>CALYLW010000671.1:390797-581549 GCA_944989445.1 Ampullaceana balthica
TACTTCATTGGAATCCGCTCTAGAGATTTATATGTACATGATGGAAATCAAAGAGGAGAGAATCGACATCTGCTACTATCTAGCAATTGAAAGACATTGATTTTGATGTACATTTTAATGCTAAAGTTAGGAATCTAGGAAACTTTTTGCGAACTTGATCTTACCCAGATTAGTGGTCTAAAATTACTTCCGGGCATTTTTATTTCAATTATTAACTTTCATGATAAAATCAAATCCTTGAGTTTATATGGTACATTGGTGAAGTCTGCCTTAAATTATCCATGATATTCATACATCTGATTCATCCATGTTATCCATCCATTAATATACGTCTTTTCATTCCATTACATAATCCCTATTGTCCATTCATATTATTCATCTATTTTATCCATTATTGATATCCTTCTATGTTATCATAAGTGTTAAACATTCATGTTCTCTTCCATAGTACCCCTCAAATTAACCCAGCTATTTTATCAATCCATGCTATTCATCCATATTATACATCCACGATAATCATACATGTTTTGTCAATGCTAACAATGCATGTTATCCCGCCAAGATATCCATCAATTATATTCTTCATGTTATATATCTATGTAATCCATCCATGTCAACTCTCCTTGTTATCTATCAATATCCACTAACCAAGTCCTCTATCCATATTATCTATCAATATCCACTATCCAAGTCCCCTATCCATGTTATCTATCAATATCCTCTATCCAAGTCCTCTATCCATGTTATCCATCAATATCCACTATCCAAGTCTTCTATCCATGTTATCTATCAATATCCACTATCCAAATCCTCTATCCATGTTATCTATCAATATCCACTATCCAAGTCCTCTATCCATGTTATCGTTATTGTTCATATAACAATGCTTCGCGTTGTGGTATACAAACAACAGTCAAAACTAGTCAAGAGGATATTATTTTCTAAAAATAAGACGACATTTTTTTCACAAACATTGATGCAACCTTTCCGTTTGTCTTAGATTTCTAACATAAACATCGCGTCCTTATCGTAAAACGGTTTTTTGTTTTGTTTCTGTTTCTAGCCTGCTGTCGTCTCTTTTCTTGTCACACACACAAAAAAAACCTTTTAAGGTTTCGTGTGACAAGCTAAGCAGATCATCATGATCCAAAGTAAGGTGGTAGCTTAGGCCTTCTGAACAGCAACATAATAAGAGAACAGGGAAACGTATAGGATCAGCTGGCAGTACAGGATAAACCATGTCACACATCACATGTTGGGCATAACAGACACATGAATATGTCATGATATTCAGGTAATATTGAAACATATCAAAATTACAACAAAAATATATCTATGATATTTAAACAGGGTATGTATTGGCCTGACAGAACGTCACAGCTGTTTAAATAGCGTATATATTTTGTATCTAAAACCAGATTGCAGTCTCGCGCGTATTTAAAAAAAAATTTTTTTTTAAAAGACCCCCCTTTCCAGTCCATGACGGACTATGGGGAAAGTGATGTAAGGTTCACAAGTTTTTAGCCACCACTAACGGGCAGGGGAATGTGTGGCCAGCACAAATTCTGGTAGGTAACACAAAGAGGCACAGTATGAGATTTTGGCTTTGAAAACATACGAATGTTCTGTTCTTGTTGAAGACGAAGAATTGTATTATTCTCCCAGGTCTAATTCTTTTCTCCCAGCGATCTCTTCTACCTAATCCACACTTCCCCTATTGTCGCCTCCTCTCAAGTCTCCTCTACCTAATCTACACTTCGCCTATTGTCGCCTTCTCTCAAGTCTCCTCTTCCTAATCCACACTTCTCCTAATGTCGCCTTCTCTCAAGTCTCCTCTACCTAATCCACACTTCTCCTAATGTCGCCTTCTCTCAAGTCTCCTCTACCTAATCTACACTTCGCCTATTGTCGCCTTTCTCAGTCCCTCATCCACACTTCTCCTATTGTGCCTTCTCTCAAGTCTCCTCTACCTAATCCACACTTCTCCTATTGTCGCCTTCTCTCAAGTCTCCTCTACCTAATCCACACTTCTCCTATTGTCGCCTTCTCTCAAGTCTCCTCTACCTAATCCACACTTCTCCTATTGTCGCCCATTCTCAAGTCTCCTCTACCTAATCCACACTTCTCCTATTTGTCGCCTTCTCTCAAGTCTCCTCTATACCTAATCTACACTTCTGCTATTGTCGCCTTCTCTCAAGTCTCCTCTTCCTCCAACTTTCCTCTTATCTTACATTTCATTTTCTCCCATCTTCCCTATCTCACAACTCTCTGTTTCTCCGAACCACCCTTGTCTCCAATCTTTCCTCTCCTCCCGTTAATGCTCTATTTCGAACTCTCCTTTTTACACATTTTCTATTCATTTCCCCAACCCCTGTTATTCCTGCTATTCTGTGATGCCTCCTTCATCCTGTTTCCTCTTTTCCCAAATGTATTCCTCTAGCTGACTCTCATCTTTCCGTTCCGCAATAACCATCTCTCCCTAAATGTGTTTCTAACCACACACATAAAAGCAACCATCAATGGTTCTCACAACCAGAACCACGCCCTCCCTACACATATCCCGCCCCTCCCCCAATCCCCTGTCCCCACGGGTCCATTTTTTTCCTCAACCGTTTGACTAAAACCTGGACTGACCTCATTACAGAATCATTAGCAGAAGTCGCCGAGTTATAATAACAGCGTCATGTCAAGATGAGTTCAACTTAGTTTTAAAACAAGAGTTATCGATCCTTGTACCACGTGACCAGGTTATTTATAGCAGTCTTAACACGTCTTTTGACAAGGATTGTTTTAATTGTCATGTTGCATTTTTAAGAAGATAACCGATATTGTATGTACCCATATTGTATGTACCCATATTGTATGTACCCATATTGTATGTACCCATATTGTATGTACCCATATTGTATGTACCCATATTGTATGTAACCATATTGTATGTACCCATATTGTATGTACCCATATTGTATGTACCCATATTGTATGTACATATATTGTATGTACCCATATTGTATGTACCCATATTGTATGTACCCATATTGTATGTACACATATTGTATGTACCCATATTGTATGTACCCATATTGTATGTACCCATATTATATGTACCCATATTGTATGTACCCATATTGTATGTACACATATTGTATGTACCCACATTGTATGTACACATATTGTATGTACCCACATTGTATGTACCCACATTGTATGTACCCATATTGTATGTACCCATATTGTATGTACCCACATTGTATGTACCCACATGTATGTACATATGCATGTACCCATATTGTATGTAACCATATTATATGTACCCATATTGTATGTACAAATATTGTATGTACCCAATAACACCAAAATAAAGGAAATGCTACCATGTCCAGATGTCCATCTACAATTTTATTTGGATAATAAGCGTCACGGGTCCCTTGAAGATGACCACTTGACGTACATACGTCATGAGTAACAAAATAATGACTGCTTTTTATGTTTTCTCGGATTTTCACATTTGTAATAATGATTAGAAAATGAAAAAGATCAAGGAATATAATTAATATAAATATTTGCATTTAAGATTAAATTAAAAGTTGCGGAAGTCTAAAAAATAATTAAATGACATTGGCGATTGAATTATTTTTTATAAACACAATAATTGTATTAGTTTAATCAATAATATTTAAGTCATTGACAAGAAAGATATCTCTAAATGCGTATACGTATTTTGTTCTCATTTTTAATATTCTTTGTCGGCTTTTGGGGTGTAGATCAGAAACACATTAAAATATGAACATTCTTTAAAAAACAACAAACTTTCCCTTACAGAAGAGTTTTAAAAACGTATTAAGACGTAGAGGTGAGTTTAAAATTTCTTTAAAATCATTGAACAAAGAAACTTATTGTAAATTCATTTAATAGTCAATACATTTCATTGCATTCGGTCATAAAAAGTTGTCAGCTTCTACTCTCTTCAATCTTTTTTTTGAGGAATGCAATATAAGCGCTCTAAATATTTGAGTTCTTACTAAATTACTAATCTTTGATGCAAAGTCTATTTTTTTCTTTCAAATTTCAAACGAACAAAATACATCATCATATACATCAGAGTCTTGGCCAAACTTGGGAACAGATGAAAAACCGGAAACAGAAAAAGTTGTCTTTGATACGACGAAGGGATTACCTGGCACATATGCCCTATCACCAACCGGCGTACATTACCACGCTATTCAAAAGTCGACCTACGACAATATCCCTGGTTGTTTGAAATATTGATACGTCACCTATACTTCTGACGTGGTCTCAAAATGGCGACAGGTCAATATTTAATGTGCCATCTTTTGTTGGGTCGTCCTCGCGCTGGGCCAGGTAGATTAGTCGTCTGAAGCGACGTCTCAAAGGTACGAGAATCTGGGTCGAAAGTCCGCGAAGAATGGTCGTCGGGTGAGTGGATTGTAAATGAGGTGAAATTTTTTTAAATATTATTATTAAATCCCTTTATATTAACTTCACCACCGTCTCTGTCGTCATCTCTCTCTCTCTCTGTCTTGGGCGGGTGGAAAATGAAAAGTCAAAAATGACCCACGTCCCGTGATCAGATCAAGCTGAAAATTTAGCACACGGACCCGTCTCACCTAACAATGCATCGTGTCAAAATTTAAGGTCGATCGAACGTACCGTATTTAAATTTATGCATTTTTAGTGTATCTCTATACAAGGTATGTAATTCAAATTCACTGTTTGTTATTGGTTTTTTTTCCACGTGATTTAACGTCACTCGTTGACGCGACCCATCGTAGTACCGGCGTGCTTTTGTTTACATTTTACGTGTTACGCTGAGCTCGGTCAAGCGATCGGTGACCATACTTTTCCCCTCTCCCCCCACCCACCCCCAGGGTTATGAAGCAAAGTTGAGTTAAGACAGATTCAGTCTGTAAATGTTTGTCACGTTTGAAAATAATCAATACTGTTAGTTATGTCTCATATATAACGGGATTTATAGTCAAAAACATTTGTTTTTACTAGTTTGTTTTATTCAAAACTCCGCTGACTTTTGAGACAAGGGTGATGAGTTTTACCTAAGGGAATGGGGTAGTCATCGATTCAAGGGTGGCCTAACCTTGTTTATGTTTGCATTGAAGCTACTCATGGCTTCTGATTTTTTAAAAATTTACTATGTTCATGAATTCGACGAGAATGAATTATTTAAAAACGTGTTAAAAAAAACTTCATATTAAAATTGTCCATAGCCTTAATTTCTCTTTCCTTATCGTGACATTAAATATGTACTATAGAGATAAAAATGTAATTCTTATTACAAAATGACCCGTTTCTGGTTGATTGATTACTGGACAAAACACTACAGCTAAGTTTTATTTTATTTTCGTACTGCTATTAGTTTCAGTTTTTTTGTTTGTTCGTTGACGAAGGCTTATTGCCGTCACGTTCATTGTTTCGTGGCATCCTGTCCGACACTTTTCTTTAAAACATTCTTATACCCATGGCAGTCTCACCAAACTTATATCATGTCATAGCAGTCTCACCAAACTTATATCATGTCATAGCAGTCTCACCAAACTTATATCATGTCATGGCAGTCTCACCAAACTTATATCATTTCATGCAGTCTCACCAAACTTATATCATGTCATATCAGTCTCACCAAACTTTTATCATGTCATAGCAGTCTCACCAAACTTATATCATTTCATGGCAGTCTCACCAAACTTATATCATTTCATGGCAGTCTCACCAAACTTATATCATGTCATATCAGTCTCACCAAAACTTTGTATCATTTCATAGCAGTCTCACCAAACTTATATCATTTCATGGCAGTCTCACCAAAACTTTGTATCATGTCATAGCAGTCTCACCAAAATTGTATCATGTCATAGCAGTCTCACCAAACTTATATGTGGTGGTGAGTGGGGTAGGGTGGCGGTGAGTGGCGTGGGGTGGCGGTGAGTGGCGTGGGGTGGCGGTGAGTGGGGTAGGGTGGCGGTGAGTGGCGTGGGAAGGCGGTGAATGGGGTAGGGTGGTGGTGAGTGGGGTAGGGTGGTGGTGAGTGGGGTAGGGTGGCGGTGAGTCACGTGGGGTGGCGGTGAATGGGGTAGGGTGGTGGTGAGTGGGGTAGGGTGGCGGTGAGTGGGGTAGGGTGGCGGTGGGTGGCGTGGGGTGGCAGTGAGTGGCGTGGGGAAGGGGTGATAACTGAGGTAGGGTTGGGGCGGGTTATGACGTTTAAAAAAGAATACTTATGGGGCACTGTAAAGTTTTAAACGAAATTAACTGTAATAGCCGAAGATTTTTTGTAACAACCTCGACGGAAATGAATCTCTAGGCCATGGTTTCCGGTCACACCACCTTTTAAAGAAAACCTGCTTTAATGCCAAAAATACGGGCTTCCTTTGCGGCCCAAATAAACCTCAAATTAGTTTCATCAACCTCACTAACAAAGCTCTCACCTCCTACCTCATCTCCGCCCATGACGTCTCAAGATTCCCGTTAAAATGCAATAACGAGCTAAGCAGCCGACAAATCCCAAGCTCCAACACAAGAGGTCCCCAGCTGGAGGGACCTGTACCCTGGGCCAGACACAAAGGTTAATGAAACTTTGGCCCCACTTCGTGGCAAAACCTGGCCACTAGATAGCCCCCGGCGGTTTTTTTGTGTGTGCAGATTTCACGTCTCTGTCTGCGGTTATTTTCGGTCAGCACGTCGCTTGTCTGTTTATTTAGAAATGGGAGGTCACTGGTGTCCGATTCTATGGGTTTGTCAGGGGTGTCGGCTGGACTAGAGGGTTGAATAAATGGGATCCTAGAACTTTCAGTGGTGTCGGCTGGACTAGAGGGTTGAATAAATGGGATCCTAGAACTGTCAGTGGTGTCGGTAAATGCATAAAATAAAAACAGGGTATTAGTAGGCCTGACAGGACGTAACACAACAGCGAACGTTTCGGCAAAGAGCCTTCTTCAACGGACAAATAGTACACAAATGAAACGAATAAAACGAAATAATAGAAAAAACACTTAGCTTTGGTGAAATCCAAGTAGTCCATCTCTACTGGACTACTTGGATTTCACCAAAGCTAAGTGTTTTTTCTATTATTTCGTTTTATTCGTTTCATTTGTGTACTATTTGTCCGTTGAAGAAGGCTCTTTGCCGAAACGTTCGCTGTTGTGTTACGTCCTGTCAGGCCTACTAATACCCTGTTTTTATTTTATGCATTTACCTTTTTAAAAGCCTGATTGCAGTCTCACCCCCATTACTTCAGTGGTGTCGGCTGGACTAGAGGGTTGAATAAATGGGATCCTACAAGGATATGCTAAATGGGATCACAGATGCGTTAGCCATCAGGAGGTGGATAGCGTAAAGGGGTCATAGAATTAGTTGGATGTGATCACAAAGAATCGGATTCACAATGTAAAGCTTTGGTAAGAATATGGTACTAGCTGCTAGCTGTCTTGATTTTCATCAGATCTCAGAGTACGAACTACATTACGTTTAACACACAACAGGCACGCAAAATTGGCTTTAGACAACACATTTCCAGCGAACACACTTCAGTAATTTCTTCAGTAATACAGAAATACAGAAATAAATTTTCCGTGAGAGTCTAGGACTCCGAAAATTTTGTGTCAAAACTACAGTCTTAAGAAGTAGGAATATTATCTGCATTGAATAACTCTCTCTCTCACTCTCTCTCTCTCTCTCTCTCTCTCGCTCTCTCTCTCTAACTCTCTCTCTCTCTCTATCCCCCTACCCTCCCCCTATAAACATTTTTTTTCTTTTTCTACATGTGTTAAAATATGTTGTTGTTTTTTTTAACATAGTCTCATAAAGGTAAACTTTAAAATTTTCTTCTTAAGACTCTCATAAGTCAAACACCTGTGAATTTCGTTCCGATTCCAAAATTAGTCTTACTACATTACATTATAATAAGTGAACAAGGATAATAAACAGGGGAGTGGAACTAGTTTTATAGTTAGTCCACAGGCGCAAATTACCCTAGATACGCCTCTGACTAAAATATTCTTTAAAAAGAAAAAAAAAGGAAAGGAAAAAAAGGAGAAAAAAACTCTCTCTTTATCCCTTTAATTGTAGGTACCATCATCAGTTCTATGCCTCTCCCACCCTACATCATCTCCACGACACATCTATTAAAGAGCATCTTACCTGTCTTTCATAATGTTTGATATCTCAACGCTAATGACCAAATAACTTCACGCCAAAATACTCTACACTGCTACTGTTTACTGATTTCCTCTTTCAAAATCCTGTCCCTGAATTACCGATTCATGGACGGATCGGACAAGCAGTATGTGAAAGAATGAACTGCATCTCTAAAGAGGCTGCTTTCCTGTATATATCCCTTTCATTGGGTTCCCGGATGTGGTGGACAGTAGTGGACACACAAACAAGTCCTTTGACTTGTGCTCTTTCTAGTCAGCTGCATCGAAATTGGACAATAGTATTAAGAAATTTTTAAAAGACTGTGACAACAAAAACTTGTTTAAGATTTTTTTTTAAATCAAAAAAAATCAGAAAACCTTTTTTAATTGTATCTCAGAAGGTTTTCGAAGATGACCAGCGTGACGTGCACCCTGGACTAGCACAGATAGCGCAATAGAGTTAACTAATCAGCATCATCTTTCATGCACTATTCTGATTTTTGAACTGGTGAAAGTTGTCGTCGATTTCTTAATTTTGTTTATGAATGCGTGATTAATTTATAACTTAGTTGTGCATCTATGGTAAGAATATCAACAAACAATCAAACAATCAAACGTACAAACAAGTGTCCTCTTTTAATTGCCACCTGTCAATGATCGGTACGATACGTACGCATCCCAAATGTAAACATCCCCTAACACCCCAATCCGCCCCCACCCCCTTGTTGTTTCCCTTCAAACGCCACCGGGCCACCGGGCCGTTAACAAACTTAACATTCGAGGACCGCGTGTCGGCCTGTGTGAGGGTCGCAACGCCCGCGTAGACCGACGCCAGGCCGACCAGCTTACGGCTTCACCGCGGCTCGTGCAGTAGCGGGCTTTAAAGGACGGGACACTCGGAGCGGCTCGGGCAGGAGACAAGGGATTGTTTGCGCTCGTGGAGTAACTCGTGAACGAAAAAACCCTGCGACAATAGGCGCTCAGTGGATAAACAGTTGGTTGTGATTCGTTGTGTGCTGGTGTTGTGATTCTTGTTGACAAAGTGCCGATGTTGTGTTGACGGACTAAGACTTTTTGGGCCGAGCTGCCAGTTCTTGGTGAGGCGACGATTTTATTTGAGTCGTACTATCACAGGTTTGGATTTTTTGGTCAATCTGTTCATAGTGGTTTATGTGTTTGTTAGTGTTGGGTTTAAACACAGAGTTCCACTGCTTGGGTTTAGAGCAGGGGTCGGGGAAACTTTTTGACTGAGAGCCATAAACACTACATATTTTGAAAATTAAATCTGTGAGAGCCATAGATTATGTTTAAAACTAAAAGTTCAAGTAAATGTGTGCATTTTGTGTAATTTCAACATTAAGAGTACACTAATTGTGTCTCTAAATTCTCTTTAATAACATTGCTATGCTGATTTTTATAAGAAATTGATATGTAGATCAAAGGAGTCTGCATAAAAGATTATTTTTTTATAATCGAACATTTGTCTGACAGCCAGATGCAGCCATCAATAGAGCCACATCTGTCTCGCGGGCCATGGTTTCAAGACCCATGGGTTAGAGAGTTGTTTGTGAAATGTTAAGTATTAAGCAAAATATAAAGGTGAAATGTTTTAATATGAGCATTTATAATTTATAATGGCAATCAACTCGTGTCCTGTGTGAATACAATAGTAAAGCTCGTGTCCTGTGTGAATACAATAGTAAAGCTCGTGTCCTGTGTGAATACAATAGTAAAGCTCGTGTCCTGTGTGAATACAATAGTAAAGCTCGTGTCCTGTGTGAATACAATAGTAAAGCTCGTGTCCTGTGTGAATACAATAGTAAAGCTCGTGTCCTGTGTGAATACAATAGTAAAGCTCGTGTCCTGTGTGAATACAATAGTAAAGCTCGTGTCCTGTGTGAATACAATAGTAAAGCTCGTGTCCTGTGTGAATACAATAGTAAAGCTCGTGTCCTGTGTGAATACAATAGTAAAGCTCGTGTCCTGTGTGAATACAATAGTAAAGTTGGTGATAAGAAACGAGTTTAAATGAAAACATTGAGAAACTTTACAACCTGACTTGATGGCCTCCACTCACAACCTGACTTGATGGCCTCCACTCACAACCTGACTTGATGGCCTCCACTCACAACCTGACTTGATGGCCTCCACTCATAACCTGACTTGATGGCCTCCACTCACAACCTGACTTGATGGCCTCCACTCATAACCTGACTTGATGGCCTCCACTCATAACCTGACTTGATGGCCTCCACTCATAACCTGACTTGATGGCCTCCACTCACAACCTGACTTGATGGCCTCCACTCATAACCTGACTTGATGGCCTCCACTCACAACCTGACTTGATGGCCTCCACTCATAACCTGACTTGATGGCCTCCACTCATAACCTGACTTGATGGCCTCCACTCATAACCTGACTTGATGGCCTCCACTCACAACCTGACTTGATGGCCTCCACTCATAACCTGACTTGATGGCATCCACTCATAACCTGACTTGACGGCCTCCACTCACACCCTGACTTGACTGCCTCCACTCACAACCTGACTTGATTGCCTCCACTCACACCTGACTTGATGGCCTCCACTCACAACCGGACTTGATTGCCTCCACTCACACCTGACTTGACGGCCTCCACTCACAACCTGACTTGATTGCCTCCACTCACACCTGACTTGACGGCCTCCACTCATAACCTGACTTGATTGCCTCCACTCACACCTGAATTGACGGCCTCCACTCATAACCTGACTTGATTGCCTCCACTCACACCTGACTTGACGGCCTCCACTCATAACCTGACTTGATTGCCTCCACTCACACCTGACTTGACGGCCTCCACTCACAACCTGACTTGACGGCCTCCACTCACACCTGACTTGATGGCCTCCACTCATAACCTGACTTGACGGCCTCCACTCACACCCTGACTTGACGGCCTCCACTCATAACCTGACTTGATTGCCTCCACTTACACCTGACTTAATGGCCTCCACTCATAACCTGACTTGATGGCCTCCACTCATAACCTGACTTGATGACCTCCACTCATAACCTGACTTGATGGCCTCCACTCATAACGTGACTTGATGGCCTCCACTCACACCCTGACTTGATGGCCTCCACTCATAACCTGACTTGACTGCCTCCACTCATAACCTGACTTGACGGCCTCCACTCACAACCTGACTTGACGGCCTCCACTCATAACCTGACTTGATGGCCTCCACTCACACCCTGACTTGATGGCCTCCACTCACACCATGACTTGATGGCCTCACTCACAACCTGACTTGACGGCCTCCACTCACACCCTGACTTGATGGCCTCCACTCACAACCTGACTTGATGGCCTCCACTCACAACCTGACTTGATGACCTCCACTCATAACCTGACTTGATGGCCTCCACTCATAACCTGACTTGATGGCCTCCACTCACACCCTGACTTGATGGCCTCCACTCATAACCTGACTTGACTGCCTCCACTCATAACCTGACTTGACGGCCTCCACTCATAACCTGACTTGATGGCCTCCACTCACTCCCTGACTTGATGGCCTCCACTCACACCCTGACTTGATGGCCTCCACTCACAACCTGACTTGATGGCCTCCACTCACAACCTGACTTGACGGCCTCCACTCACAACCTGACTTGACGGCCTCCACTCACAACCTGACTTGACGGCCTCCACTCATAACCTGACTTGATGGCCTCCACTCATAACCTGACTTGATGGCCTCCACTCATAACCTGACTTGACGGCCTCCACTCATAACCTGACTTGACGGCCTCCACTCATAACCTGACTTGATGGCCTCCACTCACACCTGACTTGACGGCCTCCACTCATAACCTGACTTGATGGCCTCCAATTACAACCTGACTTGACGGCCTCCACTCACAACCTGTCTTGACGGCCTCCACTCACAACCTGACTTGACGGCCTCCACTCATAACCTGACTTGATGGCCTCCACTCACAACCTGACTTGATGGCCTCCACTCACAATCTGACTTGACGGCCTCCACTCACAACCTGACTTGACGGCCTCCACTCACAACCTGACTTGACGGCCTCCACTCATAACCTGACTTGATGGCCTCCACTCACAACGGGACTTGATTGCCTCCACTCACACCTGACTTGACGGCCTCCACTCATAACCTGACTTGATTGCCTCCACTCACACCTGACTTGACGGCCTCCACTCATAACCTGACTTGATTGCCTCCACTCACACCTGACTTGACGGCCTCCACTCATAACCTGACTTGATTGCCTCCACTCACACCTGACTTGACGGGCTCCACTCACAACCTGTCTTGATGGCCGCCACTCATAACCTGACTTGACGGCCTCCACTCACACCTGACTTGACGGCCTCCACTCACAACCTGACTTGACGGCCTCCACTCACACCTGACTTGATGGCCTCCACTCATAACCTGACTTGACGGCCTCCACTCACACCCTGACTTGACGGCCTCCACTCATAACCTGACTTGATTGCCTCCACTCACACCCTGACTTGATGGCCTCCACTCATAACCTGACTTGATGGCCTCCACTCATAACCTGACTTGATGACCTCCACTCATAACCTGACTTGATGGCCTCCACTCATAACGTGACTTGATGGCCTCCACTCACACCCTGACTTGATGGCCTCCACTCATAACCTGACTTGACTGCCTCCACTCATAACCTGACTTGACGGCCTCCACTCACAACCTGACTTGACGGCCTCCACTCATAACCTGACTTGATGGCCTCCACTCACACCCTGACTTGATGGCCTCCACTCACACCCTGACTTGATGGCCTCCACTCACAACCTGACTTGACGGCCTCCACTCACACCCTGACTTGATGGCCTCCACTCACAACCTGACTTGATGGCCTCCACTCATAACCTGACTTGATGACCTCCACTCATAACTTGACTTGATGGCCTCCACTCATAACCTGACTTGATGGCCTCCACTCACACCCTGACTTGATGGCCTCCACTCACACCCTGACTTGATGGCCTCCACTCATAACCTGACTTGACTGCCTCCACTCATAACCTGACTTGACGGCCTCAACTCATAACCTGACTTGATGGCCTCCACTCACTCCCTGACTTGATGGCCTCCACTCACACCCTGACTTGATGGCCTCCACTCACAACCTGACTTGACGGCCTCCACTCACAACCTGACTTGACGGCCTCCACTCACAACCTGACTTGACGGCCTCCACTCATAACCTGACTTGATGGCCTCCACTCATAACCTGACTTGATGGTCTCCACTCATAACCTGACTTGACGGCCTCCACTCATAACCTGACTTGACGGCCTCCACTCATAACCTGACTTGATGGCCTCCACTCACACCTGACTTGACGGCCTCCACTCATAACCTGACTTGATGGCCTCCACTCACAACCTGACTTGACGGCCTCCACTCACAACCTGTCTTGACGGCCTCCACTCACAACCTGACTTGACGGCCTCCACTCATAACCTGACTTGATGGCCTCCACTCACAACCTGACTTGATGGCCTCCACTCACAATCTGACTTGACGGCCTCCACTCATAACCTGACTTGATGGCCTCCACTCATAACCTGACTTGATGGCCTCCACTCATAACCTGACTTGACGGCCTCCACTCATAACCTGACTTGGTGGCCTGACAGCTTTGGCGGTTGTAAACAATAGTCGCATTAAACGGGGCGTGGCTACCAACAGCGAGGACACAACTGCCTCGATTCACCGCAAATTAGAAGATGTTATTTAGCCACGCCTCAATGTTGTTATTTCTCAAAGGTTATTATTTTTTAGAGGATAATATATAATCTTCTTTAGCAATAATTCAACAGAAATAATCAAGTACAACCCAGTTCTCTTTAAACACACCACAACCCAAACGGTAAAACCGACACTCACACCGACACACTCACCTCGACACAAATTCGTGGCCAGGTTTTTTGTGTTTTTTAATAGATAGGTTGTCACAAATTGTGATTTTTTTAGTATTTCGTTCTCCCCATCTTGTCCTGATATTTGATAATGGTCAGCGAAAGTATAGATAACTCCCGATGGAAAGATCGGAGGATGCTGTCCCTTTGAAAATCAAAACACAACATTTTGCAGTGTTAAAACCCTCTAACATTATTTTCTGGGAATATATAAAGATCACACCCCCTAAACAACATGTTTGAACTACACCAGTGCTTCTCAAAGTGGTGGTCCCCGGACCGGTGCCGGTCCCGTGGGCCATCCTATGCCGGCCCGCAGAAGTTACCAAGAAAGGACATTTCGCTACCATGTCAGTACTGGGAAAATAGTTCCCCCGGTCCCTGGTTAATGGAAAATATTCTTGCCGGTCCGCAATACTAAAAAGTTTGAGAAGCACTGCACTACACGATTGGTTACATATGGTACGTTGTAATTAAAATGTCAAATTTTTAAGGAAGAATATTACAGCGACTTTAATTGAGTCGTACAATCAGAAGCTTAAGCCATGGTATAACGAGTCAATATACACCATGTCCTTCAGAAGAAAAAAACCCCACAAAACTCTGGTAGTGTTAACACTCACGTGCCGTCCACACATACAATTTCTTAGTGTAAACAATCAAATCTCATTAGACGCAATTGTGTCTGGGGTAACACAATTCAATGTCTCTCCCTCCCCCGCGCACAAATTGCATCTCGGTTGAAACTCACTCACTGTCCTCTCCCCCCCCCCAACCCACTTACCAACACACGACGGCCTTACGCTAGGAGGCCGCGAAGCGATTCAATACTCACAACTGTGTCAAGTGGTCATTAGCTCTGGTCGTGGGACCATTCTCAAGGGCTGGCCAACTGTAAGTCGACCAACTGTTAGTCGGAAAATGTTAGCCGAGAACTTTAACCAGTCTTTAAAAAAATAAAATAGTAACATGGTATAGTATAGAAAATAGATCATAGTATTAGGGTACTGGTTGCATTAGAATAATAGGGTTGTTTGGACGTCGTCTGCAAACGTCTCGCGGGCAGGGTTGTTAACAATACTAAACAAAATTATTGGCAATACCAATACCAATACTGCCTGTAAAATCTATTGGCAATACCAATACCAATACAATTTTAAAACCAGTATTGCAATACCAATACCAATATTTATTTATTATTGCCTTACCAATACCAATATTTGGGTCATTCGACGAATAAAACGCTAATACGTAATTCATCGCTCTATATCACTTACATCGATAAACGATAACAACATTTTTTGGCTAATTTAGACAATGCATTTTTGTCACAGATATTTGGCCACATAATTGAGAAAAAGTAATAAATAATAATCTCATGAATATTAACATCGGCAGATAAAGTAGTTTTACCGTTATTAATAATTAAATTTTAGTTTAAAATTTAAATTCATGAGTTATATCTAAAGACGGTCCTGCATTTTTATTAGAGTTTTAAAATAATTCTAATTACAACAAATTGAATATTATATAAATTAAAAAAAATAATTTTTCTTTGTTTGGCCTTATTTTTGTTTGTTGGCCCTAGGCACGGTGCCTAAAGTGCCTAACCCTTAATCGAGCCTTGGTAAGTCACTGGTCAATGCTCTTTGCCAAAGAAATCATATATGATTTGATTTCTATTATCATTCATTTCATTGATCAGTCTCATTCAAAAATTGTTTGGCAATGGCACTCGCAATATGGCGACACCAAAGAAAAATTTATTATATTCAGCTTAAAATTTATTCACAACCAATGTTGTAGAGAATTTATTGAATATTGCTTTTAGTATTGGTTAAAAATCAATACCAATATCAAAAATAATTATTGGCAATACCAATACCAATATCAAATTTCAAGAAGTATTGTAATATCGTCCCAATACTTAAAAAAGTATTGGCAATACTACCAATACCAATACAATATTCCAATATTAACAACCCTGCTCGCTGGTAACATCTAGATCCTAGAAGATCGGTTTGTGCCAGGGACATCATTAAAAGGGGCCTTCAAATATTTGGCATTGCTCTAAAGGCCATACAGTAATAATAAGAAAAATAATTTGAGAACGTATACAGCGCAGTACACCAGCAAACAGCTGGACTCACAGCTTCACATAAAATTAGTAACAAACATATAATTATAAATTATGTATTCAATTTAAAACATTCAAATCCTAATAACATGCTAACCAGTTAGTTTATTCGAGCGAATTCAAATACAGAAGAATAAATCATAAATGTATTGAACGTGCACAGTTCACAAATCACGATTGACACCAAAAACACACGACCATAGCAACCGTGGAAAAAAAAACCATAGCAACCATTCACGTGTCACCATGGCAACCATGGGCACCGTCATGGCAACTATGCAAGGGTCACCATGGCAACTATGCAAGCACACCCATACCTGATGTTAGACAGTACATCAGTAACTAGTGGAGCATATAAATCTTCATTTATAATAACACACACACGTGCGAGTTGTTCAGCTGTTAGTAAATCACTCACCGGGTCTTTGAACATACATCACACATCAGAATGTGAGTGCCCTGTTTAAATTCGACTTTTTTTTTACTTATGATGCTGATAGTGGCTTTCTTCCAGACTGCTAACACTATCCATGCTTGTACAGCAAAATATACAACCATCATTTATCGTTAATTACCATCATGGCTTATCAAGAAACGAGTTGATGCTGTACCACCATGAGATACCTTCCTTCTTTATCAACAGTCATGATGGCCCATGATGTTGTCAAATATCGACATGGCATACCATCGCGGCTTATCACCGCCTGAACAATTTCATTATACCATTCATCAGAGGCGTCACTAGTTTTGGTGTCTTATCTTATCTTGTCTGTTTCAGACGCTCCTTCTATACAGAAGATTATTGCGCCCTACGCTTATCTATGGTTTGTGTTTAGTCCTGCATTCTTATTAGAGTTTTAAATGTTGATAAAGTGTTGGCTTTCCTGGTTTCTTCAGGCAACCCATTCCACGCCCGAATTCCGGACGGGAAGAACGAAAATTTGTATGAGTTTGTTCTTGCATACGGAGTACGAAAGGTGTTTTTATCCTTATGTCTATCTGAGGTTTGTATTAAGTTATCTTTGTGTTGTATTTCTAAATTAGAGTTAATTGCTTTATGTATGATTACTACTTTACTCTTAGTTCTTCTATCCTCTAGTGTTTCAAGGTTTAATGATTTAACTAATTGTGTTATTCTAGTCAGTTTTGAATATTCTCCAGTAATGAATCTGGCAGCTCTTTTTTGGATTTGTTCTAGTTTGTCAATGTTTTCTTTGGTTGATGGGTCCCATACAGAAGATGCATATTCTAGTACAGGTCTCACCAAAGTGAGATAGCATTTTAGTTTTATATCTTTATTACATTTGTAAAGGTTTCTTTTTATAAAGCGTAAGGGTTTGTTTGATTTTTTAATAACTTCATTGACATGGGGATTCCATGATAATTTCTCATTTATTATGACTCCTAAGTATGGGTTAGTTCCTTTCCGTGAATGAAATATTTTGAATTTATTTGTTTCTTTTTCTTTGGTGTAGTATGACGGCATTCTATACTTTCTTTGGTGTCACCCAGTGCAGTAGCTCATAGGGGCACCCCCTAACGACTTACAACATACAATGTCTGGAAAAGAAGAGGCGTTACCATCCAGATCAAGCTGAAAGTGTACAGGGCGGTGGTGCTCCCCACACTGCTATATGCTTGTGAAACTTGGACTGTTTATCAGCGCCATGCAAGAAAGCTTAACCACTTTCATATAACAAGCCTCAGGAAGATTCTCCGCATAAAGTGGCAGAACAAAATTACAGACACAGTGGTACTGACCAAGGCAGGTCTCCCCAGCATCTTCACCCTCCTGATGCAGTCCCAGCTTCGTTGGGCAGGGCACGTTGTCCGAATGCCAGGCGAGAGACTGCCAAAGAGAATCTTCTATGGTGAGCTCCAGTATGGCCAGCGGTCCCACGGTGGGCAAAAGAAACGCTTCAAAGACACACTAAAAGCCTCAATGAAAGCGTTTGCCATCAATCCAGACACGTGGGAACGAGCTGCAATGGACCGATCCACCTGGCGCTCTTCCATCCACGAAGGTGCCGGGTCATGCGAGGCAAACCGGATCACCACCGCAGAAAAGAAGAGGCAAGCCCGAAAGGCCCATGCTGTCAACCCTCCAGGAGATGTCCCACTCGTCCCTTGACCCTTCTGTTCCCGAACCTTCCGTGCAAGGATCGGCCTAATCAGCCATCTGCGCACGCACAGACAACCCCCGGATGACTAGAGTGGTCCTCGTCGTATCGACGGACGAACGAACGAATGAACACAACATACACCTCCTCCGAGTTCGCTAGTGTCAAACAACGGGAACATACAGAGTTTTCCATACTGGTTCACCCCTTATGATGGTGTCACCCAATGCTGTCCCCTAATGACGCCTCTGCCATTCATCATTATCCATTACCACATACCACCATGTCTTATTGTAAGCTAAATATTTCATGATAATCCATCTCGTTGGGCTATCGTCAAATACCATCATTTGACACTACAATACTTTGGTATTTGAAATACCATCATAACATAATAACAAGAGAGCATACACTCCTACTAGGCAAATGTAGAATGCCGTCATACTACACAAGTATAGAATTCCGTCATACTACACAAGTATAGAATGCCGTCATACTACACAAGTATAGAATGCCGTCATACTACACAAGTATAGAATGCCGTCATACTACACAAGTATAGAATGCCGTCATACTACACAAGTATAGAATGCCGTCATACTACACACGTATAGAATGCCGTCATACTACACAAGTATAGAATGCCGTCATACTACACAAGTATAGAATGCCGTCATACTACACAAGTATAGAATGCCGTCATACTACACAAGTATAGAATGCCGTCATACTACACAAGTATAGAATGCCGTCATACTACACAAGTATAGAATGCCGTCATACTACACAAGTATAGAATGCCGTCATACTACACAAGTATAGAATGCCGTCATACTACACAAGTATAGAATGCCGTCATACTACACACGTATAGAATGCCGTCATACTACACAAGTATAGAATGCCGTCATACTACACAAGTATAGAATGCCGTCATACTACACAAGTATAGAATGCCGTCATACTACACACGTATAGAATGCCGTCATACTACACAAGTATAGAATGCCGTCATACTACACACGTATAGAATGCCGTCATACTACCCAAGTATAGAATGCCGTCATACTACACACGTATAGAATGCCGTCATACTACACAAGTATAGAATGCCGTCATACTACACAAGTATAGAATGCCGTCATACTACACAAGTATAGAATGCCGTCATACTACACAAGTATAGAATGCCGTCATACTACACACGTGTAGAATGCCGTCATACTACACACGTATAGAATGCCGTCATACTACACACGTATAGAATGCCATCCTAATCAAGAATGCACGTAAGGGATCAGTGTGTTGCTGATGTGAAGATCATTTCCTCACTTGATCAGCTCCGTCACATGACAAACGGCGTCACTGACATGGGGGGGGGGCAAATGGAAACAATGACCCCCATGACCCGCCATGTTTTACCATTTCTACTGTTATCTACCAGAAAATGAAACGCTGTATGATTGTATGATTGTATGATTTGTCCCCAAATCCCCGCGCCTTCAAACTACACCTTGTCCTCTAATCTCGCCATTACCCTCCCTATAAATACATCCTCTGCTACCCCCCCCCCATCAACTCAAGTCCAAGCCTAACCCCTGGCCGTCATTGCACCCGCACCGCCACCCTCTCTTCTGTCTAAGAAGACGTAGCTCTAAGTGTCTATTCCGATCTATTATTCAGATGTCGGCTGACATCTTGCTCTGTTGTCTCAGACGGCTTCTGTATTGACATGCTCCAGTATTCAGGTGTCTCCCCCCACCCCCCCCCCACTCCATGTCCGCGCATTGGGAGAAGAGATGGGGGGTAGGCTAACGGAGGGGTCCTGATTTAGTTCTGCTTGTCATGCATTGCTTTTCTATGGATTCATAACGCTAGGGACTTCTCCGCCCCCCTCCCATAACGCTAGGGACTTCTCCGCCCCCACTCCCACACACACAAACTGACCAGCTGTGCGTGTTGTATGGTGCAGTTCGGGGTAACATTGTGAAAATCCAATGATAGGATTTAAATATTTCTTTATTTTACTAAAGTCTCACGCTTGAAAAATTGTGTTAATGAAAAGTTATGGTACAATGAAGGAGAAGGGAGTTTTGACCAAATATTAACTAAATATAAACATTTTAAAAAAAACATCTGTTGTAATAAAAGGAGTAACTTTTTATCGTTACAAAGTAAAACGAATTTAGTTATTATTTTTAGATTTTTGGAAAGAAATATTTTTCTTTGCATTAATCAAAACACAACAAGCGTTACTCTAGTCCTGTTCTAACAAGACTGGCGCTACTCTATAGTTACAAGACTAGTGTTATTCTACTTACAAGACATGTGGTACTCTAGCTCTGGTCTTACAAGTCTGGTAGTATTCTAGCTCTGGTCTTACAAGACTGGTAGTATTCTAGCTATAGTCTTACAAGACAGGCGTTACACTAGCTATATTCTTTAAGTCAGGCGTTACACTAGCTATATTCTTACAACGCATGAGGGATTTGAACCTATCTCCTTGTTACACAATGGCACCATTCAAAACCTTACAACTCATGTAAGCAACATGCGCACCCCCCCCCAACCACAACCTATCCACGCATTATTAAGCTCCAGCTAATAACCCAATACCCTCGGGCCTCGGGTCTGGATGTAGATCAGTCCACACGTGTACGAGCGGCCCTCATGCACCGACATATTCCCCAGGTCTTATGCCAGCGCTGATTATTAATCAGACTTAGGTAAACGAATGCGTGATGAACGATCGTATGTTTCCATTGGCTCCGTCTGTACCACGTGGGACGTGTCCATGTGACGTATGTCATGCGGTGGCTGAGGGGAGCAACATAATACCGGTGTCATGGCTGCCCTTCTGTACGCCCCTATTCCACTATCTGACGCCCGAGGGAGCTATGCCTATTAAAAAAGTCAATGTATTTTTTTACACAAGATAATTATGGAGTAAATTAACAATTAAATAGATGCTATTTTAAAGTAAGAATTTCATTCTCATGTGCGAAGTATGTGTGGAACAAAGAAGCGATTGTTTTGAGTTGTCATCGTCGAATCTTTGTCTAAATGAAACACTTTAGTTTTTTGTTGGTGTAGGTTTTTCAAGTAGCTTGTGCAGCTTTTGTTATTTAGTCAAGTAATTGTCTGTTTTACTTATTTTTAAAACAAAATTACAAATAAGGATTTCTTTCATAGCACTTATGCAAGACGCTTTCACTTAGCTGTATTGGAATTAATTATCAGGCGAAATTTTTAATCGTGTTTGCATTGTTGAGTATCGCAATACTTAATTAATCTTTCATTTTAATTGTAATTCGTTTATATATTCATAAATGGCCTTGCTGAAGTAGGAATATTAACAGGATAGCTGACCTCATTAATCATATTCATCACCTTTCTCATCTGAGTGAACCAATGTATCAGGTGTCTTATTGGCGTCACCAAATTTACGAGCCGTCTTTCCCCACTAGACACTGGTAAATAAATTGTCCAATCTGCCTCACACTAAGTTCCTCGCAGTTCTGCTGATATTTAACAAAAATCGTTAGCCCTCCAAGAGAGCTCGGGTCTATAAAGTCTAACGAGTCGCCTTGACTTGCTAGTCGAATAGAGAGCCGTAACCGTGGGCGCGTCGTAAGGTCGAATCAGTCCTTTCGATCATCGATCAGCTGTGCACGGCTGAGTGGCCAGTTGTACGTATGATCGGGCAGCAGATAAACTTCTGAGGCGTGAGTCCGACTAATGACCGCTATAGAAGGCGTCGGTAGGGAGTTTGCGTTTAGATGTTTAAATAAAGATTAAATACAATATTAGTAAATAACTGTGGGCATTTTAGGCAGGAAGATTCAATTTTTTTAAAAGTAGTATTGAAGGGTTTGGTGAAAAGGTGCGGGATGCAGGAACAGTCTGATGGGGACAGTCTGATGGGGACAGTCTGATGGGGACGTCTGATGGGTTGGGTGGCGTTGGATCTGATCAGCTCTAAACACTTGATGACAAGACGCCATCAGGGATAACACGATGCTAATTAGATCAAACCAAACACAACTCTAACCAAACCAAACACAACTCTAACCAAACCAAACCAAACACAACTCTAACCACAAACCAAACATAACTCCAGCCAGATCATATCATTCAGATTTTTTAAAAAACATTTCTTCTTATTCTATCCCCGATGGTATCTACACAAAAGCCACTTTAAAACTAAAGACCAACTTTTTTTCGTATGCGTTATAGATGTTTTCAAAGAAGTGAACTATTTTCTTCGTGAGTAGGTCTCTATTATACTCGTCAGAGACATTAAACCTACCTCATTTCAGACCCACCACTATAAACCCCTTTACTTTTCACCCCTTCGGTTCATATAAAAATATGCTCCGAAACTCAAGGACTGACGTAAGCGGGAACTCATTCATAAACATTTATTAAAAACCGCCACGACAATTTTATTAAACATTTTTTTTCCACGCGGCACAACAGCGATCGTGACCTTGTCATGACCTTGTCTTTTCTTCAACGTCAAACTGGATCGATTCACCTCTTTAGCCTGTCACTTACCGCCCCCCCCCCACCAGCACCCTACCCAAAATCATTAATCGCCATTTCGGGCACCCCTACACTCACTTTCTTCCCCCCCCCCTTTCCGTCTCTCTCTCTCTCTCTTCTCTCTTACTCTCTCACTCTCCCTTTCTCTCCCTCTTGCTTCCCATTTCGTCATCAGATCATCATTGCAGCGCCTTATAAGGTTCTTGTGGTTGCAATGATAGCAACTTTAAACTGTGCAGACAGTTGGAGACTTGAAACATTTATAGAAGTCCTCGTTTTATGTCTATATTTTTTTCAATTATTTAGTAGGCGATACCCAAAGTGAAATCATTGTAGAATGTGGGGGAGAGTTAGACTATACGAAATTATTAATATCTAATAAATGCATTTGACAAAGTGTAATCAAAACAACCTTAAATATCCCAACATTGACAGATCTATGAAGCGAAATCGAATTTCTCATATATTTACACGCTTTTGTCCTTCGGAGCATCGCTTTCATCACGAAGTCATAAGCAGCCCTTAATACATCCAGAACAGTTGTGCCCACGCAATTGTAATGTATTATTGAGCCCGAGGCGGTTTTATGTGTTTTAATGAGTTTTAAAAAAATCGTTTAGAAGTTATATCTTTAGACTGCATCTCGTGCCCTCTCGGATATCTAGTGCCCTTGTATAACGTCTCGTGTCCTGGTACGAAGTCTCGTGCCCTGTCTGACGTCTCGTGGCCTGTATGACTACTCGTGCCCTGGTATGACGTCTCGTGCCCTGGTATGACGTCTCGTGCCCTGGTATGATGTCTCTTGCCCTGGTACGACGTCTCGTGCCCTGTCTGATGTCTCGTGCCCTGGTATGACGTCTTGTGCCCTAGTAGAACTATTCGTGCCCTACTATGATGGTTTGTTTCTTGGTATGAGATGTAAAAATAAGATAGCCTTCATTTGCAATCGCCTCTTTTAAAATAGCATTTTAAGTTTGTAGTTCAAGATATCGTGTTTTCATATCTCAACAAATTTGACGGAGGCTTAGTTTAGACTTTGAATGACATCTTACAAGTTACTCAAGTCTTAAGATTTGTCATTTCGCTTGTGCAAACAACATTCTTCATAAATAAATAAATGTACATGTATACATGAAATAAAAGTGTTTTTTTATGGTTTTATGATGATTTATTTCGCAATTTATCTGCATCATTTGATCACAAGAATACAAAAGTGATGAACCCATACTTTTTAGGTTACGCTTATGGCTGGTACTGGTCCGGCCATGAAAGTCCAATGTTTTGTTTATTTATTTATGTCGATGATATTTCTGACGTATTTCGGTGTGTTTTTGAAGTGACAGCTACCAGTAGAGCGTCATCAATAATAAATGAGTTCCTTATTATTGAACAGACTGCAGACAATAGAAGTTGTGACATATTGAATGACTGCATCAGAGAAGGGTTGTCCAATCACAGAATGGTTGTCCAATCAGAGAATGGTTGTCCAATCAGAGAATGGTTGTCCAATCAGAGAATGGTTGTCCAATCTCAGAATGGTTGTCCAATCAGAGAATGGTTTTCCAATCAGAGAATGGTTGTCCACCGCTTCTAAACATGGTGACTGCATGAATTTATGTTTCTAAATTGTAGGCTTGAACATACATTTAGGCATTTTAAAAAGTTGATAAAAACAGTAAAATGTCTAAAATTGTGCGTAAATTTCTCCCCCCCCCCACTATCTCTTAGGTTAACGTATATACTCGTTCTATAGCCCGTTCGTTCATAAGCCGACCCCCCCCCCACACACACACACACTTTTGGAAGAGAAAATTATTAAAAGTGTATAACCCGCTCGCATGCCGACCCCCAAAAATAATAGGAAAGCTTAAACAAAATTTTACACATTTTTTTAAAACTACAAGTACAAGTTAAATCGGTCATTATGATTGTTTATTTTGTACGGCCTATCTTTTTCTTTGTGCTATTTGTTAGGCAAGAGTTATCAGTATTTAAAAAAAAACTCTTTGGTAAACAGTGACGAAAACGCGTACATTAAAATTCGTTGTTGAAAACAACATCTGTAAAACAATTTATTAAAACGTTCACAAAAATAAATAAAATGATGTAATAAGGTAAGTGCAGATGTTTACTAATATATTATAGCTTCTGGTAGAGCAGTCGCATCTTGTAGAATGTAGAAAAGGACATTGATGATCTACAATAACAACACTGATATTCAATATCCATGCAGAAATACGTTAATGGCCCGCTCGTAAGCCGACCCCCCCAACTTTTCCCTCTAAATTTTGTTCAAAAAAATGTCGGCTTGCGAACGAGTATATACGGTAATTGTGGTTGTGTATGAAATACTGCCCTTAATCCACACCAAGCCCTTGCAATTATTAAGTATGGTTAACTCATCTAGAGAGCCCTTAGAATCATAAAAAAAAACATTTTATCAGTTTTGGTACCCATATTTCCTCTCACTTCAAGGCACATAATGTACGCCCCTGTCATCCGTCCCTGAGTTAGAAGCGGTATCAGTTTTTCCCCTCCCCTCGCTCGTGTCTCTAACGGGCAACGGGCCCCACACCCCCCAGTGCCCACTGATGCATGCACAGACACGCTCCTGCGATAGCACGCACACACTGCACACGTGCTGTCACAAAGACACCGAAGCTTAACACATGCAGCTGTCGTGGTGGGGCGGGGGGGGGCGTCTGCTGGGACTGGGGGCGGGATGAGGGAGGGCAGGGCAAATAATTAACGGGTGCACTAGTTAAGCGATGATGTCATCGGGAGTGTTTTTTTTCCTCCAAATGTTATGGGGTGGCTGCGCCCCTAACCCCTTCCCCCCTTCCCCTGCAGTTCGCGCCCCCCCCCATTCATTACCTAGTTTCAACCCGTATCCGTTAAAGTGTTTAAAGGTCAAGGCAGTTAAGGGATTAAGTCGACCTTTTCCCAAACAGAGCAACGTTGTATGATTTAAACATTTTAAGGCAATAAATGGAAACACTAGGAGAGAGATGGATGGAACATGGAGGGATAGAGTGAGAGATAACCAAGAGTTGTGTATTTATGCATAAGAGAAAAGAAAAGAGGATGAAAATCAACGAGAAAAATAAGGGTGACAACAAAGAGAGAGAGAGAGAGAGAGAGAGAGAGAGAGAGAGAGAGAGAGAGTGGGTGAGAATGAGATGGAGAGTTATGAATACAGAGGGGAGAGAGGATGTGAGGGAGAGAGAGGGAGAAGTCAAGTGATATATTGGGTAGATAGAGAGATGACGATGGAGGAATGGGAGAGGAAGGGAAGTAGAGATATATATTAGTTAAATGGAGAGAGAGGGGAGAGAGTGTGGGATAGAGAGAGAGTGTGGGATAGAGAGAGAGTGTGGAAAAGAGAGAGAGTGTGGGATAGAGAGAGAGTTTGAGTAGATACAGCGATGACGAGGGGGGTGGGAGAGAAAGGGAAGTTGAGAGAGAACGAAGTAGAGAGTGGGGGTAAGGTAGAAATAGGGGATGAAGTAAGGGAGGGGGTAAGAGAGAGGGGGAAGAGGGGGGAAAGAAAGGCGCACAGTGAGCGAGTGAGTCTTAAATTCCTATATTCATGGATTATATGTTTTCGACGTTTGACTTTCATTTTTGGAGAATTTTAAAATATTTTTTTGTTTATCATAAGGGCATCTTTGTAATATCTCCAAGTTAACCTACCTTGCCTACGTCCTAAACATGTTGAAATTTGTCGTGTCTAACATAGAAGACGACATTTTGAGCTGTCTCTTGATATCTGACTACATGGATTGGCTAACAAGATTTACGGTAAGTCCCCACCAGCTCCCGTCTAATACGTGACATCGGTGTGTCTTGTATGCACTTCGCGATTAAAGACTACTCTACTATGCTAGGATCTATCTATATGGTTCTATGCTGTTATCTTTAGCTTTCTTTGTTGTGATGTGTATAGCAATATATGCTATGCTATGCCATCTACAGCCTTCTATGCTATGTTAACTATATATTTCTAAACTATGGTGTCCATATCATTCTAAACTCTGTCAACTACAGTCTTCTATGCTGTGTTACGCTATCTTCAGCTTTCTATTCTTTTCCAACGTTGTTTTATTGATGTTGTCAACTTGAAATCTTGCCAGGTAAACAAACTGTTTAGCGAGGATTATATCCTGATATCCAGGTTGGGTTTCACCTGGAGCTGGTTCGATTACATTAAAATCTGCACGGATGTGAAATGTGGATATTATTTCTACGTTTCTTTGCATTTATTTAGTATATATGTAAACAAATTACCAATCAGTAAGTAAACTGTTGACACTTTGTTTTATTCGATAATGGTTCTCACATTCTGAAACCGGCACCTAAAAACCATGGTAATAGAAAAGTTGTTTTCAGTAACAGAGAACTCTTAGCTTTCAGCTTACCTAGATGAATGTTTAGCTATTTGTTTACCAAATGAAAATTGAACAATCTTTATTCCTGCATGTAATCGGCTTTAAAGTTGTTTATCGACGGCATGCATTTTCAAACACATCTTGTGAACGTGTGCTCAAGGGTTCTAAAAATATTTTTATCGACCAAATCTATGACAATGTAATTTAATATAATGTGAAAGGTTTATGTTTCTTTCTTTTTTCCCTGTGTATGCTGCGTGACTCACTCCGATTGGTTCGTGGGAAATGTGATGACGATTAGATAACAATAAAGCAGTAACCGACCTTTCCGTCGGACCTTGGTTTGGTTTATCATTTGGCGGATTAAGGGGGTGGGCTGAACGGCTAAAGCCAGGGGCCCCCGATGATTTAAGGGCCCCCAAATTTAGTGTAATTTATAATAAAGGTGGACAAGTGTTTGCATGAATCCCTGAAAATTTCATAAATTAAATAAATTAATAAAATCTTATCTATTAATATGATCGCTATTCGGACCCGATAGTCTTTTAATCGAAAAACCTGATAATAAGGAAAAATATTAAAGAATATTGTTTATGTAAATTAACAGATTCCGTCAAGCTTTCCTGGTCGTATGGAAGTTGTAGGCTTGTGGTGCAAGCGATGTAGGGATCTATTCCCAGTTGTGGAATTTGTTTGTTTGTTGTTGTTTTTTTTTCATTTGGCTTTTTACACTCAATTTTAGGATAACGGCAAACAGTTAGGTCTTCGTGTTCGGTTTTTTCATGAATAATCTTTTAGGCTGGGAAGGCCGATCACATAGAACAGACAAAGTATGAGAAAGGAACCAATGGACTATTTAGTTATAAGTTACAGTCTTATATTAGCTGCTAGCAATCATTTTATTTAAAGGGACGTTGGCTGGATAGGGCCCCAGTTTGAATAATTGCAGCCAGGGCCTGCCAGGGACCCCGTGCAGTCTTAATCCTATCCTGGGTTTATTGTATTCTCATTGATTCACGCGATCGAAAACACACTGGTAAACGTGCAGAGAGGTGCAAAATGCCTGAAGGTGAATACGCAATAAAAATGTATAGGTTTGTTGTCGCTATTCGCCGGCTAAGATCTTGTTATATTTACTTTACTTGGTCGCTATTCGCCGGCTAAGATCTTGTTATATTTACTTTACTTGGTCGCTATTCGCCGGCTAAGATCTTGTTATATTTACTTTACTTGGTCGCTATTCGCCGGCTAAGATCTTGTTATATTTACTTTACTTGGTCGCTATTCGCCGGCTAAGATCTTGTTATATTTACTTTACTTGGTGGCTATTCGCCGGCTAAGATCTTGCTATATTTACTTTACTTGGTCGCTATTCGCCGGCTAAGATCTTGTTATATTTACTTTACTTGGTCGCTATTCGCCGGCTAAGATCTTGTTATATTTACTTTACTTGGGTTTCACTCTTTCTACAGCCCGCCGGCCACTCAGTCAATCGGCCAGCCCGCCGGCCACTCAGTCAATCGGCCAGCCCGCCGGCCACCCAATCAATCGGCCAGCCCGCCGGCCACCCAATCAATCGGCCAGCCCGCCGGCCACCCAGTCAATCGGCCAGCCCGCCGGCCACTCAGTCAATCGGTCAGCCCGCCGGCCACTCAGTCAATCGGCCAGCCCGCCGGCCACTCAGTCAATCGGCCAGCCCGCCGGCCACTCAGTCAATCGGCCAGCCCGCCGGCCACTCAGTCAATCGGCCAGCCCGCCGGCCACTCAGTCAATCGGCCAGCCCGCCGGCCACTCAGTCAATCGGCCAGCCCGCCGGCCACTCAGTCAATCGGCCAGCCCGCCGGCCACTCAGTCAATCGGCCAGCCCGCCGGCCACTCAGTCAATCGGCCAGCCCACCGGCCACTCAGTCAATCGGCCTCATCAAGAAATGGTTAATTGATTTGTTTGAAGCTTGGACTCCTCTCGTTAACGGAAATACATAGGAGGCGGTGGCTAGAGGTCGGGGGTTCAGATGTCGGTGGCTAGAGGTCGGGGGTTCAGGGGGCGGTGGCTAGAGGTCGGGGGTTCAGAGGTCGATGTTTTTTTTTCACAGGTCGGCTGTTCAGATGGTGGCGGTTCAGGGGTCAGTTGTTCAAGGGTCGATTGTTCAGGGGTCGATTGATCCGGGGTCTATTGTTCAGGGGTCAAGGTTTATAGTGTCAATTTATTTTCAATAATTTAAAGTCAGCTACTCTTTGGCAACGACAAGTTATGTCTTTATCTCTATTTCACCGTCATTAAGTTGAGATTGCTGAAACTGAGGAATGGCGGGTACAATGTACAGTTACTGACATGAGGAATGGCGGGTACAATGTACAGTTACTAACATGAGGAATGGCGGGTACAATGTACAGTTACTGACATGAGGAATGGCGGGTACAATGTACAGTTACTGACATGAGGAATGGCGGGTACAATGGACAGTTACTGACATGAGGAATGGCGGGTACAAAGTACAGTTACTGGCATGAGGAATGGCGGGTACAATGTACAGTTACTGACATGAGGAACGGCGGGTACAATGTACAGTTACTGACCTGAGGAATGGCGGGTACAATCTACAGTTACTGACCTGAGGAATGGCGGGTACAATGTACAGTTACTGACATGAGGAATGGCGGGTACAATGTACAGTTACTGACATGAGGAATGGCGGGTACAATGTACAGTTACTGACATGGAGCCTGGAGTTCTGAGTTGTGATTAATTTACTGAAAACCAAAAGTGAAATCAAGATAGCAATGGCGGTACAGTGGCTTGGCTTCAGTAAAAACAGAATGTCAAAGCATAGCTTTAATAGGCTGATTTTTTTTTGTTGCAAAAAACATTTCAACAATTAGAATCCCGCTTGGGCAAAACAAAAATTCAGAGTTACTGTGAAAGTCACCATCGCAGCGATGTTGTAAATGTTAAAGTGTGGTAGTCTAGGAGGCAGTGACATTGGAGCTGATCATATTAATGTTTACCTTAAAGATCAGGGGGGGGTGTGGGGGATGCGCCATTCTCAAAGTGAACCTCAAAGGACTCTGAACGGACATCTAGTGGGAAATGGACGCTGTCGTGAGTGTGAGATATAGGGGAGAGTTATGCCCGAGCGTAACTTCTTTTGTTGCTTTAAAATTAAAAAGGAAAATGTGTGGATGGAGGTCAATAATGTCTGAACTTCTTAGTTTCCACTTAAGGTTCGTAACAACGTAAGGCACTTTCACGGTGTCATTTAGGTACTGGATAAATTTCATCTACTTCCAACGCTATAAAAAGAGGTTTTGACAACTCTTTTTTTTACCTATTAGCGAATAGTTGAACGATTAGCCGAATTAGCCAATTCTCTGTATGTAATAAATAGCTGTAAAACAAAGTTTTTGAATATAAATCCCTTATATATGAGACATAACTGAAAGTAGTGATCATGTTTAAACGCGATATTTACAGACTGAAACAGAATTATCTCCCCTGATTTTAAAACCGGGCGCAGGGACGGTAGGGGGTGTGAACATCGACGGTCGGCGTCAAGGCGTGAACTGAACTGGCACGTGAAAGAATAATAAACAAATAGTCGGTTCGTATAGTTCAGTCGCTTAAACTTACATAGCAAGTTAATATAACTAATATAAGGGATTTAAAAATAACCCCGACTTTGGTGTCAGAATCAAGAAAGGTTACAATCACACTGGAGTCAAACTCCCATAAAGATCTTTATAAATAAAACTGTCCCTTCCCGACAGATGACTATTCCTCTAGTCAGCTACTTGCATCTTATTTGTATAGCGTAACACAGACCACACAACACATAACACACAACACATCCCACACATCGTATCCCACAGAACACATCCCACACAACACATCCCACACAACACATCCCATACAACACATCCCACACAACACATCCCACACAACACATCCCACACAACACATCCCACACAACACACCCCACACAACACATCCCACACAACACATCCCACACAACACATCCCACCACAAACACCATTCACATAAATTCGCCCCACACACACACTCCACGCCACACACAGAAACCCATATCCGCGATTTCTCCCAGTTGATTGCTCCCTATTTCTTTCCCTCTATTTCACCAGCTCGATGGTCTGAGATCTTTTTTAACCTTGATTGACAGTCATCATTTCATGGCCCGGATAGAGATAGTAGACAGTAAGCGAATAATGAAGACGATCTTTTAAAGAATGGTCGAGTTTTGGGATAGTTGGTGAGCGGGGGGAAAGGGGCGATTAATGGGGGAGAGGGTGGTTGGATCGAGGTTTTTAATGACCCGGTAGTGAATAGTAGAAGTTCAGCAGATACAAGATCTTACCAAAATATATGAAGACAGTGAGTGGAAGGCTCAGAAGAAATTTTTGTTTAAAAAAAATATATTTTATCTAAAAATAATAATTTCTTCATTTTCATTTCACTGGTATTTATTCACAATGAATACTTATAAAACAACACAAAAACATAAAAGATTGGAAGAGATAGACAGGCGGTTTATTTGACCTGAGGGAGAGAAAGAGAGAGAGAAAGAGAGAGAGAAAGAGAGAGAGAGAAGAGAGAGAGCGAGCGAGAGAGAGAGAGAGAGAGAGAGAGAGAGAGAGAGCGAGCGAGAGAGAGAGAGAGAGAGAGCGAGAGAGAGAGATTGAGAAAGAGAGAGAGAGAGAGAGAAAGAGAGAGAGAGAGAAAGAGAGAGACAGAGAAGAGTGAATTCAAGAGAGCTAGATGACAGTAAGGGATGGATTCTTTGCATACATTCCATTTTCAAATTTTTTTTATTACCAGCTCCCAATATTTCCAAGTCCGAATTTTCTAAATGGCTGTGACGTAGTGATGTTGTAATGTTTTGATCAATTTCAATTTCGTATATACGTTAAGAGGAATGGAGAAAATTTAAAATAAAGAAAAACTGCACCAAAATGTCTAGTTCCATCGTATGTTGCTTTCGATCGTCAAACTTCTGTTCCCATTGCCTCTACACTTGCCCCTGTTCCCATTGCCTCTACACTTGCCTCTATTCCCATTGCCTCTACACTTGCCTCTGTTCCTATTGCCTCTACACTTGCCTCTGTTCCCATTGTCACTCCCCATTCCTGTCTGCGGCTTCCAAAGTTCGGCCATTGTTTTAATTTTATTCTTGACTTATCAAACTCTGAGCGGATCGAGTGCTCCTAAAGGAACTGTTTGAAAATAACGGCAGACCTGGACGGAATGAGAATCAGGGTTTCTGGCAGGCCGATTGTCAGAACTCAACAACTAGGAAAAAATCAAAGGGCAGGCGTGGAATTGGATAGGAAGGCGTTAATGCGCCGATAAAGCCAGGGAGAAAAAAAAATGTAAGAAAATCGAAGATGGAAGATGTGTTTAAGAACGGAGGCGGTGGCAGCTGAAGATGTCTATATCTGATTTGGAATGTGTTATAATTTAAGTGCAAGTGACTGTAAGTAAAACTTTTAGTGACAATATGTTTTATCCGGTGGGTATAATTTTATTTTCCTTATAAACCCAATCTCATCAAATATATATTATCACGCTGATTTGATTGCATAAGTTACAAAACCATTCTCACTTAATATACAGAGCAATTAATTTGATTCCATAATCGCCACACAATCAGTATCATTCCATATACAAAGATGTTTTCAAGTCAACATCTTTTAAGACAACAAGTCTCTTTATTTATTATTTGACCTAGAATCGAAAACGGTTCTCTCCTTTAGTTTTTTTTTAATGTTTAAAAAAAAAGTTTGATCTTACTTCTTCTTAAAACTAAAAAACAATAAATAAAAAAAAATATTTATATGTGCCCCTTCCAAACTCCGAAAGATTAAAGCATCGAAAAGACAAAGGTTACCATTGTAACCGCTTCTAAAAAAAAATGTATATGACCAAATTGTTGTTGATTATAAAATTATTTCTGCTATGACACCACGGCAGCACAATGGAAATACTCAAGTCTCATAAATCATAATACTGAAAGTAACAAAATCTCAACGTAGTTCTTTAAACAAATAACGCTTGAACTCAACCTGCATTGATGACCGTTAGCATTCTGCCTTGGCAGTTAGGCACACGTGTCGTATACTGACTGACTCTCTTGTCGTGTGTTTGGGTAAACAAAAGAGCATTACTGCAATTGTCCCAATAGATTGAAGCGGAACTCATGATGGGAAAAACTGTTAAAGTATTACTGTAAACGTTAAACAGAATGATGTATAATCAAAGTATTTCGAATTTATCCCACATCCCTTTTCTCTTTTTTTTGCCCCCCCCCCACCACTGCTATAACCCTCCCTTTCATATTCCACTTTTCCCCGCCACTGCCTCGAAATCCCTCATAAACACCGGCTAATGACCAATGCCTGGACTCAGTTATTGACCTTGTCTCAACTACTGCCATTTTGTTACCATCTCCCCCCCCCCTTCACGCCAATCTCTCTAAGACCCTCGCTAGTAATATTATTGCATTTCATCAGCTCTCCATCATTTTTTTTCTGTCATCGCAGGATCTCAAACGACATTCAGTCTGTACGATTTCCGGGTACCATGGCCTGTAGTGGCTACTTCAAATTGTTAGGATATCTGTGGATGTCTGTGGTAGTGTTTGTGTGTGTCTGTGTTGAAAAAAATAGAACGAATATATCAGTGTCCGAAAATAGAAACATCGGATTGAAACTTAAGTAGAAAGCAGGGCCGTGGGCGAATGTCAGATGTGTCCTATGTGCCCGGAGTCCTATCTGTCCTATGTGTCCTCTGTGTCCAATTTGTCATAAGTGTCATGTGTTTCCAATGTGTAATATGTGTCCAATGTGTCCTATGTGCCCGGAGTCCTATGTGTCTTTGTCCAATGTGTCCTCTGTGTCCAATGTGTCATAAGTGTCATGTGTTTCCAATGTGTCCTATGTGGGGGCGAGAGGTGGAAGTGAAAAATCCGAGACTCTGTGTCCCTTCAAACGCCCTCCTCCCCCCCCCTGACCTTCCGGTATCATCTGTGGAGATATCACACCAAAAAAAAATTATTTAAAAAAAGCCAATTTTCATTGGATGAAGATACTGAAATATAGAATTTAAATTTTGTATTTATTTGAAATAAATAACTTTAGTCTGTAAACATCCGGAATAAAAACATTCAAACAGTTAAATAGATCAGTTTTAAAGAGAATATTTTGTTTACAGCTGCTGATATAGGCGGGGCATCAGGATCGCATTGAAGTTTGTTGGGGTGCGTAAGGGGGGGGGGCAGGGGGGCTCACATGGACAACAGCTGTGACTTCCAGATGATGACTCGCAGAAGAATAAATATTTAATCTTTCTATCAGAGCAGGGTGAGTATCAAGGTTTGAGGCCACTCGGGGCTGAATGGGGGGGGGGCTTGATTAGTGCCATCCTCAACCTCCGAACATAAACTCTCCGCCTGGCGCCTGGCTTTAAATTGTGCACACTCAATGTTAGAAATAAGGTGCCGCCAGCGGCGACCACCCACCTCGCGCCCGCTGCCTACGGAAGTGCATCAAACACTTTAAGGCCTTGACCTTTTACAAAGCGATTTATATGGGAATCCGCTCTTAGTTCACGATAACCGGTTCTGACAAACAAACAGAGCCATAAACGATCGTCTCTTTAAGCCTATACCCATCACCGACCTGCCTTGCTGCTCGCCCCCCCCCTCTGTGTCCAACAGTTGAACGTACTCTTAACTTTTCTATGACTTCGTGTCTACTTTTTTCTCTAAGGACATCTAGAGCCCAACCCTCCTCAGAACGATTCCCTCCGCTAACAACGGCTACCCCGCAATCTTTACCCGACTACGCCCATTCATTGAGCGACCGCTGCCCAGGAGTATCACCCCCCCTCCCTTTTCCTCAACCGAAGACACAGTCTTCATTCCAACCTGCTCGTAAAATGTCGGGAAAGGTCGTGCCACGCTAGTCTATCGGATGAAGGGAATGCGAGTGAGGGTGAAGGCAAAGGTCACTCGGACCTTCACAGAGAGTACACGCATTGAGTTGGTCCATGTCTGTCAGGGATCTGGTCGTTTTGGACAAGTGGTGAAGACCCCACGTCCGGACATTCCCACGCAAACGGTTTATACCGTGTATCAGTTACCTAGTAAGTGTCGGACGGCGTTGCCGGTGAGAATCTAAGTAAAGATGTTTCCGTCAAATGCCGCGGTTGTTGCCCTTTTGAGTGTCCGACTTCCTGTCGTCTTGTAAATATAGAAAAACGAGTGGAGTGGGGAAAAAAAAGGGGGGGGGGTCGTTAACACAACAGGTGCTGTCTGAGCTTTCTTTAGCTGAAGTGCAAAAGGGAATCTGATCTGAACCTTGAACTATAGGTTAAAGTATTACACCTAACCAAATAACCAAACTGTACAAAAGTAAGTTATGTGTTCAGTACATTTTGAAAGTTACGATCCAACAAATGAAGTGTGTTAACAAATTTTTGGTAGACATTTCTTCCACTAAAAATCTATTATGAAATATCTTGATATTGCTGCCCAGAGCAAACCGCCTCTCCCCATCCTACCATCAACAACCCCAACCACCCTCACCCGTGTGCACCCCCACCCGACCTCACCCATGGGCACCCCCCACCCACACTCGCCCATGGGTACCCCCACCCACCTCACCCATGGGCACCCCCACCCACCAAACAACAACTCTCTCTCATGCGCCACTGTGTTAAGGCCTGTTCACACCTACAAATTTCGATCAAAACTCCGTCTTATCACAACTTTAAAAATCTTTTTTTATTATTACGCTGCATCCATATCACGTGATTAGGCACTAAAAGCAAAGTCCAATGTTCATCGATGGAGGCAATGTTTATATAGAGTAATATAGACTATGACGAGACTAATCAAACAATACTTACATTTTTAAAGGAATTCAATTTTACATCTTGTTTGTTTTTTTTTGTGGTTCTTTCTACTCTAACCTTCTTTTACTTCAGTCTTACCCTAACCTTCGTTAACTCCAGTTTTAATCTAAAATCCAATTGTTTCAGTTCTACACCACGCATGTATCAGTTCTATGACTTTTAAAATCTTCCATTTATGACAATGCCAGACAAACTTTTTCCAAAAGAATAAAATAAATTACGTTTTGATCCACCCTTCCAAGTGATTACACCCGATACACACAAGTCGCATCAGCAGACCCACTGAGCCCCACCGCCCCAACTCCTCAGCGTCATTAGACCTGCCCTTGTCGTGAGTTGCCCATAATGAAAAATCCATAGCGCATAATCCGCCGGGCTTACTTAAGAGATTGGCCGCCTAAACTCGTTTATATTTTATTATTGGACGGGTATTTACTCCTTCCCATGTTGGTGTTTATTTTTTGTTTTTTTAAGCAGTGGTTCTCAGTTTTCTGGTTCCGTGGCATCATGGTTGTGATCTTAGTAGTTTTTTCAGTTATAGATTAGTGCCATATTACCTTGAACATGTCGGATTAAAATATAATTTTACAATAAGTTATCTAAAAAAAAACATATTTAGGACACAGTGCTACAAAAAATTTCAAGGGGTTAGGAAATAAAATATTCTAAAGCCTTGGAAAATGTTTCGTTTATTTTATGCACACAAAAATACTCAATGACGAATCTATTTTTAGATTTGATTGATTTTGAAATTGGCGATAGGGTTTCAAATCGCTGCATTACTTCAAAAGCTGTTGTTTTTCTTAAGTCAAACTTTTAAGCATCAGTGTACTATTCATGGACTACTGTATTCCCCCATGATACTGGTTAAAGATAGTCACATTAGAAATGTATATTTCACTCAGATTTATTTTACAAACATTATATTATTGTTATTTTTTTAAACTTTTTTTTAGATTCTCAGGCTCAAAAGTTGGACACTAACCAAAGATGTCACTAGTTTGAGTGCAAGTTTCTATCGGACTGACTGATGGCGTTCAGTAAAGGAAGAAACATTTAAACCGTTGAACAGTTATGGGCCTAAACTTTGTCTGAAGACACAGAGTTATGGAGGAATATTTGTCTGAATTCACGCTGCAGTTTTAACACAGAGAAATTATACAATTTTCACAATTTTCATTAAGACTTTTGTCTTACAAGGAATTCATATAATTCGTATACAAGTACTATACACAACTTTATTACAAGAAATTTGAGACATACGTCAAATAAAGACTAACTACTTCTTTCACTCAAGGAATTTATAGAACTGTCACTGAAGAATTGAGACAAAAAGGAGTTGGATATTTATACACCTGGAGGCTAATGGACTACCTTGATGTCCCTTCTACCTAAAAGGTATGTAGCTAATACCAGGACTTAATATCCCAGGATAGAGTACAGCACTTGGCCTTGGCTTATGGTCTCGCAACATTGACAGAGGAGAGAAATAAGATGTAGAGGTTAACCGACTTTATAATCAACGTACCGTAACGCCCCTTACTGAACTGAATTGTTTGGCAATTTTGTGAACATAGATTTATGTTTCAATTTCCCTACCCCTTACTCTGGGTGACTGTCATAGGTTGGGGACACTCAAGCACGGGGCTTGTGGAGGCTCCCCCCTCCCCCATAGAGCCTACCTCTGTTCTTTATGGTAACCACACTCCTTGCTGAATGTATACGCCAAACATTCAAGCATCTAGATCTAAAACAGAAATACAAAACTATTTCACCCGCCTTATAAATCTCGCTGCAGATTCAGACTATTGATTTTCTCTTAGCACATCAGGTCTTCAACTAGCTTCCATAAAAAAGACTCACCCAAAACATCCTCCGACACTGACCGATATTCATCCGACACTGACCGACCACGTTATGCAACCCCTAATCCCCGTTAAGTTTACTTTCCCAGGATAATTGCCCCGCTCCCCCCCCCTTAAAATTGGGCCATGTGCAGTAACTCTTTGACGGCTAGGCGATCCTTGTTTACCACGGACAGCTGCATGTAAACCATTAGGTTAGAGAGTTCTTTCATGCTCAGTTTTATAACCTAAACATTCCATGACAAGGTCCACCTCCGAGGAGAGCGGGTCGAGCCCACCCCATTCACCAACACTTACTGACACCACTTGCAATATTCCAACACCGCTATTTCACGGAGGTGGCCGGCGGCGGTTGCCCTACTCGCCGCCCCATACAGCCGCCTCTGTCGCATGGGGTTCTCTTTTGGCCCTCACTTGTTGATGAACAGAAAACTATTTGAGAACCACTGGGATTTGACGATTTGACTTATCGCAATAACCCCAGATTAAAGCACTTGTTGACCTCATACGCTGAGCAACTCTCTTACAACATTATCAGTATATGTGCCCGTACATTGTTGGGACGCGGTCGCAGCGCGCTCGACTCCCGTACCGATGGTCACGGGTTCGAAACCATGTGAAGGCAAGGATTTGTTCCCTGGGCCTAGGGCGCTCCTGAGTCACCCAGCTCCGAATGGGTACCTAACACTAGTTAGGCGGGTGGGTAATGCGTGGAACCCACAAAGCCGTTGCCTGTGATCGCTGCATCACTTGCCAACAGATCATATGTCATGGTCTGAGGACGCAATTATCTTCTGCATAGAAGGAGCGTCTGTATAGATAAGATAAGAAGATCGACATTGCGCAGCATGATATGCACAAAACTCAATAGATTCGAGAGATCCTGTTGAAATAGACAACTACACACGTGTCTACTTGTGAGACCAACAACAACACATGTGTAATGTAACCAGCCATGTTCGTCAATGTCTTTTGGATTGTTGGTTTGTTTATGTTTGCATGTCGTCTTTACATCGCCGATTATGTGTTGTCACAATGGCAGGCGTGTTTAAGACACACCAGGAAGTTATTGTGTGTGTGGCGGGGTGGAGGAGGGTGGGTGGGCGGCTTCAAGTTTCCCCCAGACGATTTAAAGCGCTCTCAGGTAAATATCAGGTGTTTGGTCATTTCATATACGTTTATTGTCTCAATCTACCACCCCACTCCTCCGCTCTCTCCCACCGTCTCACTTTCGGTCTCTTCTATTTTCTCTCTCACCCTTTCGTCTTCTCTCACATTCTTTTCTCTCTCACCCTTTTGTCTTCTCTCACATTCTTTTCTCTCTCACCCTTTCGTCTTCTCTCACATTCTTTTCTCTCTCACCCTTTCGTCTTCTCTCACATTCTTTTCTCTCTCACCCTTTCGTCTTCTCTCACATTCTTTTCTCTCTCACCCTTTCGTCTTCTCTCACATTCTTTTCTCTCTCACCCTTTCGTCTTCTCTCACATTCTTTTCTCTCTCACCCTTTCGTCTTCTCTCACATTCTTTTCTCTCTCACCCTTTCGTCTTCTCTCACATTCTTTTCATTTTCTCATATTATTAATATACAACAAGTGAACAGTTTGTCCCCATCTTTTCACATTCCCAGGAACCTGTATATTCTGTTTTACTCTTTTCCTTCCTGGCTTTCTCGAATCATCATTTACTTCCACTTAATGCATTCCCCATCTGATTCCTCTACTCCCATCATTACCGCCTAACACTGCGCTGCCTTCCTCCCTCCTTTTATTTGCACCATTCTATTGACCTGCTTCTATTATTTCTTCTGTCCCCTTTCTTTTATATCCAGTGTACGCGGTAAAAATAAGTGTTTATAAGCCGGCGTTAGGTCCCTTTGTGTCAAGGCTGCACACAGCTTACTGTAGGGTTGTCTTATATTTGATCTGTCTTCATTTTGACAAGGGCTAAGTTGTTCGTCTGTCTTAAATTCAGACAACTGCTCATTTGTCTTCTTTACATTCAGACAGCCTCTATATACGGCATATAAACGCCATTAATTTTAAGTACACCTGTTTCTGTATCTTATTTATTTTTATTTTTTTTTATTTTCTTACACTTACAACGTTCTAGCAATTAGGGCTATGATTTTTAATTTTTTGGACTTATCGTTTGGATCTATATGTCAAACAGATGCTTACGAATTTCATCAGATTTATAACAAATTAATCGGTGAAGGAATAAGAGAAAATACAATTCCAATACAAAGTAAAGGATCTTAGATTTTATCTTTTATATTACATGTGATCCTTCCTTAGATTATGGCTTATGGCGTTCTTCGCTTATCAATGGTTTACGTCTAGTTTTGCATTTTGATTAGAGTTTTCAATGTTGATTGTTTTTTTATTTCCCTGGTATGTTCAAGCACATCATTTTCCTATAAATTCATTTGTTTTTTTCCCCTTTGTCTAATTGAGTATTGTACTAGATTGTTGTTATTAACAAGATAAAAGGCTAATGAATAGAAAGTTCTTGAAACGACCGCAACTCAGATGGCACCATGTCTTATCACCGCTGGCTTCCTACCAACGTCAGCCAATTATTTATACAGCGTCTAGCATACTCGATTATTAATGGCCTGGATTTAATACCACAGTTACGCCCAATTCCTCTCACCTCTCTTACCTCCCCTTTGCCCCGTCTTTGACTCCATCACGCAACACGCGGGAATTCCTGTCCTGGTGTCACGTGGTCTCACCTGCCAGGTGATTGAGGCACGTGTTTAACTTGGTGCTCAATATCTCGTGCACTTTATTGTTGGTTCCGTCTCGAGTTGATATAGCATCCGTCTGAGGTCCAGTTAGAATGTTCAATGAACATAACTAATATGTTAGGGTTGCCTTACTGAGGTCCAGTTAGTTAGAATGTTCAATGAACACAACTAATATGTTAGGGTTGCCTTAAAATTATGTTAGTTTCACTCTAACTATAGATATTGTCAAAACGTCATCAGTTTTAGAAAAATGAAAACATCTTTTACACAGTCAGAATTCACTGCGTAAGAACTGCGAAAAAAAGTATTTCATCCCTTGTATTTTCCCCCTCTCTTACTTGAAACCGTTTGTCTTTATCGACCGTACAACCTCACACTTAAAAGTCTATATGTATTTTAGCCATCTATATCAGAAGTCTACATCTATATGAGTTGTCTTTATCAGCCGTCTATATTAATATCATCTGTCAATATCATGTGTATGCCGTCACGCAATACATATCTATGTGTCCATAAGCCGTCAATATCTTTAATCAGTCGTGTATATCAGTATTCTATATTCATATCAGCCATCAATATATTTAGCAGCAGTCTTTATCTATATGTGCCCCCCGCCCCCATAGATACACCAGCCGCCAGTTCTGAAAGTCTACGATGACATGTAAATCTGCCATATCTGTATCAGCAGTATTTATCTATATGTGCCCCCCGCCCCCATAGATACACCAGCCGCCAGTTCTGAAAGTCTACGATGACATGTAAATCTGCCAATTTGATGATGACATAAATGTATCCATTGTTTCAGCGTTATTCCTTTCCTAGAGTCTTAATGAAAGTGCATGGTGGAAAACTGAATTAATTGTTTTTTATCTAACAGGTCCTCATTTACTCCAATGCTTATTTTTTAAATCATACAGAATAGGGACTGCGATAAAGTTTTTTAAATAAAATACAAAATACACAAGTAAATTGTGCAATGAAAACAATAAATTTGAGCTTTATTTTAAACTAACACGACAGTAGACGTTTCGGCTAATGCCTTCATCAGTACAATAACATACAACTCCATATGGAATTAACCAAATTCACAATTTTACCTTACTTCAGAATCTTTTTCCCTTTGTGGTTTTAACTGTAGCTTTAGATCCTCATTTTTTCTATATCCTGTGTACTTGTTTGTTTTTGTTTTTCCGTTCATTTTATTTTACATAAATATTTTAAATTATTTTATGATATAATATGTTTTAAGAATGTAAATATATGTACAGGGTGTCACCGAAGTCGGAAAGTCGGATTTTAGTCGGATAAAAATTTTGTGGTCGGATAAGTCGGATTTTGGTCGGATAAACGATCCTCGGTCGGATAAACAAAATCTCGGTAGGATAAACGTTCCTCGGTCGGATAAAAGATATAAATAAATGAATGACGAAGCTCACGTTGCACATTGTTTTGGTTTGGAAATACCAATAGTTCGCAGCGGTATAAAAACTGTTGTTTACCTATGACAGAGTCCCCTGTCCATATCGATATGAGATTTAAACGTAATACAATTCTGTATGTTACTTTGTGAGGCTATCCATTGTAAGAAGTAGAACGATCTTAAAAAGTAAATATTCTATGGCGACCTTGCTTTTTATTTCAACACAGGCAAATCACTTAAGCAGATTTTAAAATGGCTATCACTTTTGCCTGCTTAAAAAATATAATCAAACATTATCATCCTTAGGGCTTCCTAAGTTTTGTTATGTTTATTTAAAAAAATAAGATTATTTATAAAATTATTTACAGATGCAGTCTTTTGTCATTTTTGCTTTTCTAGTATTCAAGCATTCCTAAGAGGATTTCTGTTTACATTTCGAAAGAAGGGCATGAAGAAAGTGATCCTCCTATCGTGAAGATTTGTGCGTAGAGCCCCTCGGGGGAAACCGTGTATCGAATTCCAAGTAGACAATTAAAGTCACACAAAAAGGCAATCTATCATAAAGTTGAAGCACACACTTTTATGTTTACAAATAAAGGAAGGAAAATAAAAACGTAAATTAAAAAAAAATTCAATTTGGCTATTAATTTCTCTCAGGAAAACAGAAAGCCTTTAAAATGGTAGATAGTGTGTGTCCAAGAGATTGTCAGTGGGATATTTCATATTTTAGGGCAGTGATTCAGTTCATTGGAATAATGTGTTGTTTCGGTAAATTAAAACAATCTGTTGTTACAACACACTGAAGTAATGTGTTGTTACATTAAATTGAAATAATGTATTGTTGCTGTACTATCAACACCACGTGACATAGACCCCACCGTCCCAGTTACACCAATGAATCGGTTAGTGTCTCACAGCCTGACATTTGAATTCCCCACATGTGTACTGAGCCCAGGTTCTCCGCCCCAATGGGCCCCGGTCCCTGTGTGACATATAGCAGATATTGTGCAACCTTTCAACTGCTGCCAGCCACTAAGCTGCCATTGCCAGCGTAGCTAACGGTCTTGTGGTGGTAATTATTGTGTTAGCCTCAGTGCTTCTCAACCTATGAATCAAATGCCCTTATCCCTTAAAATATCTCGTAACATGCAAATGAGAATGTAAAAAAGAAAATAGCGAGAGTTGCAATGAAGACAGATAAATTATTGTCTCTTGGAAGATTTCAAAATATTTTGTTTTCCTGATTCAGGGCAAATCGTTTTGATCTAACTATCATGAACCAAGACGGGCAGCCAAGTTCTGGAACTTCCAAAAAAGCCTCCATAGCTGGGAGTGAAAGTGTGGTCTCCTGGTAACAACCATTTTGTTCCTCAGGGAATCATGTGACCAATCATGTGACCAATCATGTGACCAATCATGTGACCAATCATGTGACCAATCATGTGACCAATCATGTGACCAATCATGTGACCAATCATGTGACCAATCATGTGACCAATCATGTGACCAATCATGTGACCAATCATGTGACCAATCATGTGACCAATCATGTGACCAATCATGTGACCAATCATGTGACCAATCATGTGACCAATCATGTGACCAATCATGTGACCAATCATGTGACCAATCACGTGACTAATCATGTGACTTATCATGTCACATGACGAGGTCTGTACAGTGCACTCACAACACCGGTACAGGCGCAATTTAATCGTACTGGTAGCAATTCGTTTGTGTGCATCATACGTCAGGCGGTGGTTCTCACGCTTCTGTGTTTTCAGCGCTGATGTTTAGCTCAATGAAGTGTACAGGTAAAGAATGTTGGTCAGTGATTCTCATGTTGCCTTTCATTTCGATGTAACCAAATTATTAGTATTGGCTTTTAAACAAATATTCATTTTTAAAAAAAAATATTGATCGCTGGATTTTGTTGAAAGGTAGTCTTTTCGTATTTTGAGAAGCATTTTAAGGAGTCTCAAAAATGTGTTGACACAGAAACAACAAAGTAACAAATCTTTTCTCTTTCCCCCCAAATTTTAAATATAATCAGATAATGGAATAAGTTTGAGTGCCATACAAAGCAAGGCCATATCATTTATTTCTCTTTAAAATACGTAGCCTCTTGAGTTGCTCTTACTTGCCTTCAACTAATTTCACCACCAGACTACAGCAACCACAGTGGCTGTTACCATAGTCTCCGTAGTGCAGCCTTTTCGACGTTCGCCCCTAATGTCATCGCTCTAAATGTCGTCGTCTAAAATGTCATTATCCTGGTTGCAATCCACTTAGCATTAACTATCTTTCCTTAGATCAACAAGAAGGCACACGCGCTATCTCAATTGTATTGCCAACTCGTCATACCATTGTTTGGTCTTATCTTTATTTTTATTTATGCCTCCCCGAATATCCCCCCACCATTTCCTCGTCTCTGTAGCCTAGATAATTGCCGTTATTACCCACATGATGAACGTGAGCAGAGCACTTGGCCCACCGCTTGGCCCACCACTTGGCCCACCACTTGGCCCACCACTTGGCCCACCACTTGGCCCACCACTTGGCCCACCACTTGGCCCACCTAGACTGCCATTACCACCACCAGCCTCGTTCTGGTAGAAGCTCTAGTTGAACTTTGAACCCTATTTACCGTGAACGGTGTGTTTAATTGATTTGTCTTTGTTCTAATAAACATTTCTTGGTTCTTTGTGTGTATTCTTAATGACTCTTTTACTGAGTAGACGTTGGGTTAAAAATATCAAATCGGGTCACATAGAATGGCCAAGTTTCTTGATAATATCTGATACCAATATTCTGGTCATACTTGCGGGAAGCTGGAGAAACTGGCCAAAGAGAACGTTTGTCATTCCTAGAAACAAGGTCGCATATGATCATCAACTGCTAATCCCCGATGAGGAAAATTCAGAAGAGGACAAAGTCGTGGATTATCATGTACTAGCATTCGTTCTTGACATGCACTTATAATAAAGTTTGAATAGCAGATTGGCTAACTGATATTTTTTTTAATGATTGAGCCTGTGTGACATTTAACAGCCTAAATATCTCACCCTGTCTCACTGCATCGCCCTGTCTCACTGTCTCGTCCTGTCTCACTCTCTCACTGTTTTACTCTCTCACAATGTCCCTCTCTCTCTCTCTTTCTCTGTTGCTCTCTCCCCCCTCTGTTTCTTTATCTCCCTCTCTCTCTTTTTCTTTCTCGCCCTGTTTCAAACTCTCGTTCTCTTTCCCCATCTTGTCTTGCATGACTTATTGTGATCCCCATGCTACGTCGTTCATAACAAGCGTGTGACTGCATACGATCCAAGGAAAGGAACACCGATCTTTCTTGGTTTCACACACTAAGCTGAGAATGTTATGGAGCCATTTAAAAATAGAGTCAAAAGAATTTTCATGGTTTCAATGTCACGATGTCAAAGTGTCTACTGGTTGCATAGACATTAAATTAAATGTTACTGTCTTTAAATGTCACTTTCTTTGCCTTTACAGTATTTACAGGTTATAAAATAACCATAGGCTATAGGTTAGTTTGACTCAATGGGGGTCTAATTTGATGAAGGTGAAGACGTCATCAAAGCTCGTTAGAGAGTCTGTTTGTTGATGTGTTAAACAATATGAGTGTAAAATAAATTATCTTTAGGGGAATCGAAGTGATCTGAAGAAAGTTGGCCAGACCGTAGGGGCGGGACAGGTAAGAGAAGGTCATCAACGGATGTAAACAATCCATCTGTAAAAGATCCTTTCCCCCCTCTCCCACCCCACTTTGCGTATCTGGTATGCAGGTATGCATGACGAAGTGGGTCAGGGCTGGCCACTTAAAGAAATAAATCAATCTTGTGACATGTGTCATGATGTAGAGACAGTGGAATTAGCTCACCGAAAAGGTATTTCTTAATTTCTTATCATCTAGTTTATATCACATTCTAAAACATCCTTATTGTCCTCGAGGCAGACGCCTTTCTATAACTTAAGGTTTTTGATCCAATAGGGCATAGATTACATAGGGCATATCTACTTCCTTGTATATAACTATATCCATCCATGTATCCATGCACTTGTCAGTCCGCTTGTCCTTCCGTGTCTGTGCTCGTTTTGATCCACACGTGTTGACTTTTCCCATGATAGTATCAAGTACCAGCTTTGTTCCATTGACAGTTCGCATGATAGTATCAAGTACCAGCTTTGTTCCATTGACAGTTCCCATGATAGTATCAAGTACCAGCTTTGTTCCATTGACAGTTCCCATGATAGTATCAAGTACCAGCGTTGCCCCATGATTAAATCTTCAAGTTTTCTGACTTATTTCCCCTTGATTTGATAACAGTCTAAGATCGTGAAACACCAACGGTACGTTTAGTCCTATCACCACCACCCACCCACCCCCTACCTCGAGCAACAATAATCTTGCAGGATCCAGCTCACCCATGTACTGGCACTTGAACAATATACAACCCAGTAGCCCAGAGGCTGTAAATATACTGTATCCAGTCTGCTGTGAGGGTGTGTGGGGGAATGAGTGGAGGCTCGCCAGGTGTCAACACCTTGATTGTTTTCAATGGTCTTCAGCCTTAGCCCCGGGCATCACGTGATTCTGGATTACGAATCCATTTCCGACTCTCTCACTGACTTTGGCTTGTTTACAAACACCACTTAAATTTTCGGAGAGATTGCAATAATGAACGATTTTTGGAAGTATTCCAGAGAATTAGTTTAAAAAGAAAACAGTTAAAAGAGTTTTCGGATGACATGATTCGAAGATCACTGAGCTGAAACCGGGGTTTACAAGATCCCATGATTAAACATCGAATTAATAAAAAAAAATAAAAAAATTTAAATAAAAACTCACGAGAAAATAATTTTTTTCCCCAAGACCCCACGACTAATCACCGGTTTTAACGAGCTCATGCGACTAATATCGTGTTTAGAGAGATGACGTGACTAAACGCCGGATTTTTCAAACGTGATGTTATTTTAGCTGTGTTCCCTTTTACATAGTTTTAATTCTATGATGGCCCATGTTAAAATACTTGCTCATAATTTAAATAGGAAAAGGACCTTCCTTCGGAAAACAATCAACATGTTATCTGTATTACCATGTTTTCTGTATTACCATGTAATCTGTATTACCATGTAATCTGTATTACCATGTAATCTTTAATACCATGTAATCTGTATTACCATGTTTTCTGTATTACCATGTAATCTGTATTACCATGTAATCTGTATTACCATGTAATCTGTATTACCATGTAATCTTTAATACCATGTAATCTGTAATACCATGTAATCTGTAATACCATGTAATCTGTATTACCATGTAATCTGTATTACCATGTTTCTGTATTACCATGCAATCTGTATTACCATGTAATCTGTATTACCATGTAATCTGTATTACCATGTAATCTGTATTACCATGTAATCTGTATTACCATGTAATCTGTATTACCATGTAATCTGTATTACCATGTAATCTTTAATACCATGTAATCTGTAATACCATGTAATATGTATTACCATGTAATCTGTATTACCATGTAATCTGTATTACCATGTAATCTGTATTACCATGTAATCTGTATTACCATGTAATCTGTATTACCATGTAATCTGTATTACCATGTAATCTGTATTACCATGTAATCTGTATTACCATGTAATCTGTATTACCATGTAATCTGTATTACCATGTAATCTGTATTACCATGTAATCTGTATTACCATGTAATCTGTATTACCATGTAATCTGTATTACCATGTAATCTGTATTACCATGTAATCTGTATTACCATGTAATCTGTATTACCATGTAATCTGTATTACCATGTAATCTGTATTACCATGTAATCTGTATTACCATGTAATCTGTATTACCATGTAATCTGTATTACCATGTAATCTGTATTACCATGTAATCTGTATTACCATGTAATCTGTATTACCATGTAATCTGTATTACCATGTAATCTGTATTACCATGTAATTTGTATTACCATGTAATCTGTATTACCATGTAATCTGTATTACCATGTAATCTGTATTACCATGTAATCTTTAATACCATGTAATCTGTAATACAATCTAATATGTTACCCAATGTACGAGGTAATCGCTCGCTCTGCGAGTAAGAGCCCCAGGCGTCATCACTGAAATCTCAACAGATAGGCGTTTAAATTACACGCGCGTGACAGCGTTTTTAACTTGAATTTTAAAATGTCAATTTTAAACACAACCATACAAACACATAGACCCCAGCACCGGAAACAGGCACAGTGTAAAGAAAAGACGTTATATAATACTTATTTTTGGCTTAATTTTTTATTTCTCGGCGTTAAGAAGACACTTTGTCTGTAAAGAAAAAGGAAAGTGTGTTATGGTGATCAAAGAGTCATATGTTGACCAGTATCGTATATGACCACAGTGTCGTATTTTGACTACAGTGTCGTATGTTGACCAGTGTCGTATATGACCACAGTGTCGTATTTTGACTACAGTGTCGTATGTTGACCAGTGCCGTATGTTGACCACAGTGACGTATGTTGACCACAGTGTCGTATGTTGACCAGTGTCGTATGCTGACCACAGTGTCGTATGCTGACCAGTGTCATATGTTGACCACAGTTTCGTATGTTGACCACAGTGTCGAATGGTGACCACAATGTTAAGTATTGACCACAATGACATCAATGTGTGTTGACCACAATGTTCACTATTGACCACATTGACATCAATGTATGTTGATCACAATGACATCAATGTATGTTGATCACAATGACATCAATGTGTGTTGACCACAATGTTCACTATTGACCACATTGACATCAATGTATGTTGATCACAATGACATCAATGTGTGTTGACCACAATGTTCACTATTGACCACATTGACATCAATGTATGTTGATCACAATGACATCAATGTATGTTGATCACAATGTTCACTATTGACCACATTGACATCAATGTATGTTGATCACAATGACATCAATGTATGTTGATCACAATGACATCAATGTATGTTGACCACAATGTTCACTATTGACCACATTGACATCAATGTATGTTGATCACAATGTTCACTATTGACCACATTGACATCAATGTATGTTGATCACAATGACATCAATGTATGTTGATCACAATGACATCAATGTGTGTTGACCACAATGTTCACTATTGACCACATTGACATCAATGTATGTTGATCACAATGACATCAATGTATGTTGATCACAATGACATCAATGTATGTTGATCACAATGACATCAATGTGTGTTGACCACAATGTTCACTATTGACCACATTGACATCAATGTATGTTGATCACAATGACATCAATGTATGTTGATCACAATGACATCAATGTATGTTGATCACAATGACATCAATGTATGTTGATCACAATGACATCAATGTATGTATTGATCTCAATGACATCAATGTATGTTGCTTGAAGAGTTTCCCCAGGTCCAGTCGTTTGGTTTAAATCTTTAATGGACACAATCAGAGGGTTCTAAACATTTTATATGTGGAAGCTATGACGGTTAGCTAATGAACCCGTATTTTGACATCCTAAGAACAAAATAGTCTACTTGTTGAAGTTTTCACCAAACGTTGAGAAACTAAGACATTTTGCAAGCCATTACTTTTTTAAAATACCACCCAGATCTAATGGTTACACCGCAGCATAGGCGTATCTGTTGGTATTTGTCTTATCATTGGTTTACGTTTGTCGCTATTTCTTACTATTATCGCTTTGTAACATTTTTTTAAAAGAATACAGTAAATCTAATTTATCCGGACTATGAAGAGATTAAAAGATAAAGGTCTTGATGATCTATGTGCTGTTAAAGGGACGCCACTTATCTCGACCCCCAAGGGAGAGTATTCTGACAGTCGCTAAAGATGAAGGAACTTTTAATTTGATGGAGATTAGTAGTGGAAGGATCATTGGGGGGGGGATTGTATGGTGAGGGTGGGGTGTGGGGACGGACAAGGAGGTTTGAATAACCCGGATGTTCCTAGTAGTTATCGACTGGCTTAGGTTTTATCACGTTTTATTACAGGTTTTATGTCATGTACCAGATAGCAGCAGTGGTTTGTTTGATCAATCCATTCATCCGGATGGTCTGTCTGAAGCAAGTGTCAATTGGCAAACAATAAAAACATCACATGTTATTAATTTCAGACAACATTCATCTCTCTCTACTTCAATTTAATTTGAGCCCACAATCAATATTATGAATATTTGTTTAACCTTTTTTGTTTTTCCTTGGCTAATGTCAGGTACCCTTTAGAGCTGCGTGGACTCAGGCAGAAGGATCCTGTCTTTACAGAAGCCCGAACCCGCGACTCTCAGTACGTCACCCGAGCGCGCATCTCACTCGACCATGCCGCCACTTTTTGTAGCTTTAAGACTTTAAGGCATAGCTCATAAGCTGAAATGACAAACAATCTATGATCTCTATAGACTGAGGATCGAAAATTTGAGAATCGCTAATGATGTGCCGATAAGTCAGATGGTAAAAAAATCACGTGATCATAAGTTTCCATGTTGTCTAACTTTATCACGATAAGTACGGGCCATGCCATTGGCACATTGGCTGTGACGTCATAGCTGTTGGTCATTTGATTACCCTTTGAGCTACGAAAAGTCAAATAGAACAAGTGTAGTTACGTAAGGGGGTTAGAGTTAGATGTTTTGAGCAGGTGGTTCGGCTTAAGTGGTTAGAGTTATTTGGTTAGGGTTAAATGGTGGCGTTTACCCAACAGCCAGTCTATTTCAAACATAGTATTTTAGGCAGAATCTCTCGCTGAAATCCACTCACGCTATTGACCAAGAGGGTATAACGTTGTTGTTGGTTGTTTTTTTGTTGTTGTAATTGCACAGGTCAACTAAATATGCAAATGATGTTTATATTCACTGAAGGTCATTTGATTGTTCTAGCTATGGACTAGACTTTGGTGAACATTTTAAACAGTTTTATCAGCGGCCCTGTACGAAGCCATTCAAGGGCAAGGCAACATTCTCTGGAGTAAAACGTTCTGAGAATTGTAAAAGTGACTACCCTCGCCAGCTCCTCATCAAGTGCTTTTGTTTTTCAATCTGACATTTTTCTTACAAATCCTTCTGGTTGCAAACAAGCTCCACAGTACTGCTCGTATCTCTAATATTTCTATTTCCAACCCGCAGATGTTGCCAGTGATCTCATCTTGCTATTACACGAGTCTGTCATTACCCAGAATTCCCGTGCTTGTGTTGGCGGCCATTTATGGTTACAGAATGGCGTCTATGTCTTTTAAATATCGGAAATAAAAATAAAACGTGGCTACTCGTAAAAGGGCACGAGGAAAGGTTAGTTTAACATTTTAAAAAGAAATTACGTTAATATATTTATGTGCCATAACATCTGCTTTTTCTTATATAGTTTTTTCCACAACACATGGCAAGGGGCTTTACATAAAATAACATTTTTTTAAATTAAATGTTGATCAGGTCAGACAGACTTATCCTAAGTGACTGGTTAACCTTACTTCAAACACCCGCAGCTCGTGGCTAATCACATCACTGACCGGTTCTCAAGTTATACCATCTGAACTTGATATCAATCCCCGACTTCATCGTAGCTATCGCTCTGGCCACCAGGGATTGGGGGGAGGGGGAGGTTAGTTTTAAGATTTTCACCTCAACCCACAGATGACAAAAAATGAGCAGTTGGCTGAAAATGACGTCGATCCATAACATAAACCACGCCCCTCTCCTGCCACCACCGACCGCCCCCTCTCATTACACCACTTTACCTCATATCACCACCGCACCATCAATCACGTGCACCTGTCGGTGGCAAAGATAAATCAGCCCGTCTGTCCTGGGGCTGTACGCGATGGAAATAACATGCTCCTACAGACAACGAACGGCGAGACTATCATTGCACTACGTGCTCCGAACACTCAGATTATCATTGCACATCAAGCATTGACCACACGTCTATCATTGAACCTCTTGCACCGACCACAATACTATCATTGCACTTCGTGCTCCGAACACTCAGATTATCATTGAACATCAAGCATTCACCACACGTCTATCATTTCACCTCTTGCACCGACTGCAATACTATCATTGCACTTCGTGCTCCGAAGGCTAGACTATCATTGCAACTTAAGCACCGACCAAAAGACTCTGATTGCATGACTTGGACCGACGAAAAAGACCATCATTGCACCGACCACAAGTACTTTTAAAACCGCTAGTTCCATGATTGTCACTCTACAAGTTTCAGCTGAACGCCAGATGTGTCTTTAGCTATAACATCTGTAACAGCAGAGATCAAACAATTTAATCCAGTTATATATAGTATAATTATGTCACATGTCTCGTTTAGCCAAATGAATAAGGGCTTGTGGTGTTTCAAAAAAATCGCTCACAACAACGCTATGTATCGTTGAATGCACATAATGTAACGTAGTCTTTAGTTTTAGATAAAGCGATTGTCTGTATCTGTGAACATCGTGGCCACGTGACGTCATATCACCGTGAGTGCTAGGAACACACACCCCCATCGTTACCTGGCCTAGCAACTCAACGACCCCCCTTCTCTTTCTCGCCGTAACACGAGGGTAACTGTTCATAAATGTCACGGTAGATGACTGGTTACGAAGTTTATGGCAGTCTTGTCCCCTTCACGGCTTGCTAACAATACGTCATCTTAATGGGTGGATCGTAAAAGTGGGACTTCAATTTATGTGGGCCTTGTCTCCCTTACACATCCTATTGGGCCTTGTCTCCCTTACACATCGTCTGCTACACTTGGTAAAACCGATTCTCAGATTAGAAATGTGACATAAGTACTAAATTTTTTGTACCGAACTTTGACGTATTCCAGTGGCCATCCCATAGGTTAAGGGTCAGCACTTTAGCCACAGTTTGAGTGTAACGATTACCAAACCTTATTGAAAGAAACCATTTCATTCCATTTGTATTGGATTCGAAGCGGAAACAGTGGTAAAATAGATAATTAAAAAATTAAGCCTGAATAATTTAAAATGGTTTGTCATGCAAGGGGTTAAACCCCCCAAAAAGTTTCCATTTAATTTTAATTTTTTAAGTTAAAAAAAACAACTTTGGTTGTACATGTCTCTTAACAAAAGAACATTCGTCAATAATGTATCCCCATTTCGTTCCAACAAGACACACTCCTATTTCATGATTTTAAAAAATCGGATTAAAAGTCACAACATTTATATATAGATCAGCTCAAATGTCTAGCCGCCTAGTCAGACGTATAGACCTAAATAAGACACCTCGTCGTCTGTCCTGTTTGTAAGATGGGCGGATGGAGGTCGTTTGGGAAATGTAAACCAGGTCAGGGACTATCTCCCTTCGTCAACACTTATCTTCCTTGTTGACATGACCTGCCAATCCTGTGGTAAGAAAACAACTGTCTTGACATATCTATCAAAACTTTTTCTTTACCTTACCCGTTTGCTGCAAACCTGTACGTATGCTAGCCTGTTTAGCTAATTCTTTCTCATGCTGTCTAGCAAACCATTGTTATAGTAAAGTTCCGTGAGGCTTACTATCACAAGTTTTAACCCTCTCGCTTATCTTACATTTAAAAGTGTTAGTTAAGGCGATAGCTCCACCTGGTAGTGCACACACGGGAGAGGAAGGGAGGGAAGTGAATATCGCACGTTGTTTAATTATGCCACCGTCATTGTGACCCTGTCACTCCAAGTGTTGATGACAGGACCCGTAGTACGTCATTGTGACCCTGTCACTCCAAGTGTTGATGACAGGACCCGTAGTACGTCATTGTGACCCTGTCACTCCAAGTGTTGATGACAGGACCCGTAGTACGTCATTGTGACCCTGTCACTCCAAGTGTTGATGACAGGACCCGTAGTACGTCATTGTGACCCTGTCACTCCAAGTGTTGATGACAGGACCCGTAGAACGTCATTGTCCAATCACTCATTTTCAAGGCTTAAGTTCGCGTTGAAAATACCAAGAAAATTTGCGGTCTGACACCTCAAGTTTCAAGACATCCTTTCTTCAAACAAGGCCCGAATAAGCTGAAGACAATTCATTGGTTAAATGTCAAACGAATTTATTAAATTGAAGCAGAGTGTGTGTACCTTTGAAAGTTTGTGCGGTAACAAATAAACAAACATTTAATGTCTTGGGATATAACTTCCTGACAAGCGCGTGCCTGCCAATGCCGGGAAATCAATTGGAAAAATATATACGAAAAGCAAAAACAAACACACACACGCACACACATGCGAATAGGCATTAAAATAAAATAATTTAAAAAAATAATAATCATCGCTTACAGTTCATTGAAGCGTGAAATTCTTTATTGCTCAACCGTTAAGTGGCAAAACATTTCTAAGTTCCATCCACCAAAGAGCGTTTTACCCAACACTCGTACTCATATTCTCATCACTTTTCCTTGCGTGTCTCACTTACAAACCTGAACAAGCACGGAAAGACCCCGAGAGCTGCACCTGTTTTGTTATGAATTTAACTGCAGTAGGGAGAGTTGGTGAAGGGGGGGGGGAGAAAGAAAGAATGACATCTGAATGACTCTGAGCGAATGTGGGCCTCAAACACATTGTTTAACTTATACCTGATAAAGGACTTTCGAACTTATCGCGGACAATAGCTTGTCGGAATTGTAATTGAAAACAGCTAATTGGTCTAATCTTTGAAAATGGATTGTTGGAACTATTTTTAGCCTGCTTGACTATTGTATCTCTTAATTTATGGTCAATGGTCAGTTTTATTTATTGCTTGGGTCTTGTGGGGGCACGGAAAGACCCCACCATCTTCCTATCTGATGTAGGAGGGGGAGGGGGGTTGAATCAAGGTCAACATCTACGGTAGAGGTTGAGCAACCAATCGTAACCACCCATGGTCGACAAAACATTTAACCAAAGTCTATGTACTCCGAATTTTTTTTCTCATGAGACCACGATAAGTGTTAGTCGTTCACCATTGAATTCCATGGCACACTATAATTACGAGTGGGAGTCAATGGTCAAATCCTCTGGTTGAGTCAATGGTCCAAGCCTCTGGTGGAGACAATGTCCCAAGCGTCTGGTGGAGCCAATGGTCCAAGCCATAGTGGAGTTACCTGTCTACGCCCCTAGTGAAGAAACTGTTTCACGCCCTTGGTGGAGCCATTGTGCCCCGTCCCTAGTGGAGCCACTCGTTCGAGCCCTTAATGCAGCTGCTGTTCCAAGCCCCTAGAGAAACTACCGTTCCAAGCCTGTTATTCACGCCAGAGATAGGTTTCCGCCAACCACATGTAACCCACTAACGTGACGGCTGATAAACCGCTGCTAACTGAATACCATGTGTGTGAACTCATTCCGTCTTTCCCCTTGTTTCTTCCATGAAATATGCTATATTATCATTATAGGCCTCTACACGCATGCCCACGATTGCGGCAAACAGCAGCAGTCTTTAGACATGTCCCGTGAGGCTGGGCTTGGCATTTTGTAAATGTCCCTTCGTAAAGTAAGTGATCTCATGAGACCAACATATTCTTACTGTGAACTTTGGTAGAGCAACTGCCAAAGGACATGGGGGATTTGAGGTAAAGTACAGCATGAAAATTTGTTAATTTTCTTAACAGATAGAGTACATGATAATATATGTCAATCTTCATTTAAAATAGGGTAAAGTGCATCATAACAATTGTTAATATTAACGGAAGACAGGCACAACAGAGGCCAACAAGTTGCTGAAATAATGGCTGAAATTGAAATGAATTCTTGTTTCGATTCATTCTTTTTATTTCACATTGTAGTTTCTCTTCTTACGATTCATACAATCGTATTTAACTTCATTTGTATGCTCACATATTTTAAAAACGTTAATTTTTTACTGGAGCATTCTCCCTTTTAAAGCAATGCGACCCACACAGAATAAGAGAACTCTAGTAATTCAATGTAAACCACATACACGACTTTTCCTTTCTTTGTGCCCACTCAAACCTTTGACCACGTGACTTCTCACCAGCAGGATGATAATTATAACACTCACTTTTATCACATACACGAGGCCATATCACCAATCAGATCATTTGAGTTGATGCCAAATTACGAATGTAATAATTCCTTAGAATTTTACTACGAAGAATACAAGTTGGCGTGTGTGTGCGAGAGGGTTTATTTGAAGAGAATGTTCATCTTTTTGTGACACATGAATTGTAACAAATTGAATGAAGTAATAATACACATTAGCTGTTAAAAAGTTGAATTTACTATCATCAAAGCCACCATTAATATCATCAAAGCCACCATTAATATCATCAAAGCCACCATTAATATCATCAAAGCCACCATTAATATCATCAAAGCCACCATTACTTCTGAACTTCAGCACATACTGAAAATATTTTTTGTCTGTTTTTTTTCCTTTCTAAAACTAAACAAAAAACACTTATTTCTTTAAAGAATGTCATCACTTTAAAATAAATACTCAACAGGGAGCATACTCTGCCCGCTTCACTAATGGCGTTATCTGCTCCTCGAGTTGTCTACCGTTCCTCTCATAGGGTTACCTGCCCTTTCAAGCCATGGAATTAGTCAATAACTTCATGAACACGGCTAACCCGGTCATGTGTTTTGTTTACACTTTAAATGGTGCGGGAAAGAAGTTCTCCATCCTTGAGGTTCAAATACCTGATGTTGCCCTTTTAAAAGCTTAAAGATTTTTTTTAAAGGAGCGAGAGTTTCTGCTGCTGTTTCCCACGTGGAGTCACCATTGGCACTTGCACGAGCGGGGTTTATTTCGGCCCTGGCAATGTGTATTGGCATTAAGTCTCAGAGGCGTCACTAGGAGGAGTGCGGGGGGTGCGGACCTCACCGCTTGCACTATCACAAGGGTGAGACCAAAATTTGAAATTCTGTATGATCCCGTTATTTGGCACTTGGAGGAGGTCTCTTGGGTAAGTCTCGAGTCAGTGACACCGTGAGCTACCACAATGAATGACGCCAACCCTAGTGACGCCTCTACCTACAGTTTAAGGACCGCGCGAGTAAGGCAAGACGAAGGGAAATCCCCCAGTGAATCATCATGTTGATGTTGCTACCGGAAGTTACCGCTCCTTTGGTTTACCGTGAAATTACACAAAAAGGGAGGCGACCCTGGCTTGTTCTGACCAGGATGATTGTCACACCCACCATCAAACGTCGACCTATTACCATTTGGTGAAGTTGTTGCGCTGTGTATTAGTGATGGATACTAGGCAAAGTGGTGTTTTCATTTCGCAGACTTACTTCCTACGCCTGGCTGCGGTAAAAGGTAATGGCACCTGACAGTTTTAAGTGTGTGGGTGGGTAATGATATCCGATTGTGTTAAATTTATTGAAATATAATAATTTCTGATTGTCTGCAGTTTGAAGAGGTAATACAAACAGGTAATACAAACTTACCTATAATAAGTCAGTGTCCACTTAAATGTCTATTATGTATATTTTGGATTAGTGCCTGTGTCTAACAGATTGAATTTAGTTTTTTTGTTGTTTTTTTGTGAAGAGGGGAGGTGAGGACTGACAATAGCATGTGGCTTTCACTCTATGGTTGCTTTAAATCGACGATTGACAGCTTTCCTATGTAGACCTGCCCTGTCTTAAGTTTCACTCACGAACGACTCTCATATCAGATTTTTTAAACTCTCGGACTATAACAGAATAATTCCATGCCTTGCCAACTAAAATATTATTTTCTTAGACCAGAATTTAGTTTTCCATCCCTCAATTATAATTTTTGGATAATGGAATATTTTGTATAAATATAAAATACTTGAATGATGAATGAAAGAGAACATTGAGTGAATCAAATTTAGACGTGATACGAAATTCTTACTTTACACTCTACAACCAGACCTATGACGTAATATTTGCCTTTTACCAGACTGTTCATTGCCCACACTCTCGACATTCAGACCTTACTCAACTGTACACTTCTATACTCTCTATACCTAGTTGTTAATAGAAGTCTCTCTTCTACACTAACTAAACCCAGTAGCCACAAATATTGCTCTTCTCTGTGCACTCGAATGACACTAACCACATGTGCAGGCGTTAGGCGGGTTACGCCAGTGCCAGGTCTGAGACACGATTATCTAACTTGTTTCACTTGTCCGGGAAGTTACTCTGTGGAGTTCTCTTTCTTTAACTCCTCCCCTCCCCCATCCATTCGACATTAATTTTTCTTTCACTAGTGGTTGTTTATGAAGATGGTGGGACTGGAACTCCTTACACCGAAGCATGCATCCAGCATACACCCCTAAACCTGCCAGGTGGGGCGGGTCTTGTGGCTTTAACTTCGTTGGACATTTAGCGCCTGCTAAATTATTACAGTGAATGCTGTACAGTGTAGAGGTCTCGGTAATGTAATAAAATGAACGCCTTTCTTCAACGACACAAACAGCAGTTAAAATATTTTTTTCTCAGTTACCTGACCTCTCGCTCTAACCATAACTTACTGGCTAACCATAACTTCTGTAACAAATTAATACTTTTTAATGACCATTAAAAAAACTGATTTTTAAAAAATTAATTTTATTACAATAACAAACCTTAGTGGCTCAACTTACCCATTAAAAAATTAAAGTAGAAATACACGGTATACTTATACACAACACATTACACATTAAATACAGCAATGCAGGTAAGGGAGAGTTAGTGGGGACAATAACAGATATTGTATTACAATAAGCATGCAGTTAGCAGTGATTGTTGACATAAATATATTAATACTCCCTTGCGCATATATCAGGTTTTTTTTTATTCCTGTGTATTTGATTTGACATTCAAGTAGGATGGCTATAAACTGTCATACTAGCATCATCTCGACGATTCCCCCTTCTGCACTAGCTCCACTCCAACACTCCCTATGCATGCTCACTGCACTCCTACACGCCGTGCTGGTACTCACTGCACTCCTACACGCCGTGCTGGTACTCACTCCACTCCTACACGCCGTGCTGGTACTCACTCCACTCCTACACGCCGTGCTGGTACTCACTGCACTCCTACACGCCGTGCTGGTACTCACTGCACTCCTACACGCGATGTTGGTAAACACTCCACTCCTACACGCGATGCTGGTAAACACTCCACTCCTACACGCCGTGCTGGTACTCACTCTAATCCAAGAGTATGGGACCCTAACACCACATGGGATCAATGTTGTGTTTGCACTGACAACCTAATTGATTGGCCACACCCACCCTCTCCTTTCCTATATAAGCTTTTACTATTCTCTCCTTACTGTATCTCTACTGGACTAATTGGATTTCATCACAGCTAAGTTTTGTTTATTCTTTCGTTATGTTTGTTTTATTTGTGTACTATTTGTTCGTCGAGGAAGGCTCTTTGCCGAAACGTTCGCTGCTTTGTTACGTCCTGTCAGGCGAACTCATACCCTGTTTATATGTTATACATTTACTGATTTAAAAGCCTGGTTGCAGTCTCACCCCATTATTTTCTGTTACTCACTCCACTCCTACACGCTATGCTGGTACACACATATTACATAACAATCGCCTGCACATTACACCATGAGAACATTTCCCGGAAACAATTTTTCGCCACATCAAATAAAACCCTGTGTCACACGCACGGCGTTCTAAAACCGACCAGTGTTAATGAGTCCCATCAGCACCAAGAGTTTGTCCTCTCGCCGCCCGTCTCCAGATCACGAACGAAATTTCAGAATCGACAGGAAGGACTTTGATAACAGTCACGTGACAATGTTCCAGCTTTTCGGGTTTTATTTTACTTTTTCTAAGGCTGTGGGTTGGTGCAACATTAAAGAGATTGTTATCAAAGTTCAACGCCAGTAATGTTCACATTTTATCAATATAAAGACGTCACTGTTAATTAGGTTACCACCCACCCCCTTTCTTTAACCCCAGTAGCTTTTTAATACCCCCCCCCCACACCAAAAAATAGTTGCTTCTTTTGAGGACGTGCTCCATGACCAGCGGGGTCAAGCTGACCCATGACTTGCAGTGTTACTCACGTCCTGGTGCTATCACTGGCCACCTGACAGAACATGTTGGCTAACTAAGAGATTGTCATATTCTAATACAGTCATCTTCTAGTGTCATATTCTACTACAGTCATCTTCTAGTGTCATATTCTACTACAGTCATCTTCTAGTGTCATATTCTACTACTGTCATCTTCTAGTGTCCTATTCTATTACAGTCATCTTCTATTGTCATATTCTAATACAGTCATCTTCTAGTGTCATATTCTACTACAGTCATCTTCTAGTGTCATATTCTAATACAGTCATCTTCTAGTGTCATATTCTACTACAGTCATCTTCTAGTGTCATATTCTAATACAGTCATCTTCTAGTGTCATATTCTACTACAGTCATCTTCTAGTGTCATATTCTACTACAGTCATCTTCTACTGTAACCTTTAATGTAGTCAACTTTTGCTCCTGTCATTTTCAATGCGTCAAAAAATCCTGTTTTCAAGCAATTTTCCCTCTAAATTTCGTTGGTCAATGTGCACAATTTAAAAAAAACTCGTTAGCAAAGTAACAACAGCATCAGGCATATTTTTTTACAAATTTTGGTTCGCGGTAAATCTTAACTGCTGCGCGGCGTCGCTCAGATGTATGCACTGCCGCACATCTTTCAGGGAACATTGGTTACATGTTGTCCTTATTGGTTACATGTTGTCCTCATTGGTTACATGTTGTCCTCATTGGTTACATGTTGTCCTCATTGGTTACATGTTGTCCTCATTGGTAACATGTTGTCCTCATTGGTTACATGTTGTCCGCATTGGTTACATGTTGTCCTCATTGGTTACATGTTGTCCTCATTGGTTACATGTTGTCCTCATTGGTTACATGTTGTCCTCATTGGTTACATGTTGTCCTCATTGGTTACATGTTGTCCTCATTGGTTACATGTTGTCCTCATTGGTTACATGTTGTCCTCATTGGTTACATGTTGTCCTCATTGGTTACATGTTGTCCTCATTGGTTACATGTTGTCCTCATTGGTTACATGTTGTCCTCATTGGTTACATGTTGTCCTCATGGGTTACATTTTGTCCTCATTGGTTACATGTTGTCATCATTGGTTACACGTTGTCCTCATTGGTTACATGTTGTCCTCATTGGTTACATTTGTCCTCATTGGTTACATGTTGTCCTCATTGGTTACATGTTGTCCTCGTTGGTTACATGTTGTCCTCATTGGTTACATGTTGTCTTCATTGGTTACATGTTGTCCTCATATCTTAAATGAAGCGAATTTTTCTGAAAACATTTTGCCAATAAATAAATACACACTGTTTACAACCATTTCTTCTGGTAGACTTATTTAATCAACGTTTACAAGGAAATTCTAGATATTGATGATACAATCTCCTATTGGCCATACACCTTGCACAAACTGTCAGCCATAGCAGCCACCCCCACCCCCACCACATAACTACAACTATCTGATCGGGAGTTAACACGAGTAGGATTAACACATCCAGTTTTAGTGAGAAATTTTGTTGTTACGTCGTACGAGCCTACCACAGATTCGAACGACGTAAAAAAATGACAGATAATGTCAAAATTGATTCTGTCATTTACTGACATTTCTTGCAGAATAATTTCATAACCACCCCACCATTTCAGACTCGCAGGCCGTCGTTGAAGATAATTTCCTTCTTTCAGTGGCAAACTTTGAGGGGGGGGGATTGGGGCAACTTCCCCTAGACCCCGCGATATAACTTTTGCTTGGATATAAATACCACACTTTCATATCTTGCCCTGGCTTACGACACTCGTCCTAGACCACGCGCACTGCTGATGCCGCCCCTGTTTCCTCCCAGCGACCAACTCAAAGTTTGATTTCAGTTTTCATCAGTTTGTTTCTTGTTTTGTTGAGCTCCCCCCTCAAATGTCGTGACTGGCAAGCTTGGTGTGTCTATGACAGTGACGTACATCAGCCTTTAATACCGTACACTCGTGGCATATCAGGTGGCATGCATGGCAGTTAGCTAATGACATCCACTAGGCTGAGATTCCATAAGTATAAGTTTGTGTTTCTTGCCTGCCTGCCTGTCGGTTATTAGGACATACCGTGATTCAGTAATACGAAAAAGTATAAATAGATTAAAAAAAATAAATAAAACAACACACGGCCGTTGGAAATAAGTAACTATTTAATTGTTATATATTTTTGTTGTTGTTTGCACTCACAATGTTTGAGATGTCTGTCGACTTGACGAATTTAAGCCTTTTATTAATATTGAAAGGTTCGTTACCAATATCGATGTGACTTGGTGGAAATGGAGAACTACCTGGCCAGCAACCTTCTAAAAAACTTAATTGCTTTCCATTATCAAAGCGTGTCGTGGTTGTGGTGGTTGTAGGGGCAGGGGCTTCGTAACCCCTGGCGAGGTCCCTGGTAGTTCCCCCTTACAGTCGAAGTTTATGGTGAAGTTCAAGAAGCTGCGGTAAATGATGTATACATGGAAAAATGATACGGTTTATCAGGGGCTCTTGATATATTTTATTTGGTCTGGGTGTATTCTCATTCATCGGCTTCGTTAACCTAACCAAGCTTATACTAACTTCCTACTTCACTTACTTTATGAAATTCGGTACGTACATTGGAACGAATGTTAGAACCCTAGAAATCCATACCCTAACGCATCATGAACAAGCACCCGCGTTAAATGGAAATCTCCACAGCGGAGCAAGAGAACAATCTAGAAATCTCGAGAAGACGAGCCAGCATGGAACATTAATACCTGGTCGAGAAATAAATGAACTGCATTCATATACGTCATAGGACGTCAGCCCGCCCCATTCCTCGTAATGAAGATGTCTAGGAAGATGAATCGGAAAAAAAAATAACAACTAGACCTCGGGATTAATTGCAGATAATTATCTTGTATCGGTGATATGTTAGCCTCGAGTTCTCCTGTCGTCTGGTGGTGGTGATGGTGAGTTGCACTTGGATTGCCTACAAGTGGTGATGGTGAGTGGGCATTAGATTGTCTATTGGTGGTGATTGTAATGTATCATTAGATTACCTATTGGTGGTGATCATAAGGTATCATTAGATTACCTATTGGTGGTGATCATAAGGTATCATTAGATTACCTATTGGTGGTGATCATAAGGTATCATTAGATTACCTATTGGTGGTGATCATAAGGTATCATTAGATTACCTATTGGTGGTGATCATAAGGTATCATTAGATTACCTATTGGTGGTGATCATAAGGTATCATTAGATTACCTATTGGTGGTGATCATAAGGTATCATTAGATTACCTATTGGTGGTGATCATAAGGTATTATTAGAGTACCTATTGGTGGTGATCATAAGGTATCATTAGATTACCTATTGGTGGTGATCATAAGGTATCATTAGATTACCTATTGGTGGTGATCATAAGGTATCATTAGATTACCTATTGGTGGTGATCATAAGGTATCATTAGATTACCTATTGGTGGTGATCATAAGGTATCATTAGATTACCTATTGGTGGTGATCATAAGGTATTATTAGAGTACCTATTGGTGGTGATCATAAGGTATCATTAGATTACCTATTGGTGGTGATCATAAGGTATCATTAGATTACCTATTGGTGGTGATCATAAGGTATCATTAGATTACCTATTGGTGGTGATAATAAGGTATCATTAGATTACCTATTGGTGGTGATCATAAGGTATCATTAGATTACCTATTGGTGGTGATCATAAGGTATCATTAGATTACCTATTGGTGGTGATCATAAGGTATCATTAGATTACCTATTGGTGGTGATCATAAGGTATCATTAGATTACCTACTGGTGGTGATCATAAGGTATCATTAGATTACCTATTGGTGGTGATCATAAGGTATCATTAGATTACCTATTGGTGGTGATCATAAGGTATCATTAGATTACCTATTGGTGGTGATCATAAGGTATCATTAGATTACCTATGGTGGTGATCATAAGGTATCATTAGATTACCTATTGGTGGTGATCATAAGGTATTATTAGAGTACCTATTGGTGGTGATCATAAGGTATCATTAGATTACCTACTGGTGGTGATGGTAAGGTATCATTAGATTACCTATTGGTGGTGATCATAAGGTATCATTAGATTACCTACTGGTGGTGATGGTAAGGTATCATTAGATTACCTATTGGTGGTGATCATAAGGTATCATTAGATTACCTATTGGTGGTGATCATAAGGTATTATTAGATTACCTATTGGTGGTGATCATAAGGTATTATTAGAGTACCTATTGGTGGTGATCATAAGGTATCATTAGATTACCTACTGGTGGTGATGGTAAGGTATCATTAGATTACCTATTGGTGGTGATCATAAGGTATCATTAGATTACCTACTGGTGGTGATGGTAAGGTATCATTAGATTACCTATTGGTGGTGATCATAAGGTATTATTAGATTACCTATTGGTGGTGATCATAAGGTATCATTAGATTACCTATTGGTGGTGATCATAAGGTATCATTAGATTACCTACTGGTGGTGATGGTAAGGTATCATTAGATTACCTATTGGTGGTGATCATAAGGTATCATTAGATTACCTATTGGTGGTGATCATAAGGTATCATTAGATTACCTATTGGTGGTGATCATAAGGTATCATTAGATTACCTATTGGTGGTGATCATAAGGTATCATTAGATTACCTATTGGTGGTGATCATAAGGTATCATTAGATTACCTATTGGTGGTGATCATAAGGTATCATTAGATTACCTATTGGTGGTGATCATAAGGTATCATTAGATTACCTATTGGTGGTGATCATAAGGTATCATTAGATTACCTATTGGTGGTGATCATAAGGTATCATTAGATTACCTACTGGTGGTGATGGTAAGGTATCATTAGATTACCTATTGGTGGTGATCATAAGGTATCATTAGATTACCTACTGGTGGTGATGGTAAGGTATCATTAGATTACCTATTGGTGGTGATCATAAGGTATCATTAGATTACCTACTGGTGGTGATGGTAAGGTATCATTAGATTACCTATTGGTGGTGATCATAAGGTATTATTAGATTACCTATTGGTGGTGATCATAAGGTATCATTAGATTACCTATTGGTGGTGATCATAAGGTATCATTAGATTACCTATTGGTGGTGATCATAAGGTATCATTAGATTACCTACTGGTGGTGATCATAAGGTATCATTGCATTGCCTACTGTCCGTGATTGTATAGCGGCATTGAATTTAGACATGCGACAATAATAAGATAACATTTGTGTTATAGATTAAATGGCTGTTTATTTTGTAACAACATATTCCCAAAAATAAATTGAATAATTAAGATGTCCCAACAGATTCTCAAAATTTGAATGATTATCGTGCCCCGGTATTTTCACATAATTTAAATGATTAACTCCGCAAGACGCATGATTAAGTTGTTTTTTAGCTTGCAAAATAGATTAGCAGTGCAGGAGCTAGGCTCGCACGCGTCGAGATCTTGTAACCCGATCACTTGAACCGATCGGCTGGGGGTAATTAAGTGATTAATCTTTTGTGTTATTATCGATTTAAGCTGCGTTGCAGCGGTGTCGGACGGGCTTCTTTCTTTCAAAGCCTGATCAAAAGCCGAAAGTAAATGGACGGCCGAGTGTTAAGGAGGTATAGTGGGAGGGGGGTAAAGTACTGGGTGATAAGGAGGTATAGGGGAGGGGGAGCAAGTACTGGGTGTTGGAGGGTACAAATAACCAGCAAGCATTTCCTGCTGAGCTAGTCGACCTTAGCTGATCAAAGCATCAGTGTGATCAAGCGAATGCCGATTATCGATTATCAACACAGATTGATAATATTGGTCGGAAAAGGTGGTAAGTGAAAGACCTATCTAAGTGTTGACTTCGGTTCAAAGATGGAAGGGTTCGATATGATCTGATTTTTGCTAGAATTCTGATAAAAATTGTCATTGAAACTGAACTTAAAATATACATGGGCAGCCTTCCGCCTCGCGAGACGACGGTGCATCACCGTTGGGTTGGGTTGCATTTACTCGTGTGGCTGAGCAGTCCTATCCTTGAGTGACAGTCTTTACCACAGCTTTTGCACACGAGTTCTGTGCTCCTAATGTTTTGGTCTTTCTCCTAGCTCTTCTGTCTGTAACCTTCTCCACCCTTCGCTCCGCGGCTACTGTGACGCCCTCTTTGACAACTGTGCGCCACGTAGATCGGTCTTCTGCTTTACACTCCCAGTCGCTTGTCCTTATTCTGGCTACTTTCTTGTCTCTCTGGCAGACATCTTTAAATTTGAAATATTCCTTACAGTAATATCCACTGAACCCATGTTGTTGTTGTTGTTGTTGATGTTATTATTGCTGTTGCTGATGTAGTTCACATGTAGACCAGCCAGTAAATTGGCGCTCAACTCAATATTAATCAATGATAAAGTTGACGATGATTGGTTTTCATTCATCACATTGTTGTCACAGACTTCCACTTGAGATTCTTTTCTCATTTAAGAAAAGAGAAGAAAAATATTTATTTTAAAAAAAACTTTAAAAAAAACAGGCATATTATATAGAATATTAACATTAGAAGAGAATCAATGTGTTGATTCCTTGTCAATGAATTCATTGTTTGACACCGCCATATTTGTTTCCACGTAGTTATGGGCACAACTTCCGGTGAAAGTCCTGGGACAGCAGACGTCAAGACCCGGATTACGTCCCAGATGACAAGACTTTGACCTGTGAGTGTCCACACGCCAACTTAAGTCGATATCGAAGACGTAATGACGTCGTCCTGTAGGGCTTAAAATCGACATTTAGCTGATGGCGATCTTCAAGATTTGTTTTTAAATGGCATTCATATTCCGGGCTGTGGGAGGGGAAGGGGAGGGAGTGAAATCCTATCGATTTGTAGACAGAACATCGCTACATGGCGGTAAGCAATTTTGTACGTTTCAACATGGTGTACTATAAAGTAATCAAATAAACTTCTTTGACGGGAAGAGATATTAACACTGTAGCACTCTGTACCAAGTATTCCAGAGGTTCTAATAGTAAGCCTGTAATACTATATATTTTCGAGGTTCGCCATTTTGACCTTTGACTCTTGACCACAGACATTTGACCTTTGACTGTTGTGGGCACAGTTAATAGTGCTCCGCCTTCTACCTCGAAACGCTGTGCACTGTACATGTTCGCTGGCGACCGCTTATGTCATCCTGACCTACTGATGTCTGCTTTCTCGTCTCACTTGTACACTCATCATGTCTTGCATATTGTCTGGCTGACACACGTGTCTCCCTCCTAGTCCTCAGAATGTCTGCCTCGTGCTCAAGTATACCGTACATAACCCCGCTCCCCAAGAGTCTTCTTGCTCGGTAATGTCTAACGTTGTTTATATATTTTTCCTGCGGCGGAAGTCTGCAGTCCATTAACTCGGGCTGGCGGTGCTAATAGAGGATAAATAAATCATGAAGTGTGGATTCAATGATCTTGGGTGGTAACTTGGTTCTAACAACTGACAAGTGTGTCTACAGTGAGAGAATTGGGTGGTAACTAAGCTCTAACAACTGACAAGTGTGCATACAGTGACAGAATGCGAAGACATAATATTGAGTAGTAGCTTAGCTCTAGCAAGTAACAAGCATGGTTATTTTGATTCATTTGAGAGAATTCGAAGACGTAAAGCAGAGCAATGAAATTGGCTTTACCATTTAAAATTAAACAACTACAAAGAAAAACTGAGTAATACACATAACAGAAATCACAAGAAAGATGGGAATCGGATAAATGAATATGTTAAAAACTTGTATAGAGAGGAGGCTAACAACTTTAAAACGAAGGTAAGAAATGTGTTCTAACAATTCCAGTGTGAAGCCATCCCTCGTGGTCATGAAATCAGCAAAGTGTATTTTAAGAGCAAGAAAAAAACACAATACATTTAATCCAAAGAATGCGATTGTGAAGTGAAAGGCTAAACAAAAACAAATTCGAGAGTATTGTATAAAACATTTATTTTCGAGGTTTTTTTTTCAACAGTAATTTTTTTACATCAATTCCATTAAGAGCCGCGGATTTGATTATGTCACTAGACAATAAACCTCTTTCATTCCTAACTCCGCACCACTTCTCTCCTCTTCGTTTCACTCCGCTCGGCTTCCCCCTCCCCTCCCGTCCCTTCCACAACACTTCACTTCGATTACCCACATTACCCACATTACCCACATTAATTTTATCTCTTACATAAAACAGAAAATGCAAATGCAATTGAAATGATGACGTTTAAATGCATTATTGCCGTCCATTTGCCTTCACCGCTAGGCGGCGTGCTAAGAGTATTGAGTTGGTAGTTAATGCGCCCCGGGGGCTCGCCATCGCTTCGTTCCTGTCTCTAGTTGTCTCAGTCCTGGAAGTCAGAGATCAACTCAGGAGCAAGACACTCGAAGATGGCAAGACATTTTTTTAGTCAGCACCCCTCCACACGCCTTGCCCGGGGGCACAAGGAGAATCCAGTGAGTGAATAAGTCGAGGTTAATGGATTGATCCCAAATTAATGACGGCTTAAAACATACGTGGAACTGAATGCCGGTCTCTTTAGTTTTATGTTAATGAAACACAAGCCTGAGGACTCTTTGATTATGTGCCAGGGTGGATAATCACCCCCCCCCTAAAGAACACAACCTTGATGTTAGGAAAAAATATTAATATTAAAACTTACGATTGCCATATTTTCGTCCAATGATTATGATTTATTTAAAACGAGCAACCAAACCCATCCAAGGACGTTCCGCCACCGTTCGGTGGCATGTTGTAACTCCCCTCCAACAGCCGTCTCGACCGGCATACATGTGCATCACGTCAAAAATACTATTCATTATAGTTAAAATAAATAACTTGTAAAAACAGAGCTTTTGACTAAATAAAGTCTTGGAAGAAATATTGCACCAAAAATAACTCGTTTTGAACGTCCGCGTAAACTTGATATTATTGGCTGTATGAGTCATGTGTGTTTGAGAGACCAATCGCTATAGATGACGGGACAGAACTTTGCCTTTTATTATATAGGATGGTCTTTCTTTAAAAAAAATTCAAACGAAATGCATCAACATCTTGTGCCATCGAAAAATCCCCAATTCTTCTGAATTTATTTTATGTCCACAACTGAGCATTTATCCCATTTATCACCATTTCCTTAAAAAATCCCCACATCCACTTATCATTAGTCGCTTTCTCTTTAACAACCAACACGCAAACCCTAAATCTCTACTTTATTATCCAAACCCCACATCGTTGAATATTGTTTATTAAAATTTACACACACACACACAAACAAACCTACCAATCCAATCTAACACATTAACTACTTGATACAATCAGATACAACAACGTTACGCCGCTCACAGACTTCTCTTTGAATTATGTCCCCTCCATCCAGGCTTTCCCTACCCCCATTTTTACACTTTCCTACTACCCATCCTTTTTACACCTTCCCTACAATCCTTCCTCTTTACATTCCCCCCTCCCCAGCCTTTTCCTTCAGCTACCAAAAGAATGTAATACAATAAACCTGCACAGAGTGAAATGACTACGATTACAGTGATACTGACTAAGCCGCTGAGACTTTCTCACGACCATCCCTTGTTAAGACAATTGAATTGCAGACATCAGTGTAAATTGCTCTCAGCAGTTTTTTCTTTAAAAAAAACAACAAAAACTAGTGAGGATTTTATCTTTTCTCAGTGTTGATTTGCGCTAAAATCACCAAGTTATTGCAGATTTGTATTTGTATTCTTTTAGCCACATACAAAACAATTTGTTCGGTTCGTCTGATTTCTCGTGTTCCATTATTCTCCCATTTGGTCAATGATTTCTCAAACCAACGCTCCTGTAACCCTGTTAGTGAATATTGCTGTGGCTCCAGTGATGGCCAGAAATAAAAATCATTCTATATTTACTCAATAAAACTACAGTAATGTTAGTCTTGTTAGATTCCAAAAATGTTTTACAAAATATATGTATGTTTAGACCGAGTATTCGGCTTTTTTGGCTAAATGTTTGAATTGTTAGAATTGGCACTAGGATTAGTCAAATTACTTCATTCAAAAGAATAGTTTTTTGATTTGTATCAATAAAATATAATTAGGGTTCCATGGAAATATGATGGATCTCTTAAATACATTTTGATGTCATTCTGATTGAGTTTACAGCAAAGGCAATTGATACCCCCATTTCGACATTTTACCTTTCGGAAAAGACATTGTATCACTCCGATGCGACATTTCATGTCCCAATGTGACATTTCGTCTCCTCGATACGACATTTTACCTTTTCGATATGACATTTTGCTCCGCTATATAACTTTTCATAGCGAACAATTGTTTCTTTGAACGTTTTGTTTTTCATTCTTATTTTGACAATGCCGCAACAGATCAACGTACTCTTTGTTTAACTTCACCATTTCAATGTCTCACCCGAGTCTCACCAAGACAATAGATACAAGATTTCCCCCATCACATCTGCTTTTAAATGTCATAACTACTTATAAATAATGGCATCGCGTGTTCGCGACATTTCCTTACATCCGGGGCGCACACAAGGAAAAAACATTCACTGCGGGACCACTCATGTTTCCGGTTCCTTTCTGTCGGTTCCCTGGATTCAGATGCCAATAATGCAGAGAAGACACAGTCATAAAAACATAATCATCTTCCAATGAATGGTTATGTTATTCCCAGAATGTCCTTCCGTTTCAAGCTTTTCAGAAAGGTCTCTGTCGATTGTTGCGAAATCAGCTTTTAACTGCGTTTTCATTTGATTGATGGCGGCCAAGCACTGCTACTTAATGTCGTTGGTCTTTGGAATTTAAAAAAAAATACCAACAACAAATAAACTCAACCCCTTGCTTAACGCTAATTTGTTTTATTCCTCAATTTGATTTAAGGAAACAGCTTTTGATGTATTTAAAAAAAAACCCAATTTTTCTTAAATACTTATATGAAGCGTACCCTCTTCGAGTGAAAGCTAGAATTGTGCAAGTAAAAAAACATTGAAATTTATGACTCCAAGCTCTAACCTTCCTCCCTCACCCCACTTCTTCTGGCATCCACAATCCCCAATATGCATTATCCACACTCCCCAAAACTACGTTATCCACACTCCCCAACCTGCGTTATCCACACTCCCCAAACTACGTTATCCACACTCCGAAAACGTGCGTTATCCACACTCCCCAAAACTGCGTTATCCACACCCCCCAACCTGCGTTATCCACCCTCTCCAACCTGCGTCATCCACCCTCCCAACTTGCGTTATCCCCCCTCCCCAACCTGCGTTATCCACCCTCCCCCGCCCTCAATGACAACAAACCCCAAGCCAACATCCTAACCCAATCTGTCGTCCCACCTCTATTCGTCTTTACCGGACATTCCTAAACGGCCAGAAAGCTGATAAATCTGTTGCCAGCTATCACATGTAATATAAAATACAATACTACGAGGCTTGGAAAGGCTTAAAAACTATTTAGTCGGCTTTGTGTGTGTGCGTGGTTTTTTGGTTTGTGTGCGTGTTTTTGCGCGTCTGTGTGTGTTCACTCATTGTTTGTAATCGATTGTTTTCTTGGCTCGTGCTGTGCGCATGGAGTCGAGTACCAATTAATCATCTCCAAAATCGATTACAATTGCTCAGACCACTCTGCTCCTAATACTTGGACAATTTGAATTATTGTACACGACGATTACTTGAACGATGCTAACTTGCCAGAGTTTGTGAACAAGTGGAACAATGTGCCTGCTCTCCAGCCGTATGACTTCTGGAACACAACGCCACTGTATAACCTATTAATTTCTTATCGGTATGTAAAACATATTCCAAAGCTTGAATTCAATGTTAATAAATGGGAGCCTCATAATGTTGGAGAAAGCCGCCATCATCATAATCTCCCGGGAGTAAAATGTCCTCTTGTTTATGACTCTAACCCATTATAACTGGTACCCGTTATTGTACTCACGCGCAGCACTTTTTGTTTACATAACGTGAGAACCATTCGCTTCCAGACTGGTTGTAAACAGAGTTAATTTTTAATATCAACCTTCGACGTGTTAAATTCATTGCAAAACAGTGAAACAAAAAAAAACCCCAAAAAACACTTTAAGTCAAATGTGCTGCCCACCAATCTCACCCCTTGAATTCCTCAGGTCTTGAGTGCGAGGATACTTGCTGTGGGAACTGTCAAGCTTTGCGGTGTTGATCAAAATTCCAGAAAATTGTTCATCACTCATCATATAAAGTATTTTGTGTGTAAATCTTTTTGTTGTTAAAAAGAAGTATAAACAATGAAATACATGTTTATAGATTGGCAATGTATTCGATTTCCTTTTCAGCGGCACGACATATAATCGTCTTTCAAATACAGACAGCCCTTAAAATGAATCGAATATTTCCTGATGCCTCGTTGACGTTATTTTAATCATGAAACAATGTTATGACATTAGCGTCGATACCAGACTCACCGTGAAAAATCGCTGGAAACGATTCTGTTGACTGAATGTCACGTTTTCTGAGTACCTCATAAGAGGACATTGAAAAGTCGATTTTAATGTTTAAATCGATTTGCTATCATAAAGTTGGATTTACTTTTCTTAAAGATCAAGTACATTAATCATGAGAAGCGAACGTATGTTATACTTTAAAAATGAACTGCACCGTCTTGTTTAAAAAAATATAAACACTGAATTATACTTGATTGAATATTGAATACTTTACATAAGAAATGACACTCATTATTTAAATAAATAAATATCTAGACTTGCATAAAGCTGGTTAAAGTGTAGGGATCGATAGAGGCCAGACGGAGCAAAGGGAGGTAAAAGAATGGAAAAAGTATTTTTTAAAAATATATTTAAAGTAAGTTATTGACATTGGCATTGCATGTTTTCAAGATCAATATCATATGCGGGATTTCATGTTATTGCAAATCTTTTTTAAAAAAAACAACATTTGTCTAAGTTCTATTTTAAGGATCCAGGTGTTCGGTGCACCACAATTTCCTGTAGTTATGTTACGATATGTTCTGTGTGGCAAAGGTTCATGTAGCGAGCTGTTCTGTGTGGCAAGGGTTCATGTAGCGTGGTGTTGTATGTGGCAAGGGTTCATGTAGCGTGGTGTTGTGTGTGACAAGCGTTCATGTAGCGTGGTGTTGTATGTGGCAAGGGTTCATGTAGCGTGGTGTTGTGTGTGACAAGGGTTCATGTAGCGTGGTGTTGTATGTGGCAAGGGTTGATGTAGCGTGGTGTTGTGTGTGACAAAGGTTCATGTAGCGTGGTGTTGTATGTGGCAAGGGTTCATGTAGCGTGGTGTTGTATGTGGCAAGGGTTCATGTAGCGTGGTGTTGTATGTGGCAAGGGTTCATGTAGCGTGGTGTTGTGTGTGACAAGGGTTCATGTAGCGTGGTGTTCTGTGTGGCAAGGGTTCATGTAGCGTGGTGTTGTGTGTGGCAAGGGTTCATGTAGCGTGGTGTTGTGTGTGGCAAGGGTTCATGTAGCGTGGTGTTGTGTGTGGCAAGGGTTCATGTAGCGTGGTGTTCTGTGTGGCAAGGGTTCATGTAGCGTGGTGTTGTGTGTGACAAGGGTTCATGTAGCGTGGTGTTGTGTGTGACAAGGGTTCATGTAGCGTGGTGTTCTGTGTGGCAAGGGTTCATGTAGCGTGGTGTTCTGTGTGGCAAGGGTTCATGTAGCGTGGTGTTCTGTGTGGCAAGGGTTCATGTAGCGTGGTGTTGTGTGTGACAAGGGTTCATGTAGCGTGGTGTTCTGTGTGGCAAGGGTTCATGTAGCGTGGTGTTGTGTGTGGCAAGGGTTCATGTAGCGTGGTGTTGTGTGTGGCAAGGGTTCATGTAGCGTGGTGTTCTGTGTGGCAAGGGTTCATGTAGCGTGGTGTTCTGTGTGGCAAGGGTTCATGTAGCGTGGTGTTCTGTGTGGCAAGGGTTCATGTAGCGTGGTGTTGTGTGTGGCAAGGGTTCATGTAGCGTGGTGTTCTACAAGGGAGACTACTTGGTATATGATCTATGAAGGTTTGCGGTGTTTATAATTGAAACATTTGTTACAGTCATCGGTTCGTGTTACTTTCTATATTATTAAGATTGTTGATATTTGAAAAATTGATGAAACAGACGGTATGTTAAAATAACCTTGAGTCAAATTGAGCACTTTAAGCTCATATAATTTATGGGCAGTTTAAGTATCATTAGTAGTTGGAATTATCATCAATTGTTAAACATATGGAAATTATGATAAATATTGAACTATCAAGAAACTAGTAAATTGGGGATCAAAATGTTGGATATCCTATGATCCAACAAAATGATGGATATCCTATGATCCAACAAAATGTTGGACATCCTATGATCCATCAAAATGTTGGACATCCTATGATCCATCAAAATGTTGGATATCCTATGATCCAACAAAATGTTGGATATCCTATGATCCATCAAAATGTTGGATAGAGTAGTCAACTTCTCCTCTTGTGTTGGAAAATTGAAGTGCCAAGTAGGCAAATTCACATTTTCAATAGGCAACTCCATGTTTTTCAGTAACTGGCCTGTGCATCTAATGATGACCCCAAGCCAGGTTAAATGAATGTCAGTTGTGGCCCTTGTCCCTTACTTGAGCCCAAATCTAGCAACTTCTGCCACAGGGGCGGATCGCCCCCAGCTCCCAGAAACATCATCTCAGAAGTTTGTAGCTGTCCCTACAGGTCATAATTTAGTCAATTATATGGTGGTGGTGTTGTTGGGCCCCCAGGGGAGTCTAGGGGAATGACCAGGGTGGCTGGTCCATCGAGACGCCCCTTTCCTGGCTCTGAAGTAGGTCGTTAGAAGTTTGCTCAAACAATGAGATCTCTCTCTGAGAAAAAACTTTTTTTTTCCGCCTAGATGTTTGCTAAAGGCATCTATCTCTCTCTGCCTCCCTCACCAGAGAATCCCCCCCTCCCAACATTAAGTTCTTTATTTATGCGGGCCATGGTGTGGCACTTAGCTTATATCAAGATTTTACTCTGAGTATATTATACCAAAAAAAAACGTTTAAAAAAAAATCTGTTAAAAAATTCCTAATAAGCTGTTGACTGTTGAAGTAAAATAAAATCGGTAACATGACGACAGTTTATCTAATAAAGCGATGCCAGTTCACAGTTCACTTTTATTAAAATAATGAACCAAATCCAGTAAGCGATAAACAGGTGGACGTTTTTGGTGGTTTTTAAAAAATATATTTTTTATTTTAAATATTTTATTTTTACATTTAAAGTATGGTCAGGTGGGTTTTACAAATTTCCCCCCAACATCACGATTTGTAAAAAATTGTAAATCCATTCTTATTGATATATCTTACCTTAGCCCATACAATACATACAATACATACAATACATACAATACATGGACAAATTGGTGTAATACCTTGGTGCAGTGGACACGGACTTCTGGACCAAATGTCAAGCCTTGCTTGCAGTTTGTTTATTTCTTTTTTTAAGAGTCAAACACACAGACACAGAAAAGCTAAAAGGCATATCTCCATCTTTTTTCAAGTGAGCATTTAAAATTTAAAAGGTTGGGAGGGGGGCTAGCTGATTTCTACCCAGCCCCAACCACAAACTACTGAGTTGTTCTGGACTAACGAAAAGCGTTGAAAAATGATTTACGTTATTGAGTTCTCCGTCTTACTTACTTACTACCCATTGATTCTACCACAGCTCTCTACTACAGACCACAAAATGTCTATGTAAATATTTCAAATTAATATTGAATAACACGCATATTAACCGCTATAGATTTTGAGAATGTTTATGTGGGGAAAAATATGTACAAAGTATCTTAATGCGATCGTCGCTACATATCCTTCTACATTATAACAAGTTTGAACAATCCTACTACATGTTCTAAAATAGCTCAACTCTGTGTCCGTCAGATATCCAATACTGAATCAATCAATTACCATCCTTAGATTCTTGTCTTCAGTCCAGCTGTAACATTAAAATCTCATTGGCGCTGCCATTCATTATTTCGATATTTGCAGATGTGTCAAAACGTCATTTCCCAGTGTCAAGGTTTTTGATAGATTCGCCCAAGTTAACGTGCCCGCTGCCCGGGGTCCGGCCTGAATTGACCTGTAGACTGTGGGCAAGTGCCGACAAAGTGCTCACACTGCTGGATTAATGTTGCTTTGTCAAACACGATGCATGCCCCTGAGAGACATCGTGTCCGCGCCTTGTTTATCGACCCCTTTCTCCTGACACTTCCTCGCCCACAGCCAGTTGTCACCCCTGTAAATGGTCTATTTTTAGTTTATTTTATGTTAGACACATTTTCGTATTGAGAACTCTTTAAAATTTAAAATCTTGTGTCCCCCCACCCCCACCCCCACCAAAAAAAATTAATTAAAAAAACTGAAATTAAAATATTATCTGAAATATTTAAGTGTTCATATTCATGGAGTTTACCAAAATAACATTATTTTTATAAGGCTTTAATTGAATATCAGTTAGAGTCAAACAGTAATACGAACATTCTGAACAATAACGTTACACAAATGAAAAGCATTTCTTTAAGATGAAAAACTTTAAATAAATAATTTAAAAGTTTTTTGTCTGAACTTTACACCAACTCTAGAAAAATAGTCAATTAAATTTGTATTTATATCGACAATAAATATTCTCACACCACTAAACATTAAAGAAAAAAAAACTTGACTGATTTATCCATGAAAAATCATACATAAAAAAAAGAGAAGATTTCGTACTTACATGTAAAATAAATAGATTCATAGGATTGACTTCACGCGAGAGCTGACCTCACGCGAGAGTTGGTCCCACACACGAGCTGGTCCCACACAAGGGTTGGTCCCATGCAAGATTTCATCCCACACAAGAGCTAGCCGCGCACTAGAGTTGTTCCCACATACAGTTGTCCCCCACACAAGAGTTGGCCTCACACAAGAGTTGGTCACACACTAGAGATGCAGGAACATTATCGGATGTGTTGCCATAGTTTCATACCGCGTAACATCCGCTCGCCTTAATTATGGAACCGGAAATGTAATTAAGTACAACAAAACGGGAGATTACTGGAAGCCACGGAGCAGGGAATAATGGAAGAGACTTGAACAGTAATTATTCCCATCAATACGTTCACGACACCCATTGAGCCCCACCCCTTCTCTCTCTCAGCAAGCACTTTAATCAAACATTTTTAAAAAATCATTAAATAAAATAAATAAACAAATAAAATGAATACTAATAATAAAACTTCAAAGCGCTTCTCACATCGTTTAAATAAAGAGCATATTTCACTTCACGTATAAGGTACCATCGCTTCATCAACTAAACACTGCAACCTGTATTCTACTAAGGCCCTAAGCTATTGAGATATGGGGACTTTAGAACTTCATTAGAACTTCAGTTATTCTATGGCCGTGCCAAATATGACAATTACTCTCTTGGACATGTATTTCTTCTTTGGGATGAGGGGCTCCAAGAAAGTGGGGGCTTTATGCTATAGATTGTTTAGCTCATACGTAAATTACGCACTGCATACAAACTACATTTCCATTTTCATCGAAAGTGAAATTGCTTTAAAAACGAATTTAATCTTTTGACCAATTTGGCCGGGACGTGCTATCCCCTGAACTTGTTTGATGCTGATATTCTTTTTTGCGAATTACTTCCCTTTCCGTGGCTACGTCATTTATTACCATAGATTTAACATTAATTTTTTCGCCGGATGGAAGAGTCGAGCAAGACAATTAAATAGTAGGATTTTGGACTTCTCTCTGCACGTCCAGTTGTACCTGCCTCCATGACAGGTCACGTGTAAACTAAAATCAGCAGATGTCTATCAGTGAGGAAGTATTCACAGTGAACCTTTTAAACACACTGAATAGTTTCCCTAGAGAATATCGGCTGAAACAATGTTTGCTCTCTGCTGAGATGTAATCACATTGAATTGCTCTGTACCGCAGTGCCACTCAAGCCAGTTCAATCAGTTTTACTTGTTGAATTGCAAATTTTAATTTTAAATTCGTTACATGTTTTTCTAGACGTAATGAACAGTGTTTGCCTTTGTTTTAAAATTAAAAACGAATATTTTCTTGAGTATTCCTTCTTTTGGGTATTTGTTTAGAAACAATATGAAAATTAAAAGCAACTTCTTGTTTTCATTGCTTTTCGGTGCTTGGATTCCCTAAACATGTACAGGGTTCAATAACCAATACCAACCCCAAACCATCTGTTGAAACATGACCCAATGATGAAATTGTTACACATTCTCTCCGGGGACTCTATACCTCATCACAGACTTCAGTTTGCAAAAATAACTATGGTAAAAACTGCCGGGAATATTGAACAATATAAATCAACTCATACATCAAGAGATTCACGTGACATGGAGAGTCACATGGCGTCTAACATAAAGCTGGTGATTTCACGGTTAGATTGGTTTGAAACAAGATGTCACGTGGTTCACGCTCTATTGGACATCATAATAACTTGGTGTTATTCATCTGCATACAGTCACTGTCATGTGTTGACATGTATCTCATGTGGGGACATATTGTTATCAGTTATTTAAATTGCTGATATTGGAAGTTGTGTCAATGTATTTCAACTCTCCTTTTTCCTGTAGTTTGTGCCATCAATATCCCATGGCTTCAAAATAAAACTCAGGATGTGCATGCATATTTTACCATCTGTCACAGAATAGCTAACCTCAATAGCTCAACCCTCGGTCCATTATCGCAATCAAAACCCTTCATCATTTATTAGATGTATCTGAACTAAACATAGATTGGCGTGTCGATCACATAGTCTGGCCTGTCAACCAACATAAAGATCCTTTTCAACAAACATGAGCTGTCCTGTTGACCACATAGAGTGCCCTGTCAGTCAAATAGAATGCCTGTCAACCACATACAGTGTCCAGTCAACCAACATTGAATACATTGTTAACCAACGTTAAATGCTCTGCCAACCCACTTAGAATGACATTGCCAACCCACATAGAATGACATTGCCAACCCACATAGAATGACATTTCCAACCCACATAGAATGACATGCCAACCTACATAGAATGACATGCCAACCCACATAGAATGACATTGCCAACTCAAATAGAATGGCAAGCCAACCCACATAGAATGACATTGCCAACCCAAATAGAATGACATTGCCAACCCACATAGGATGACATTGCCAAACAACATAAAATGACATGCAAACCCACAGAATGATATTGCCAGCCCACATAAAATGACATTGCCAGCCCACATAGAATGACATGCCAACCCACATAGAATGACATGCCAACCCAAATAGAATGACATGCCAACCCACATAGAATGACATGCCAAACCACATAGAATGACATTGCCAACCCGAATAAAATGACATTGCCAACCCACATAGAATGACATTGTCAACCCAATACGAATGACATTGCCAACCCACATAGAATGACATGCCAACCCAAATAGAATGACATGCCAACCCACATAGAATGACACGCCAACCCACCAGAATGACATGCCAACCCACATAGAATGACATGCCAACCCACATAGAATGACATGCCAACCCACATAGAATGACATGCCAACCCACATAGAATGGACATGCCAACCCAAATAGTGGACGCTATATGAGAAGTAGACGTTATGTGACAAGTGGACGTCTGTGACAAGTGGATGTCCTGTGACAAGTGGGCGTTATGTGACAAGTAGACGTTAAATGACAAATGGGGTTATTTGACCCAGGACCTCGTGATACAAGTGTATAGGTGATGGAAGTGAATGTTATGAAATTCAGGTTCGAAATGTTAAGTGAATTCTAAATTTGTTGACATATTCCTCCTGGAAAAAAAGAATAATTATGAGTGGGCGAAAATGTAAGCATTAAAATGTCGACCCATTTTCGGCTCGTCATCTCTGATTACCTTGTGAATCAAACAGAAAAAAATACTAGAAAATGGAAATTCGACACATTTTTTCAACATTGCTTCTAGATTCTAGAGGTGATAGCTTATCACAAAAAGCCTAACATTACCAAAAAGTGTATAATAACGAGAGAAGAGGAAAGCAAAAACAGATCGGTTGTCGTTGGTGGATGTTGTTTACGTCAGCGGCGAACCAATCTAACAAGTTCTAACAACATTAGCTATCGAGATTTCAAATTTGTTTTATTGGATTTTTTGTGTGCTCACTATTCAAGTTTACAAATGGGGACCCGGCTCTGTTGTCTTCTTGTCTTTTATAATCCACAATTTGAGTACATCAACAAATTATACGCATTGTTCTCACTTCTTAACAAGTATGGTGCTCAATTTTAGATACATGCTGATGTCATGGCTATGAACGAGAGATATCTAATAGATAACCTCGATTAAAATGGTTAAAAATTGCTAAAATATCATTTAAATAAACGGTTAAACAAAAATCCAAACCTCTATTCAACCTTAAAGACCTGAATGCATTTACACTACTGCCATTTGCAGAAACGCCCCTGACCGGATGAGGGAAAAGAACGACCGGAAGCCTGGACAAGTTTTGTTAACTGTGAAAATAGTGAGACGAACATTGATCAAGGCCACCCCCTTTCCTCCCCCCCCCCAAATCAGGCTACCCACCATAAGGCTACCCTCACCCCCACAAATCAGGCTACCTGCCATAAGGCTACCCTCACCCCCACAAATCAGGCTACCCACCATAAGGCTACCAATCAGGACGTGTAAATTCGATATCACCAAGTGCAAAGTGATCCACTTGCGGCGCTAAACGAATGGCCCTGGTGGCACTTGCGCCTTTCACGACCATGAGTCACTGGGTTCTATTTTGTATTAATTAAGAAATCAATAACATTTTGTTCGACGTCTCGTTTATTGAGTTACGGAAGAATTGCAATCAGATTTTTTCTTAACCTCTTCGTTTTTGCGTGTGCCAATGTTAATGAAAATGGCAGTTAAAAACTTTGCTAATACGGACCCTGGTTGGAGGTATTGGAGTACTGGCCACTAAAGCGATTTATAATCCTGTGGATAGTTGAGTAGTTGCTCGTGATCATGACATTAAAGTCAAATGGTATGAGTGTTACTGTCAAATGGCATGAGTGTCAATGTCAAATGGCATGAGTGTCACGTCAAATGGCATGAGTGTCACTGTCAAATGGCATGAGTGTCACTGTCAAATGGCATGAGTGTCACTGTCAAATGGCAAGAATGTCACTGGACATAACTATCGAGTAACTGAAATGCATCATGGTAGATTTTAAAATTGGTTATAAAATGTATCGATTGGATCAGCTTTTTTTTCGCTTGGCAAAAAGAAGAAGGTCAAAACTTTACAAAATACGGATTTAAATCCTATCTAATGACTGAATGGTTTCTAAAGTCGTAAATTATTATGTCGGACGTATTTTGTATAATCTCTAAAATCCCTTTTGTTTAGTCTTCTCTAATACAAAACATATGACGTCATAAACTGTACAAGACAATTGAATTTTTAAAATAAATGTCTTGTATACGGAATCGGAACAAGCATAAAGTGTCAAATAAATTTGCAACTTTCGATTACAATCTTCGACTACAGAGGTTTGATGGAGACGTTTCAGTTTTAAGTTAGACAACCCAAAGTTAGACAACCTAAAGTTAGACAACCCAAAGTTATACAACCTAAAGTTAGACAACCCAAAGCTAGACAAGCCAAAGTTAGACAACCTTTTCACCACATCAACGATGAATGGCATTGAATAGTTCTATTTATTCTTTAGACCATCTGAATGTCACCAGCAGGACAAACAGGTCGATAAATCTGTCATGCAAAACTGAGAAGTTTGAAGTGTTGAATTTGTATAATTATATCGTAGATGTTTCCTGTTATTTACTTTGTTTAGTCAAGTCAACGAGAAAGATTCTTGCTAGAACACTCGAGTGTCCAGTCATTTTGAAAACAGGAAATATGAAATTCTATTGCGTGATTGATATATATTGATTGTTATGAAGTATGAGAGAGAAAGAATGAAGTTGAAGTGAGGTATAATCATTTAATCATTATAGTATATAGTTTGATCAAGATAATTTCAGACGAAGCGAAATTCATAAACAAAAATCCCATAACATAATTTTCCTCACTAAAGTAGTTTGAAAATAATTAAATAAATTATTTACCGGAATAACTTTCGGAAACATAATTCATAAATTATATCCAAAGAAGCACTAAAAAAAACAACAACAACTTTTTAAACGAACGGCAACAATAAATAGGCAATTCTATTTCTATTCCGGTTTAATCACAGACGTTGTACATGTTTTACATTCACCGTAATATTCAAAGTCGTGTTGTGAAATTCGCTTTGGACTTGTCTTCAATTTTAAACACCGATTTTCCCAGTCAGCAGTTAGTTCTCTACAGGAATATGATGCACGATGGAATGAATGAACTTTTATCTACTTTTATCTATTGAAATTGCGAGAGAGGAGAGGCAGAGAGAGGTTAAAAAAAGGGGGGTGGGACGGTAAACCTTATTTGTAACTACTGTCCTATACCACATCAATCAAACAAATAATACAATTATTCATTCGAGTCAATTTCTTATAAGACATCTATAGTACATCGTGCTATACAGTTTTTATTCGCGCCCTCCCAAATTTCTCTGAAGTACTGTTTCCTGCGCCACAGGCGCTAACCTGCCGGCTCCCCCATCGAATCTCTGGCTCCACCAGGCGCCCCCCGTCCCTCCAGCATGTCTTCCCAGCTCCTAGTCAATATAAAGACATGTGATGTTTTGAGAGGGAAAGTTCTCCAGGCCCTCTGGATATCGTCAAATGTCAAATCCCCATTTGCCCCCAGCTTTGTGGTGACCTTAATTATAGCCAATCATAAACCCCGTCCCTAATTTCTGCCCTGTGATTCACTCTGGCTTTTTTCTCCTCCATATCTTTCCTCCTCTCCCCCTCTCCAACATCCTAAAAAAACAACACATGAGTGATATCCCTCCCTCATTATCTAAAAATAACAACGTGTTCGTACTCGGGAACTGTGTTTTCTGTGTGTTCCTTTGTAACACGGACTCATGGAAACAGTTGACTTTTAATAGCAGGCCTCTGGTTCTTTTCTTCTTCTGCGAATGCCTTAAGACCAAAAAATATATATTCAGTTTTTTTACGAATGAAATTATATATTTCTTGCGTTACTTTATTTAAGAAAAAAAAACTTAGAATTAAAAAAAAAGATAATCGCTCCATGATATTTAAGCTTAATGTTTTAATTATCTCAGATCAAATTCATATCAACGGGAGAAAAATAACATCTTCCACTGGGAATAATCGTTTGCAATATATGGACATCGAGAGACGCGTACATATAGCATCAACCTCTGGTGTGTACATTTCCTGTTTTTTTAAACCATGATTGAAATTTGTCCTATTCAGGAGCAGCCATCTGGCGCCATTCATCCGTTTTGGAATACGTCACCCAATAACGAGTTCGATTTCATATCTGACCTTGACCCAAGACTATTTTTTTCCACGCGCCTCTAAAAATAGTCGGTATTATTAAACGTGCCCGCCAAATGTCACGAAAATAAAACGTTTTTTTCTCAGTGGCCACGAAAACATACGCGGTAATATATACAGGTTTGACTGTAAGAGCTAGAGGTTTGTAAATACGTAATTCCTTTCATGGCGTAACACATTTTCAAACCACTGAAATTAAAACTATTACATTTACGTTGTACTTCTTGCAACTACTACAGTTAGTCGTTAAGATTCTGTCAAATTTTACCCCCAGTCTCACACCTAGCAACAACACTTTATCATTAAGAGCCGTAGCAACTATAGATCACTCTACGACCGGAGCAACTATAGATCACTCTACGATCGGAGCAACTACAGATCACTCTACGATAGGAGCAACTACAGATCATTCTACGACCGGAGCAACTATAGATCACTCTAAGACCGTAGCAACTAGATCACTCTACGATGTCAGACTGACTGTCAGACATCCTTTTAACGGTTCATTCCTAGCGGTCGTCATACACAATGCCAGATTGACTGTAACAGAGAAAGAAATACTATCTTTGCGGCTCGCGAAAAAGGAAAGCAAAAACACTTGGCAGATATGCCTGCCATAAACATTATCGTTTCCATAACTACTAAACCACACCATAACGAGCTTTTGTTTCGTGGTTTCAGTTATTGGCTGCAGTTTTTTGTACGGGTGGTTAGAGATTATTGATATCACCCGGATATGAGAACCGTATTTAGGCTGTGTTATGTCTAAGGTTGTGTTGCATTTTGTTAGCGTCGCAAGGCAATTCCATAGGTACTGAAGATGGAAATAACAACATTTCTGTTATTAAATCACTTTTATTTCAATCGCCTTTACGACGAATTTCTGGTTGTTATACCTTAACAAGGGTCGGTAGATATAGACAGCTACAGTGTTTTTTTCGGGATATATTTTAACTAGACTTTCAACTCTCACATCCCAGATTGGAGTCGGTAGTAATAAATTCAAAATATTACATTCATGGAAAAGAACTGACCCAAACTAAAGATGCAAAATACTTAGGAGTCTTAATAAATGAGAAACTATCATGGAATCCCCATGTCAATGAAGTTATTAAAAAATCAAACAAAACCTTAGGCTTTATAAAAAGGAACTTTAACAAATGTAATATAGATATAAAACTAAAATGCTACCTCACTTTGGTGAGACCTGCACTAGAATATGCATCTTCTGTATGGGACCCATCCACCAAAGAAAACATTGATAAACTAGAACAAATCCAAAAAAGAGCTGCCAAATTCATTACTGGAGAATATTCGAAACTGACAAGAGTAACACCATTAGTTAAATCATTAAACCTAGAAACACTAGAGGATAGAAGAACCAAGAGCAAAGTAGTAATCATACATAAAGCAATTAATTCTAATTTAGAAATACAACACAAAGATAACTTAATACAACCCTCAGATAGACATAAGGATAAAAACACCTTTCTTATTCCGTATGCAAGACAAACACTTACAAGTTTTCCTTCTTCCCGTCCGGAATTCGGGCGTGGAATGGGTTGCCTGAAGATCCAGGAAAACCAACACTTTATCAACATTTAAATCTCTAATAAAAATGCAGGACTAAACACAAACCATAGATAAGCGTAGGACGCATATCTTCTGTATAGAAGGAGCGTCTGTAAACAGATAAGATAAGATAGGTAGGCATCTGTACAGATCTTAATTAGACTTCCGATCTCTGGGTGCACCCTATGGTCCAGGCTGGATGCACCATAATCCCAGTCTGGGTGCCTCGTAAGGCACAAGCTTGTTGCACTGAAAGACCAAGTCTGGATGCACCATAAGGTCCAGCCTGCCATCGTTAGTGCGCCATATTTCTCGTGACATTGACATGCGGGTCTGTTGCTGGGTTTCATTTTGTGTGTGTTCACCGCCCCTCCATAAAAGGCTTTGAAAACCGAGATACGCACGTCAACAATGTTGTTTGCCCAAGAAAGATTGTTAAAATGGCTGTAGCAATGAAGATTGCAGATTCAAGATGCAACACGTGTTTAGACTGGGAACACAGTTGTGTCCTTGGTTATAGCCAGTTAAATGATACATATATATTATATTATCTTTCTCTCTCGCAATATATATATAAGCTATACATTTGCAAATAAAACGCTATCATTTATTCATAAAAGTAAGCGATACCCGAAGTGAAATAAAAATGATCTGAAAGTTAAAAAAAATAATTTAAAATAAGTTGTAGCTATAATCCCAGAACATTAAATAAATAAATAAGAAAGTTCGACAAGATTTCTCATTGATGAAAAATTAAACAAGATTTCTGAAACGTTCTAGCACGCATCCAATTAAATTCAATGAATGAGGTTAATGACATCATAGGCCAGCAACCAAATCCCCTTATCGCACAATAAACCGCTATTTTGTCTTATTACAAGTAAATCACACAATGATCGCACCCCTGTCTTGTAAATTCTCAATAAAAAGACTACAGAATTGCCCAGTGTACCAAATTCTCGCCCTCTTGAAATTGCTCTGGAGTCATAGTATCAACATCCACTGAATTTGGACCAACTAATCAAATTTGTGAACACAATAAACACGGCGTTGTTTCAAAAATGTATACAAAACCACTCAGGATTCGTTTCGAAGGTTTTCAAGATGTGTCATCATCGTATAACCTGTATGTCTTCAATATGAAAAGCATCAACGAAACAAAAACGCATCATACATATACATATATGTGTGTGTGTGTTAAGTGTTGCATTTCAACTCAAATGTTACCACACCACCCTACACGCAGTGCTACCACACCACTCTACACTCAATGCTACCACACCACCCTACACTCAGTGCTACCACACCACTCTACACTCAGTGCTACCACACCACCCTACACTCAGTGCTACCACACCACCCTACACTCAGTGCTACCACACCACTCTACACTCAGTGCTACCACACCACTCTACACTCAGTGCTACCACACCACCCTACACTCAGTGCTACCACACCACTCTACACTCAGTGCTACCACACCACTCTACACTCAGTGCTACCACACCACTCTACACTCAGTGCTACCACACCACCCTACACTCAGTGCTACCACACCACCCTACACTCAGTGCTACCACACCACTCTACACTCAGTGCTACCACACCACTCTACACTCAGTGCTACCACACCACTCTACACTCAGTGCTACCACACCACCCTACACTCAGTGCTACCACACCACTCTACACTCAGTGCTACCACACCACTCTACACTCAGTGCTACCACACCACTCTACACTCAGTGCTACCACACCACCCTACACTCAGTGCTACCACACCACTCTACACTCAGTGCTACCACACCACTCTACACTCAGTGCTACCACACCACCCTACACTCAGTGCTACCACACCACTCTACACTCAGTGCTACCACACCACTCTACACTCAGTGCTACCACACCACTCTACACTCAGTGCTACCACACCACTCTACACTCAGTGCTACCACACCACCCTACACTCAGTGCTACCACACCACCCTACACTCAGTGCTACCACACCACTCTACACTCAGTGCTACCACACCACTCTACACTCAGTGCTACCACACCACCCTACACTCAGTGCTACCACACCACTCTACACTCAGTGCTACCACACCACTCTACACTCAGTGCTACCACACCACCCTACACTCAGTGCTACCACACCACTCTACACTCAGTGCTACCACACCACTCTACACTCAGTGCTACCACACCACTCTACACTCAGTGCTACCACACCACTCTACACTCAGTGCTACCACACCACTCTACACTCAGTGCTACCACACCACCCTACACTCAGTGCTACCACACCACTCTACACTCAGTGCTACCACACCACCCTACACTCAGTGCTACCACACCACTCTACACTCAGTGCTACCACACCACCCTACACTCAGTGCTACCACACCACCCTACACTCAGTGCTACCACACCACCCTACACTCAGTGCTACCACACCACCCTACACTCAGTGCTACCACATCACCCTACACTGAATTCCGTCTGTCAGACACACCAACCCATCACTGCAGTCCCCCCAGTCCCCCACCCACCTCCGGGCTGTATCTTCCTATCTTAATGCAGCTATATGGACATCTCCCTAATGTCCGACAAACTTGATTACCCGGTGCATCGTTCGATTACTCCTTGCAAACGACCTGAACACGTGACCAATTTGGACCTCTGCTATGGTCCTGTTTATTGTTACGTCCCTTTATGTTGCATCTCTCCCGGCTTGGAAACATTCAGTCCTCACGCCACTTTGATGGCTTTGTCACTGACTCAAGAATCTTGGAGTGGTAAATCTGCATGAAAAATTTCTAAAGTCTAGTTGTTTTGTTTGTTTTTTTGTTTGTTTTATTATTGATATAATGATGCAACTATAAATGTCTAAAATATGTTTGGTCTAATTCACACATATAATTACAATTAGAGATGAAGTATAGAATTAAATTTGAACGAATTGTACTAGATGGTTTCAAAAATTGATAAACAGATATTAGTTAATATTGAAGTTTGTTAAAACTGAAAAAATGAATTTAACCCCCCCCCTCGGGAGGAAAAAAAGAAAATAAAAAACTTGATCTGATCTAAAAGTTAACATCTCCCAATTGCGTATCGTTTAAATTTGACAATAACTATATCACTTTTAAGAAATACGTTTTCCGGGAATATAAGTATGAGTTTATGATTAACGCAATGATTATTTGATCATTAAGCTTACCGCTACTATATTCAACCGATAGCTAAGTTTACTGATACCCAAGTTTAAAAAAAACACACAACATGGCGATGATACATTAGGAAGAATTGCGAATACATTGTTAGCAGTGACATCAGTGAACACCGTGGTAGATGTCATGATGTCTTGTGACAAGGCGTTAGTTTTAAACACAGTCACACCCCGTGATGTCTTATGGCATGGCGTTAATTTTAAACACAGTCACACCCCGTGATGTCTTGTTGCAAGGCGTTAGTTTTAAACACAGTCACACCCAATGATGTCTTGTGGCATGGCGTTAATTTTAAACACAGCCAAACCCATGATTTCAACAATCAAAGTTAGTCCAGATATTACTTCAACTGATTCTTGTTCTCTATCACGTTCAATTGTAAACTTTGTTAATTGCCAAATCTTCAATCGATTGTACAAAAACATTGAGACGCTTTAGACTGATCAGGGGCGGCTCCCCACCGAATAATTAAACAATATGCACGACCGTGGAAACATGTCTTTTAAAACGTTATGCAATAGTTTCAAAATTTCGATACATCTTTGAAATTTTTCTTATCAATTTAGTGTGGTGGCAAAATACCCAAGAAACTCCTCAAGTGTGTATAGATCTTAACATTGTGTTTTCTTTGAATGCGATGTGTGTGAACTGTGAATCCAATTTTTCATCACACTTTCAGTACATATCACCTTTCAACTGTGAATCCTATTTGCCTCACACGTTAAAGTACATGTCACCCTTGAACTGTGAATCCTATTTACCCTCACTCGTTAAAGTACATGTCACCTTTGAACTGTGAATCACATTTCTTCACACGTTCACGAGCGCCGTGTTGGTTCCATCACCGTGTCATGACACTCGAGTTCGCGGGACACCACTTGGCACCCTCTCATTGACAACGTCATCAACACCCGCGCCTGGTTTTAACGCTTCAGTCAGGACACAGAAATTTCACGAGCAAACCGAGGCTGGGAGGAGATGCTAAACTAAACTGAGTTCACGGGAGTGTATGCACCAAACTAACGAGTACTCTGCAATAATGAGTACACTAGTGTACAAGGCCATACTTTCTGATAAATTGTCTCACACATACACACCTACACACGGGGGGAAACTTCAGTACCCACACCAACAGTCAACACGTTTTACAGACAGAATAGCTAGAGTTTCATTCTTGCTCAAGAATACATTGTATTTAACAAAGTAAGGGAGGTAACAGCAACAGTTTAAACACCTTAGAAAACAAATCATGGTTCATTTCCCTTTGTTTACTCATTGTTATTATCCAAGAATACAAAAATCATGTCTCGTTTTGGTTGGTGTTTTTACATTAGTAATGAATTTTTCTAATTCTCCACTGATTAAGCAATATGTTTATTTCAATGGTTTCCACCACAGTGTAATATTTTTTCCCCCACTCTATCCCATGGCTCATAGAAATGTCTTCACTTCGCAATGTACACGTAATTTCTCTGGCTATGTAATGCCAGTATGACCTTATTTAAATATATTTTTTTTAAATTGTTTTTTTTACGATAGTTATCAAATGTGTTTGGTGTTTTTCAACAACAGTGGCCAAAGCGCGTCTCGCGAGCCACATGCGGCTGTCTTTGTTCAGATTGCGGCTTATGAAAGATATGCTGCAAGGATTATTGGAAGATTTTCAAGCCAGATGTAATGACTCCAATGTTTCCTTTAAGTTGCGCGGCTATACAGACGCGCAGACATCTGACCGACGCTACGTCGCAGTTCAGAGTTACCGAGCATTAAATTTGTATAATATCTGTATTGTGGAATGTAAAATTATGCACCAAAAAATGGATGCTGTGCAACTTTGCACACTAGTTTTTTTGTTGTATTTTTTGGCACACGGAACAACGAACATTAGCGGTATCATTTGTAATAACCCATTGTGCTTCAATGCGGCTCTCAAAAATGTTTTTTTAATATTTTAAAATGGCTCTCAGTTACCACAGGTCGTGCTACCCCTTGTTTTAAAAAATAGTCTTATAAAAATAAATATTGAATCCAATGTTGTTATTGTTTCAAATGGAACAATAATTTTTAGGAAACCGTCAAAAATTTAATAACTAAAATAAAGAGCCATTGCAAACTGCCTTTTATACAAAAGCGGCCTTTGTTACCGACTCAAGCAGATATTCCATATCTTGAGAATTGTGTTTGAAAACACGAGTCTAAGCTTTGATGGTCTGTTTGACACGAATGATCACGGGTCAGCACTGAGCGGCAGCACTTTGTACTGATGAAATATGCAAGCATGGGCCATCAGGCCAGATCGAGTTTCTCGTGGTGATGGAATTAACCAGCGTGGCTTTTAGTCAGGAGTGTTCTCCCGCTTTGGTGTCACGTGGGAGCTAAAGATGGAGAGTGTTTCTGGGGGCGGGATGGGGGTGTCATGTAGCACAGCAGCTAAGGGGAATAACAGTGATTTAAAACAGGTGTATTTTTCGCATTACCACCCTTTGAATGCGTTTTTACAACAAAAAAAAAGTATTTATACTTTATAGATAAGCAGTCAAACAGTTCTTTATACTCTCGATATCAACTTGTCTCAATCACTTAACAAAATGTGGATGAGACTGCAATCAGGCTCTTAGATAAATAAATATTTATGTTACCAAAACTGGTATGTATCGGCCTGACAAGATGTCACAGTACAATGAACGTGTAGTCAAAATCCATCGTCAACCAATGTATGGACAAAAACATATGTAACCAATACAATATAATGAAAATTTAGCTGCGGCTTTATCCCAAATTCATAAAGAGCAATAGGGGGATGAGAGTTGTACCAAGGCTATATATATATGGGGAGAGTAGGCGTGGCGAATATTTAACATGTCAGTGAGAATAAAAGATTCATCCCATGTGGTGCAAGGGTCCCATATTCTTGAATAAGCCTGTTCTCCAGACTGACTCTGCCAGGTGTGTTTGTGAACATAAATCGGGGTGAGACTGCAGTCAGGCTTAAAGATTAGTAAATGGATAACATGTAATCAGGGTATGAGTTAGCCTGACAGGACATAACGAAACAGCGAGCGTTTCGGCAAAGAGCCTTCCTCAACGAACAAAAAGGTACACAAATAAAATGAACATAAAAAAATTTAAAAAAGGAAAATTAATAAATAAAAACTTAGCTGCGGTGAAATCTGAAGAGTCAATGAATGCCTTGTTTACATTTTATCCGGGTGTATTTGTGCTAAATACCATGGTGCCGATAGACAGATTGTCACGTCTCGAATTTATAGGATTGCCTTGCACTCAGTACATAGGACACGACACAAGTATAGAAAATAGTCCAATGTTTATTCCGCTGTACACAACCTGAGCGTTCTCCATGTAATCCCCAGCACATATACTTTATACACTACTGGCTCAACAGTCGTACTCTCTCGACAGCCTCCCTGTCTGTCGATCTCATGTACTGGATAACGATATCTCAACTGCACATCTTCGTACACACAAAACACATCTAAGTCTGTCCCCTCGGTCCGAACCGACCGACTTGGGCCACGCTCAAGACTCAAGTCTCAACTCTACTGCAACTGACCGTCTCGCCCGACCGGTCTGGACTGACACAACTGGTTTCTCTCTGACCTCTCGCCTGTCCTCTGCCACACACGCATGTGACCATATGTTCACTAAAAGATCATACCCATGAACTAGAGTCACTCAGTCAGCACCATTCACCCGAAGTGATTCTCATACCCCTGACACAGGTCATCCACACGCATATGGTCGTGTCCATTGAAATGTCTGGAGACAGGACACTGTTTTGTCTTGTGTAATCGATCGTAAATGTATATACATCGTAAATGTATATACCAATCAATTATCATACAATGTTATTGATAATGCAGCACGACCTAAGTACTATAATACAACCAACCTCTTCCACAGAATGGCTGCAGGGGTGTCGATCAAGGACGTGATGCTCCTCCCACTCTTCCTGTTGATGCTGATGATGTCTGCAGCCCCGCCCACCGTCCAATCTTTGGCCTTCAGCAAGGACATCATGCCCACCAACACAACAATTGACCCCTTCTTGACCTACCCATGTCCAAACGAATGTGTCTGCTACGTTGCGAACGAGGTAAAATCATTGACTAGAGTTATATCACGAAATTGTCAAAGAACACACAAAATAAAAACATGTCTTGCTCTTTTATCTCTGATACTACTCTATTTATCTACCATGTGCCATTGATCAAATACCCATTATTGACTCTCAAGATTGTAGAGAGAAATGTTATACAATAAACACAAAAGTAAATAGCACCGGTCTGAAAAGCAAATTTAAAAAAATGACACACATATTTTACTAGTGTTATTTTTAAATGTATATTTATTTTTAGTTGCACTATTTAAAATTATCAAATAAATACATACATTTATTGTAAATGTATATATTTTTTATTATTTGTATATATAATATTTCAATATTATACATAAATACATATATTTCTTTTGAATATATATTTTTAAAGTATATTTAATAACATTCCGTTGATTTTGTTATCTCTTGCTCGGAATTATTTTGTAACACAAATTGGTTTGCCACGATCACGGTGTGATTGACATATACACAGTTCCATTCCACGTACTCACTTTCAAAGAACGTCATTCACACGTACACACTTTCAAAGACGTATTCCACGTACACACTTTCAAAGAACGTATTCACGGACATGACCAGTCAAAGAACGTATTCACAGATATAACCAGTCAAAGAACGTATTCACGATATGACCAGTCAAAGAACGTATTCACGATATGACCAGTCAAAGAACGTATTCACAGATATAACCAGTCAAAGAACGTATTCACAGATATGACCAGTCAAAGAACGTATTCACAGATATGACCAGTCAAAGAACGTATTCACATATATAACCAGTCAAAGAACGTATTCACAGATATGACCAGTCAAAGAACGTATTCACAGATATGACAAGTCAAAGAATGTATTCACAGATATAACCAGTCAAAGAACGTATTCACAGATATGACCAGTCAAAGAACGTATTCACAGATATGACCAGGCAAAGAACGTATTCACAGAAATGACCAGTCAAAGAACGTATTCACATATATAACCAGTCAAAGAACGTATTCACAGATATAACCAGTCAAAGAACGTATTCACAGATATAACCAGTCAAAGAACGTATTCACAGATATAACCAGTCAAAGAACGTATTCACAGATATAACCAGTCAAAGAACGTATTCACAGATATAACCACTCAAAGAACGTATTCACAGATATAACCACTCAAAGAACGTATTCACAGATATAACCAATCAAAGAACGTATTCACAGATATAGCCAAAGCTCAGTCCGCAGTCAGCATCGTTCAAACCGTTCCCAGTATTAGCGAAGATGTATTGGCAGCAGTCCTCTCCGACGTAAGCGTCGTCTGGCTGGTTGTTACGAAACAAAACCCTCTGGTACGGCGTCATAGGAGTCCCGTCTGACCACACAAAATGACCCTCAACTGAGATGTCATTCAGGCCGACCCAAGCGCGAAGGGTCGACGTGTTGTAGCTCCTCAGCAACTCCAGCAGGAGGTCGTGTCTCTCGGCCGTCTTGACGGTCAACAGACGACCGTGGTGGCCGATACAATCGGAGGCGGCTGCCGAGTAGGTGACCGCCGTCCACACCACTCTAGCACACAGCTCAGAGTCACCGAAGTAAGTCAAGAAATATCCCAAGTTGGAGTGCAGTGAAGTTTACCGGTTGTGTACAAGATTAGTCCGGGTGACGGTCTGATCCCCGCAGTGAGAAGTCGGCCTCCTAAGACGCAGTGGAGCGTGACGTGGTTGTAGATGAAAGACTCACACAAGGCGTTCAACTGACCGCATTGCAGCGCGCACATCGCCACAGTGGGTGTTCTGGTGGATGCGTTTAAAGGTAGCATAGCGCTTGTTGATCCACTGACTTTGTGGAAACTCCTCTGCACCAGGGAACACGTTGAGAGAACGATGAGGCTACTCAATGAGAGAATGAATATTTCTGGAGTCGTCACTGTTTGACTGGAGTATGTGCTGCTTATCTGCTGGCACAGGTTGTGTTTGGGAGTCTCTGCTGTAATGAAGAAAGCTGTTTTAAAACAAAAAGATGATTAATCTGACGTTATCGCACTGATTTGAGACAATTCAACAGCTTAATTTTCACTGACTAAGGTCCAAATAATTCATGTGTCAATCAAACATCGCGGGGCGTGGTCGCTTTAACACGAGTTTTCAGTCATATTGGTCCGGTGTGCATCAATTCTATCAATTGCTTCCAACTGTTAAAGTCTACAAGCACAGAAATTAGTACACAGTTTAATTTACATAGAATAATATACGGCGAGATAGAAATTTAGTTTTTATTAATTGGTTCTAAAATCGGCAAGTAAGACATCAATGTGAGAAGTCAGAAATTAGTGACAATTTCGGATTTCAATCCGTTTAAGAAAACGCTTACATATACTCATATACAAAATGTATATTTAAAAAATATTCTACATATTAAAGCCGACGACTTTGGTAACATTTTTTATTAGTATTGTTATTACTATCATAAGTTGACAATTTACAGCTCTACTTAACTCGCCTGTAATTACTGCCTCTGGTTTGATGCACCAAGTGCTAAAATTATAATCGCTTACCGCATCCCAAAAGAAAAGGAAACAGAACAGTTATTAAAGAAACTCCAGTTTTCTCCGACTAGACTAAAACGGCGAATACATCTTGAGATTTAAAATGGATGACGAATTTTTTCTGCGATGAAAGACGTGCACAATTTTTGAGAAAAAAACGCATCAATAGAAAACACGGCACCAAGTATTTGATTAGTGCTCAGCACGTTGTTAGCGATAACAATGAGAGAAGATAAAGCCTTGAGTAGTAACGGTCTTAAAAACTCCAAACGCTTTTAATATGTAGTGCTGGACACATATTATAGAAACAGATGTTTTCTCCCCATCACAAACACGTCTATAGGCGGTGTAGTAAAAGCAAAACCGACAGCAAATAGAGTTGATATAGAGTTGCATAAATAGAATGTAGAGTGGGGTTGCTATTTCTAAGATAGATACAGATTTACTGATCAAAACCTACAGATTGATAGAGGATTGAACCCGTAATGGTATAATTTTAGATAATTTTGGTGCACCCTTCCCACCAACTTAAGGATAATATATATTTTAAGAAGATCTGTTAGACAAATAGTAGCCCCAAGATGGCGTCTGTATTATTGTCTCCAAAGTTACTTAACTGAAAGATGAAACAGTGTATCATTCAGTTACCCGCCCTTTGTCATAAAGTAGCTGGAGGTGGGGGTGTGTGGGTCGAGAGGAGGGGGCCCACACAAAATGTCTGATGTATTTCCCCTGGATTATCCTATAATTTGTATACACTCACTTCCTTTCATTCGTGTGACTACATTCATTTAAATGCATTTTCCTCCCTATCGTGTTTCAGACTGTTCGCATGATCTTCATCAACTGCACCATTCAGCACTTCTCGCCAACCTTCCAGCCTTCAAGGACTTTACTCAGCACTGTTTCTCACCCACTGACGGGCTACGCACTCTTTATTTGTGCGTTTAGGTGAGTCACTACAGAACTATGTGCATTCGATGACCATAGCATATACAAATGTGCATAAGATATACAAGATATACATACGCGTTTTCAGTGTAGACAGTACGTACATGTGCATTTGGTTGGATGTGCACACTCTAATATACGTTTGCATTAGTTTTAGAAAGCACACCAAAAACACTATGCATTCAGTAAAGATAACACAGACCCTCACACCGGCTCATTCAGTGTAAGTAAAAAAGCCTCACATGCACATTCACATACTATAATTAAATTACATAACACACACAAGGAATTCGATAAGGTCATGGCCATTTCACTGCCTTGTGGGTGGCTATAATTTAACCATACAGAGGAAAGATAATTAAATTAGTAAAAATCACTAGTGTTTTCCTACTAAATTTTCATAGATTTCTAGAGTCATTTAGTCCTATGTATTGGCAAGAAGTAGAATACGTAGAAGACACTTACTAGAAGTTTTCTGGTGTTGAAAGAAATGTAGGTAATCTAAAAGTCTAAAAGACACAGAAAAGTATTCAACAGTAGAACAAAGAGTAGTGTAGAATATGTAGAATAGCTATTAGAAAAAGAAGACTTTCTATTAGAGCAGTATAATAATCTGTAAGCAGACTACCTAGTACAATCGCTGCTCACATACTCGCCTTTTCTATGTTCACATTGGGACTCGCAAACATCACATGAAATTAAAATATTTAGTTTGAAAATGACCTAATCATGTACTTTACATAGGTGACCTAATCATGTGCGTCACATAGGTGACCTATCATTTTTCAAATCTCTGTGCAGCAAGTTCAACTGGTATGAAGACCCCCCAGAGTCTACACTGTGGGACGGCGCCTTTTCTAACATGATGAACCTCAAGTCGTTAACCTTTGAGAGGTGTGCCTTCAAACAATTGACAAGGTTTGTATGGTGGGTTAACCTTTGAGAGGTGTGCCTACAAACAATTGATGAGGTTTGTATGGTGGGTTAACCTTTGAGAAGTGTGCCTTCAAACAATTGACAAGGTTTGTATGGTGGGTTAACCTTTGAGAAGTGTGCCTTCAAACAATTGACAAGGTTTGTATGGTGGGTTAACCTTTGAGAAGTGTGCCTTCAAACAATTGACAAGGTTCGTATGGTGGGAGGTGACTCGGTTACACATGACAGAGTTATATTTATAAGTGACTAGGTTGGTATGGTGTCATGTGACTTGGTTCAAATTTAACTGGAAGATTTATAACTGACAAGTTAGTGTAGCAGATGGCAGATAGTTTACTCATCAAAGCTAGATTTACTGTGCTAGGAAACCATGTTACATGTAACAAAGGCAGATTTACTGTGCTAGGAAACCATGTTACATGTAACAAAGGCAGATTTACTGTGCTAGGAAACCATGTTACATGTAACAAAGCTAGATTTACTGTGCTAGGAAACCATGTTACATGTAACAAAGGCAGATTTACTGTGCTAGGAAACCATGTTACATGTAACAAAGGCATATTTACTGTGCTAGGAAACCATGTTACATGTAACAAAGGCAGATTTATAACTGACAAGTTAGTGTAGCAGATGGCAGATAGTTTACTCATCAAAGCTAGATTTACTGTGCTAGGAAACCATGTTACATGTAACAAAGGCAGATTTACTGTGCTAGGAAACCATGTTACATGTAACAAAGCTAGATTTACTGTGCTAGGAAACCATGTTACATGTAACAAAGGCAGATTTACTGTGCTAGGAAACCATGTTACATGTAACAAAGGCAGATTTAAAAGTGACAAGATAAGCATAGTGGGCAAAAAATGTTCCTTCCAGGGTTAGTTGATCTGTTTGCAAAGTAAAAAAACCTTTTGTGCAAAGTTGCACAGGATTAATTTTTTGTGCAATATTTTACCAAATTTGCAGTGCAGAAATTCTAAACTGCTGCGTGGCGTCTGTCTTGTGTCTGCGCAGGTGCGCAGCTTAAAGGGAACATTGGTGTAGTTGATTTTAAAAAAAGACACATTAGTTTTTATTGTAAAAAGAAAACATATTTTTTAAATTCTATTTTTATTTTGTTCTTTTAAAGTCTGTGATTTAATATTTTTAAATTCTATTTTTAATTAGTCCTTTATCACTAATTTTCTGATACAATAAAATAATTCAGTTTAGTTAAAATGTTCAAATATATTATTATAACCTGTGTTAGTGACGATGTTTTAATGATGCAGTAAAGGTAATTGTTATTAGCAAAAAATAAAAAAAATTTTAAAATTAATTTTTTATGCAATAATTTGTCGTCTCATATTTGTTACTACAGAAATACTTTCCGGGGCCTTGACTACCTAAATGAGCTTGTTATCCGCCATGCGACCCTGAAAGAGCTGGAGAAAGACTTTCTAACAGATCTGAAGTCTTTGAAAAAATTAGAGATATCCTACAGCACCTTGAAAAACCTTGTTCCTCTCTGCTCGATGGATCGTCTGGAAGTTGTCAATCTGACAGGCAATCACATGACTTCCTTTGAAAACATTGGTATACGCTGTGATTCTGCCCCTTTGAACAGCATTCAAGCTCTTGATGTCAGCAACAATTTGATAACTGATATTCCGAGATGGTTATCACACTCTCTTCCCAACCTGTACTACATGTACTTGTCTGGAAATGAAATCTCAGAGTACGACTCCTACGAGCACCCTTTTGAAAACTTCAAGAACCTGTACTGGCTCGATATGTCAAACAACTCCTTCACGGAATTCGAAACAGGTTTGATGAAAGGCTGTCCAAATATTCGAATGTTGTCTCTGTCTAAAAATAATGTACCCAAACTGTCAAAAGGATTTTTCAATTTGATCCCTAGCCTAGTGATCCTGGAACTGTCTGAGATGGGCTTGGATGATTCAATTTGGTTAGAGATTAAACCCATGAAGCACTTGAGACAACTTAACCTGTCCTCTAATCAGCTGACTACCATCAATGTCATGGTCACGTCTCAGCTAAATTTAGAAAAACTCCACCTAAGCAACAACAATATAACCAGACTCCCTCGGGAGATATTACAGGGTAATTTGACACATCTGGACGCGTCTTACAATCAAATTCTCAGTGTCCCAATCTCAACATCAAAGAAGCTTGCCTTGGTTCACTTTGACCTCAGCCACAATAACATATCATTGTTGGAACCTGACACGTTGAAGTACATGGAGGAGTTGTCATATCTTGATCTCAGTTTCAATCATTTGGTCGTCATACCACCAAAATCCTTTATTTCTTTGGAGAAATTGAAATACCTTGACCTTAGAAACAACGTGCTGGCTTTTCTTGATGGAGATCTGTTTGCCAGAACAAAGAAATTGACTCATTTAAACATGTCTCACAATGAGCTCCATCAGATACCGTTGATGAATTCTGCAGAGCTCTTGCAGTCTCTTGATGTAAGCTACAATGAGATTTCAAGCTTGATTCCGTCAACCCTGCAAGACCTTCGGGAGCTTAATACTGTTAATTTAAGTCACAATAACCTGTCCTCTCTGCCATTTAGAATGTTTAAAGGCTGCGACAAACTCAAAACCATTGATCTCTCCTCAAACGTAATTAAAAGTTTGGAAAATGACATTTTCACCAGTGCTTCAAAAGTTGAAGAGATTGATTTATCATCCAATGAGCTCACCGCTATAAATAATGTCTTCAGCGATCTTGCAAATCTTAAAGTGCTGAAATTGTCGTTCAATCTTATTACAGAACTTTACAGGGGGCAGTTGCCAAAGTCAATTGAATATTTGGATCTGAAAAATAATAAAATTGTACAAATATCAGCCCACACTTTTAAAAGCCTTTCCAACCTTCGAATCGTAGACCTGAGTAGCAATAAGCTGGTCTCCTTATCTCGCTATGACCTGGAGATCGCATTCAACATGGTTTACAGCCCCTCATTTCTTCTTCATTACAACCCGTTGGTCTGTGATTGCAAACTTGGCTGGCTCAAGGATTGGTCAGAAGGGAAACTCAAAGATATGGGCACTTTCCCCAATTTTCTAACCAGTCTGAATTACGGATGTGAATCTCCATTCTACTCCTATAAGAAACCACTGAACCAGCTCCGTAGGGAGGAATTTCTTTGCAACTACACCAACCACTGTGAGGATTCCTGTATGTGCTGCGACTATGACGCTTGCTACTGCAAATACCGCTGTCCAAGTGCTTGTCATTGCTACATAGGAGATGATGTTCCCCCTGTTCATCAGGTACACTGTCATTCTTCAGGACTCTTGCACATACCCACTGGGCTGCCAGAGGGAGCCACTCATCTACGACTGGATGGTAACAATATTGAAATCCTGCAGCAATACTCTTTCCTGGCCTTGAAGCACGCTGTGGAACTCTACCTTAATCACAGTCAGATCCGAGCCATTCAAAACAACACTTTTAAAGGCCTCAAGTCTGTGAGAACTTTGTACTTAAATGACAATAAACTTACAAATATACAATCCTTTGCCTTAATTGGTTTAGACAATCTTGAACGGTTGTACCTTCACAATAATGATATTTACTATATCGACCCCCAGGCCTTTCTCCCACCCCCGAATCTCCATCTCCTGGATCTTTCTGGGAATGCACTCATAACTGTGCCTATGGAAGCCCTGTGGGGTCTCACAAACCGATCAGCAGAACATGGTTTTAAAGTCAGTCTCTTTCTAAGCAGGAATCCTCTAAGCTGTGATCCCGAGTTTGCTTGTAAGTTTTTGATGTTTCTGAAGGAAAACAATGAGTTTATTGAAGACATTTCCAAAATCGAATGCATCCCGTCAGGCATGACAAATAAACCTTCGCATTTCAGTCCTGACGGGACTTTGCTTTTGGATTATCAACGTGAACTCTGTGCTGAAAACCAAACAAACTATGCTAACATGTCTAGAAATATTATTCACTCATCTTCAGCTAAGGCTGAAACATACGCTCTCATTGCAGCCTGTGTGGTCATAGCCTTTGGCCTTGCATTGCTGATTGTTGCTTACATGAACAGAAACTTCCTTCAAGTTCTCTGCTTCACACGCTTTGGCTTGAGAGTATTTAAGATGGCCAAAGCAGCCGATGACAATGAAAGGCCGTATGATGCTTTCATATCATACAGCAACAAAGATGAAGAGTTTGTTATTCATCAACTTGCCCCAAGGCTTGAAAACGGTGACAAGAAATTTAAACTGTGTGTGCATTACAGGGATTTTCCAGTAGGCGCTTGCATTGCTGAGACCATTGTTAGAAGTGTTGAAGCGAGCAAGAGAACAATTTTAGTTGTTTCCGACAACTTCCTGGACTCTGAGTGGTGTCGTTTTGAATTTCAGACTGCGCATCAACAGGTTCTCAGTGAGCGTAGGAACAGGGTGATTTTAATCCTAATGCATGACCTAGATGCTGAGAAGCTGGACAGCACTCTAAAAGTGTACATGAGAACAAGAACGTACCTCAAGTATGATGACCCATGGTTTTGGGAGAAGTTGATGTTCGCCATGCCTGACATCAGGCAGAGAAAACTTGATGAGAATCAGAGACAGGCAAGTGTCCATGGGATCGAATACATGCCACAGGAAAGGCAGATCCCAGGGCAGCAACAACTGGGGCGAGTACACGTCCATGGCAGTGGGCACAGATGTGAGACTATTCACAATGACCTGTATGAGATTCCCATCCTGGACTCAAACAGCATCCACTATCAGCTGGCCAATGGTTCCTGCGGGAGCACACACACCAACTCAGCCTTCCACAATTCAGACGGAAGTGACAGCACGTCTGGCTATCACAATGGTTCTGTCAGTGGCAGCTATGGCCACTATGAGGAAGTAGGACCTGGCTCAAGCTCCATGCAGAGTACGCCACAGAAATTTATTGGAACACCTCCACCTGTACCCCTGATACCTAAAGAAGGTTTCCTTCCTATGGTTAAAGTAAAAACTGCATACATTTAAAGACAGATTGTACATACAGATATATAATGACAATCAGTATTTGATAAGAAATTAGTAGGAGTATTTTTTGTTGTTTTTGAAATGGTTTTGTGAAATACTTTATAAAAAAGTGTTAATCTAAACTTATTATTATTAGACTTAATCATCAAAAAATAAATGCCTATTCCCAACTACTTGTAAATACCTTGAGTTACCTATAATTGTATTCTATTTGTTTTATAAGTTGTAGAAGGAAATCAATAGGAAAATAACACCAATGTTATTTTAGTACAAGAAGTAAAAATAAATGAATCTCAAAAGTTTCATTTAATCTAGAAACAGATAGATTCTACCTTCAACAAATATTGTCGTGAAAATATTATTTAAGTTTAATATGTGATAAATGAAATCTTCATGACATAAATTTGTTGATGATAGGTATAGAAGCTTGTAAATATATAAAATGCTCATGTCCACTATGTTGATGTTAAAACTTACTCATAAATGGCGAGACAGTTTCAAGGATGTTTGTAAGTTACCTGTACCTCAAATATTATTTTGACTTTTTTTAATCAGTTTCTGGTCAAATGAAATAAAACATTTTTACTCTTTAATTTTAAAAGTTTAATTTTGGTCAAGAGTAACATTAACATTTGTCACTAAGTATGCCACCAGCAACAGACAGAATGTTTTTAGAGGGTTCTTGTCCAATACATCTTGGACAAGAATTTTTTTTTCTAAAACTCACATCAATTCTGTAATTATTTACTAATAGCTTAACACACAGAAAGTGCATACCTTCTAAAGCACATAATTGATTTTAAAAGTTGAAATTTTTTCTGCAGGGAATGAAATTTCAAATTTAACACTTTTTAAAATTGTGTATTTTAAAGTGCATTGTTTTTTTTTAAACACTTAAGCAACTGACAGTGTAACTGTTTTAAATTGTAGATTTTAACAGGCTCAAAAGTGCAATAGTATATTTTTCTATTATTATTTTGGTCATTACAAAAAATGTTTATATTAATTTTGTATTTTCCCTTTGTAATCCGTTATCAATTTAAAAGTATTAGCTTTCTTATCATCAAATTAAAAAAATTTAATGAACTTATTGGAAACTTAAAAATTAGAACCGTTTTTGTTTACCATATTGTTCTTATTTCTTAAAACAAACATTAGGTGTCAAGGAAATAAAATAGTTTATAGCTGTTATTTTTACCATGAAAGCATCTGAATATTGTTTATCTATGAATATGAGTTAAATGACTGAATGCTAAATAAAGAAAAGCATCACTGTTTGTTTACTCATTTTCTTGATGTAATATTTTTTAAAAGAATTTATCATAAATTTATAATTTTCCATTTTTTAGATTTTTAAAAATAATGTATTATAGTACCACATGATTTTTTAATTTAACAAAAATAAAATATTTTTTTTAATGAAAAATTGAGATTAAACTTTTATTTAATTATAATTTTGTTAGTCTAGAATAAAACCAAGCATACAAATATGTTATAGCTATGTGTCAATTATTTAAGTAGAGTAGCTAAGTTTTTGAAGGCAAATACAGATAAAGTACCAACATTTTCAACCAGAGAATTAGTAAAAGTTTTTTTTTAAATCACTTATAATTTCAAATATGCACCTACTAAAGCAAACTTACCTATCAATTTTGTAAAAGAGTAAATAATTGTGAAAATGATTTGTTAATGGTGTTTTCAATCTTGAATGAACTTGCGAGAAAAAAATATCATTAGATTAAATCTACTGGCACTACTGCTGCTAATAAACATGTGTGTAAACATGATTTTCTGGGTCTCATTTCTTGCCATGGCCTCCATTAATCACATTGCAAACCTTATTTAAAATCACTGAAACAGAGAATAATTTTCAGCTACAAAAATTTACGAGTTTATTAATAAGATTATTGTTACAATTTGTTTACTCAATAATTTACATGTATTTCTTTAAATGAAAATGGTGCTTTAAATATTGCATAAATTAATAAATGCATATGAATACGTTTTTTTCTTTATATTTTTTAAAGTATTTAGTTACCTTGAACAAATGTTTGTTTTGACATTGAGGAGGACAGTATAAAATACTCTCTATAACAAATTTGATATTATGATATTCTTACTTTTATAAATGAACTTATTAAATATGAGAACCGTTAAATGAATCTTTATGATATTCATTGTACATGTATTAATATCTCTGACCTAAACAGAGCAAATATAAGCATCACCTCATTCTTTCATTTATGTGATTAAGAATTAAGGTTGATGATAAAATTATTTTGGTTGTTTTTAATGCGTATTGTTATACTATTAATATTGGCAGGTTTTTTTTTCTTTCAAAAGAGTAAGAATTTTAAAAATCTACTTCAAATGTTTTCATCCATAGATCTGAAATTTATTTTAAAATAATAATTTTTTTAAACGATTGATGTCCATAATTTTGCTCTAAAATTTCTAGTCGTGTATTAACTCATTATTGCTTTTTAACTGTGGCTGATAACTTTCTCATTAATAGATCATATGCTATATCACCTTAAAATATTATGGATTGCTTCATTTCAAACTTCATTGAGAAACATAAAATTTAAATATTATTTTTTAGTTCAATGGAAACAAGCTTTTTTTAATGGCAGTTTATCTTATTTTACAAACAATTTATCTTTGTTTTGTGGGACAATAAATTTTCAATTTATGTTTCAGGGAAAAGAAGGCCAGGAATATATTTTTAGTGAACCAGCAGAAGTTCTTAAAAGAAATAGTGTTAAAATTTCTTAAATAAAATTGATTTTATGCTACAATTTTATTAAAGCTTAGAAACACAAATAAATACAAATTATTGTACAATATAGTATGGTTGATTACTGTATATCAATATATTGTGCAATATTTTAGTACATACAAAACAATAAAGTATTGTGCTAAATAATGTTTATATCAATATGCTTTTATTATAAAATGTTTGAAAAATTAAAATATTAAAATAGCCAATTTTTTTCAGTTATTTTCCTTTCAAAATCTTAAATTATTGTGCTTTTGAAAATGCTTTATTCAATATAAGAATATAAAATACACAAATTTTATTTGCAATAGCATGCAAAAATAATAACTGTGTTATATTAGATTATTTCTGTGTTCTTTTTTGCAAATTATGGCAATTTAAATTTCAATTGCATAAAAGTAAAAGCATCCCTATAAAGTATTTGGTGGGTCTTTATTTAAATATTAGAGTAAAAGACTTTTGCCTAATGAATGGCTTACTCCCTATCAGTTGGTCTCAGATCTTCTTGAATCGCACCCCCTTCTCCCTGCTTTCGACCCAGGTCAGTTGTTTGAAAACGAAAATTAATTGAAACTACAAGTTGAAACTATTGTCCTATAAAAATAATTTAAATACTCCCCTTATTTTACATATTCTCATTACAGCTTAACTTGCAAAAGCATCTTAAATCTAACTCAGAAGGACATAATGGTAATTTTAAAACAAAATATTTTTCGTTTCTTATTGGTTTTATGTTATTTATGTTATTTATTATAGCACAGCCAAAGACTATCATAGTTATTTAACTATTTACAGTGAGTGAACAAAAGTAGTGTCAAAGATATTGTAACATCTTGTGACGTATTACTTGTTAGTGTGCTTTGTATGCGTTCTCACAATACAAACTTTTGTGCAATAAATCCTTGAAATACTATTGTCAACAAAATAACTTTAGTATGCAAACTATATATAGAAATATAACTTTGAGGTTTCACAACGTGGAGACATCAGCCACACATTCGCAATTCCTGTCATAACTTTTTTCCGCGTGCTTTCACCCATGTGACCTATCTGTCACTAATCTCGTGATTCTCACGTGACAGATATCAACATGAAAATCTATTATAACAGTTTATATTATGACATTCCGGTGTATCTTAAAACCAAGACAGATCATGACATACTAGTGTATCACAAAACTGGTTCAGATTATGCCAGACAGGGCTGCCTTAATAAACAACTCTCTCTTAATAATTAAGCTTTTCTTGCAAACAGACCACTGTCTCAGTTAAGCTAATTGTACTATTAAGTTTCTTAAGGAGCTGAGCAAGGTAATTAAAAGGTGCATAGATTGAAAGGGCTCTACATTAGATTTAACATTAACTTTTATGGATCTGGTATTTTTAGAAGTTTTGACTTATTTTCAGTAATATTCTCCCAAGACATGCACCTCTGGGCAATGAAGCCAAAAGAAAACGTTTACAATTCTTAAATTGAGGTAAAAGAATGTAAGGTTCACATAGAGAATTGTTAAGGAAGATAGGAAAAGAGTGAAAACATGCGGCCATAGTACAATTCTCGTCATCAAGTTTTACTAGACAATCTCAAACACAGCCATGTAGATGATGACAGCAAAATATTCAAAGCTGGAGATGGATAAATATACAACAAGAAAATCCAAGCAGAATACATCAAAATAAAGTATTTGTATTAAAAAAATTAAAAGTTTGCCATTAAAACACGGTAGTGTTATTAAAAAAGATGGAAAGAGAGTAGATGGCTTGAGAGCATAATCCAAGATGTATAACTTCACTATACGAGTCCCCACACAAGGATTATTTAAGGGTTAAGTTTTTTTGGAAGAATTTTGATATTTTCTTTAAATTAATTTAATACTGTAATAAACTAATTAAAAAATAAGTTTTGGTTTCCTTGAGAAATATCTCAGCTTTGCATTAAAAACCTAAAAAGACATTTTTAATAAAAAAATAAATGTTACGCGATATTTATTATCAGTTTTTAAAGTTACATTAATTTAAAATTCATTGTTAAAATGCTTTGGGTTATTGTGATATGCTATGAATTATTTAAAACAAAGCATACATTACAAGAAGTCCTTAAATCACAATATGTTAATGGAACATAGCACGTATTATATTTAAAAGAAGATTACGTTTTTAAATAAAGTACTTTATTATGTAAAATTAGGTCAAAACATTGTGAATAAATTCTAAAGAAATAATAGCATCCCACTGAAAAGGAAAAATTAACTGGTATAAAAAACACAAAGGTTTTTTTTTAATAACATTTTAAACAACACTTTATTAGCCAAAGCTTATCTTTATATGTTTTTACTTTAAATTTTAAGATGTTATGTGTATTTTTTCAGGTGCTCCATTTATTTTGAACTAGACGCCTCGCGGCGTAGCATACGCCAGAGACTTGCTCATGGAGCAGTGGCGTAGCTAGGGTAATGTGCGCCCGGGGACATGACACAAAATCTGCGCCCCTTGTCGGACCCTCCCCCCCAAAAAAAATATTTTTAAAAAATTGAAATTTTACGGTTTATATGGTTCATTTTCGAAGCATTTGGTATTTTAATGAAATAGAATACAGAATAATATTTCTCTATGCGGTTGTAAACAATTTATTTGAAAAAAAAATCTACTAATTATACATGACTCGAATAGACGTAGTCTACAAAAAATTGATCCTCCTTGATTTGAATGGCGCAAACTCGTCAATCACGTTGTCAAAATTAATATTCTCAAGTGTTTCTCTTTCGATGCTAAGGAGTGCAAGATCACTCATACGATCTTGTCCCATTGATCACGTAAATTAGACAAAATAAGCATTCTGTTTGCTGAAGGACCGATCGCAGTTTCAGTTGAAACAGCAATTGTTAGAAGTATTTGAAGTGAAATGCGCAGATTCGGAAATACTTCATCTCCATTTGAAACAATAAAACAAAGAAGATCCAAAAGATTTTCCAGTAGAACTTCAGTCCGGTTACTGAACAGCATTTTTCAGTCTCCGGTTTCTGTGCACAATGCGTGACCATTGACGTCAGTGTCGTAGAAATTAGCAAAATCTAAGCAATTTTAACGAAGTATATCTACTTTTGTCTCAGCAAGAAGAGTTTTGAAGTCTAGTAAAATTCCAAATTTGTTGTATAGGTTTTTAGACGTAAAACCCGTATTAATATCTCTTTTTGGAGTCTATCAATTACGCTGTTCATATCACGTGAAATTTTTTCTTCGGTAGAAAGTCCTGCATCTCTTGTTAATTCTCCAGGCATCACCCGATGTCGTCTAATCCTTCTGCCAACCTCGATTCCCAAAGTTGTGCATCTTCTTTTCCATTGTCTACCGCAACCTTGCTCAAATTATCACGAATGTTGACAATTTCTGACTCAAGCGATTCAAGATCAGATGCTGCTTCCTTGAAATTCAAAGTAGGATTCTGCAACCGCGTCTGGACACCATCAATTTTCCCAAGTATGATGTGCCAGAAATGTAACAAAAATAGGAAGTCAAAGTTTAATATACCTACCAGCATAGCTTCTGCATCACATCTGGTGTCAGGCGTCATATTTGTATGTTCTAATAATTTTTCCAACAGCCCTACCAGTTCATCTAGTCCTCATAGATAGCTTTAACAGCTTCTGATCGTGCACTCAAACGTGTTTCAGACTCCCTCTTCATTGTGATGGGCACAACTCTTTTTAGTTATTCCCAACGAGTTGTTGAACGAGAGAAAACAAAAAATTTATACTTTCAAATGCTCCAAAAAACATGATAGTAACTGGATCCTGTTTATCTGAGTGTACTCTTGCTAAGTTTAAGCTGTGGTTGTCACAGTTGATGCACATTGTCTCGTTGATTTATGTCACATATTCGCTTTTATGTCCAGTCATTACAGCAGCATGGTCATAACATTGTGACCGACAGTCGGCTAATGGTGTGCTATTAGATTCCAGTTTCTCTAAGATAACTCTTTCAAGGATTGCTGCGTCTTTGGAATATATCTGTACAAAACCTAAAAATGATTATTTGATGGTTACTTTTTTAGTTTTAAAAATCGACATCCAAAAATCTGATGACTTGAGAAAACTGTTCCGAGTGTCCTAGATCGAATGTTGAGTCAAGTAAGATACCGTAGTACTTGTTTTTTTCTGATTTCACTCAACAGCTGATTCCTTACAGTCGATGTAAGTAGGTGGATAAATTCATTTTGGATTTCCTGTGATAAATAAGATACTGAACCTGGATTATCTCGGGCATGTTGTAGATGTTTTTCTAACAGTGTATCATATTGAGCAACAAGTTTGATCACAGAGAGACAGGAAAGAGAGGCGGAGTCTGCTGTTTCATATGAAAGGAATCCAACTTGCTTTGACATACCGATGGAAGCCCGTGAGAGGAGAGACCTTCCCTCCTCTCCCACACTTAACTCCCTCCACATTGGGATTAGGGAAGTAAGATTTTTTTAAAAGAGTCACAGCATGCAGCAAAGGGACGTGAATTAACCATTCTGTAAGCCAGTGGTTCTCAACCTTTTGAGATTCAATGACCACTTTGAAAAATGTGTGTCTTAGCTACGGACCACTACTAAAAATTGTGCTACTGCCGTGCTGGAACGTTTCAAATATAATTATACTGTGTATATAGCTAGCTATAAGTGATATACATGTTAGTTAGTAAAACTATACTAATATGCTTCGATTTGCGTGCCCCAAAAATAATTTTGTAATGGCTTTCTTTTGTAACGAACAAATGTCATTTATATTAGTCTCATAGTCTTCTTATTTAATTCTACTTGCTGACTATAAAAAAAACTTTAAGTCATAAATAGTAGTTTGTATTAAAAAGACTGCCGTATTAGTTTATTTAGTACGAACGATGTTTTTTTTTATTTTAAGCAATGCAGAACATCCATTTTCACAAAGTTGCAAAGGGTAAACGTATTTTAAAAGCAAACTGAGACAGTTAGGAGTACTGAAAATTTCATTAAGCCCACTTTCTGATGCAACATATTCAAAGTGGTATCGCTGGTCAGTTCAATGAATTGGTTTAATTACGATGTTGTCCATTTTTTTTATTTGATGAGTGAATGTGTGCGAGATTAGCACTGGACACCCACGAAAAACAACTGAACGTTAAAAATCACAAAAGTAGATTTTAAATTGGTTCTGCATTGATTGAATATGACCAGAAATCAAATTTATCAACAATTTGTTTATTTATTTCAGCATTTTCTGGTTTCTCGGTGGTTTCGTACAATTGTTCAAACAAAAATAATCCTCTTGTCCAAAGATCAATATTTTTCGTAAAAGCAGACACTTTGTCACTGAGAGTAATTAAATGTGTCTGCTTTCCTTGCCGAGTTGAATTAAGTTTATTGAGTTCTTCAAAAATTAGAGCCTAATAAGCCAGAACAGCAACCCATAAGCTATGGTTCAAATCATCAACAAGCTTTGATTTTTTTCTACAAGAAACTCTCTTACGTCATCACGTTATTTAAATAGTCTGATAACCAGCGAACTTCAGTACACATCAGCAACTGTTAATTTTCAAGATTATATTCGAACATAAGAAATCAAAGAGACGAGAATTTAACAGACGAGCCTTAATAAAATGTAAAAACTATTTAGGCAAGATGAAAAATATATTTTAAGTCTGCGTTAATACTTTAAATTGCTAGTCTTTTCCGATGAATCATACAGTGCGTAAAATTCATGCTTTGCTCACGGACCACTGGTGATCCGCAGACCACAGGTTGAGAACCACTGCTTTAAGCTACTCCTTTTTCTTGTTTTGGTAATTTTGGTTGCGTTTAGTGTCGTCTCTGTCTGTTCTATTAATTTCTATTAATAGAATCGCCTTTGCCTCTTACTGCTCCCCTAGTCTCATTCCCAGCAACTCACTGTTTTTGTTTTAAACGCCATCAGAAATTCATCATTGTGGATGTGTCATTTATTTATGAGTAGAGTGGCGCCCTTTAACGCTCAATGGGGGCGCCAAAATCATACTTGCCAAATGGTTTGTAATGAAGATATTTTAGGAGCTCCGAAATTCAATCTTGCAAACGTATTTGGGATACAATAGTTTACATCAAAATAAAATTGAATAATGAATTTTAATACTCATTTTGGCGCCCCCTAACGTGGCGCCCGGGGACATATGTCCCCCCCTGCCTCGCTACGCCACTGTCATGGAGAGTGCAAATAAAGTGGAGAAAGAACGGACACAAACTACAGCACGCAGAAATCAAAACAACGCGAGTGAACGTCGGTTTGGGGGGGGGGAGATGGGGGGGGGGAACTGCCAACTCATTGTTGGTTTCGAGACATTTGGAGGCGAAATTCGGTACACCCGTAACTTGTATGAAGTCAGCTATAAAATGATAATCGGTTTAAAATCGGAGTTACATAATAGATAATCGGTTTTCCAAAAATACAAAAACAACAACAACACGCAATTAACAACCCTAAATATGACTAACCCTCGCTAGGGTCGGCCAATCGCAGTTAATGTTTAAGGGATGGTAGTAATAAATTGGAGGCGGGTAACAACAACTTCAGTATGCACAGGCCCGGACTTAACAGACTCAGGGCCCCTAGGCACTTGACCTTCTGGGCCCCCCAAACCACATCGAAGCTATTTTGGAAAGTTTGCAATTTAAATTCACTAGTACAGAACATACAATTTTAATTGACTTTAATTAATAACTTTAATAAACAGAATAATACAGTCTAAGCTACTATACTTACGTTATTGAATAAAATTTATAGAAATCTACGACGAACTTTCTTCTGTGCAAAAGAACGAATGACGTCATCATAGTCAAATGACTGCATTATTTCTGACTCTATGTACATTAGAGAGAGTAATTGAGCCTGTTTTCTCCTATGTTTGATCTTAAGTAATTCTTTACCCTCTTTAGCGCTGAGAACGACCGTTCTGCTGAGCAGTTTGACGCTGGTGCGCACAACAGTATTCGGAGCGCAATTCCTAAGTTGAATAAATGTCCAAAAAGCCTTTTTCCGTTAAGTATTTGTATAGATTCTGTGTCGATAACTCCATGACTTCATCATTCGATAACAAATTAATGAGCTTGCAAGTGCAGACACTCGTTTTCCAAAGTCCTATCCAAATTCCCCGGATAAAAAATTATAAGGTTTCTGGCTCCTTCTAGGATGTCTTTAGATTCCAAAACATGTAGTTTCGTAAGAAAGTCAAACGCAGATACGCGTCTCCGTAGTTATGTAATTATTCTATCTGTAATGACGTTATAAATGGTACCTCTGAATCTTACCCTTTCAGAGAATTCGGTCTCTTTTCCTTTTGCTTCGTCGAACTGGACTTTATGCTTACGTTTCCATTGCATGTCAAATGCATAGCTATTTTCATAGAACTTTCCAATATCATTCTTTGAACTGCGTTTTTCCAGTCGTTGAACCCTTCATTAGCTAGTGACCCCATTTTTCCGAACATCTTACAAGGGGCGCAAAACACGGCACCTTTGCTCTTGGAAAATATGAGCCAATGTCGAGGTCGTGTTTCACCAATGCTTAATATTCCGCTAAAAAGTGTTACCTTGTCCGGCGTGAAGCGTCTCTGTTCCGTACTGCGTCCCTCGACACACTGGATCCCTATTCGGTGGCTCACCGGCTTCGACTCGTGGCACTCTGTCTTCTCTCTTGCCTCACAGGCTTCCCATTCCCCGATCTAACATTTTCCCTGTCAGTTTATTGGTGATCAAAAAAAGTTATGCAGGTGAAATCGTAGAAGGCCATCTAGTTAAAGGCATTAAAACGTACTTCACTGAAACCTTTGGCAGGTCCCCATGAACTACCTGTGACATCTCCCTGGCCTCTGGTCAAGTCAGTCAGCATTAAAAAATTGTTGCCCCGGTCCCTGTCAATTATCTGTAATCTAAAACCCAAATCCTGGCTCGGACCGTGTCTTGTCCTGTGTGTGTTATGGGGTGGGGGGAAGTCGGGGTCGTGTCGTATTTTAATTGTGGTGTAATCTGTCACACTACGCCTTTTCCACAATATCGCAACCAGTGGCGTAGCAACGGGTTGGCATCGGGGCAGTTGCCAAGGGCACCGGCTCAAAAGGGCGCCACTAAATCACTAATTTTTAAATTTGTATTTAAATAAATATAGTCGAACTCAAAAGGACCCGATACAAAAATGACTTACTGAGTTCTTGAGTTAGGGAGAATGGCGTAATAGGCGCCGATTAATCAAGGACAATGGAGATATTGAGAGGTGGGGGGAACAGCCATACCGGCTAGTAGGCTTTTCAGGAAAGAGATGCGGTATCTATGTTTCATATGAAAGCAAGCCAACTTGCTTTGACATGCCGACACAAGCCCGTTAGAGGAGACACCTTCCCTCCCCTCCCCCACTTTACTCCCTCAACAGTGCGATGGGGGGAGTAAGATTTTTCTTTTTAAAAAGAGTCACAGCATGCAGCAAAGGGACTCAAATTGTTACCACTTACCACTCCTTTTTCTTGTCTTTGTAATTTTTTGTACTTGCAAGGTCGCTTAATCCCTCGTGGAATGCACTAAGATAAGATTTTACGTCCATTTACGTGGCTTTATGGAACACGTGTTCTGAAATGTCACTCCAGAATAATAACCCAAACGCCTTGGAAAATTCGAGTAAGAGAGGTTGAAAACCAAAAATCTTAGAGTTAAGGAGATCTAAAAATACATTAGTCTTATGGAGTTTGGCCGGGACCTAACAATAAATTGATATACGGAGGTTTTCCACTTTGGGAAGTTCGACTTAGCGAGGTCCAACTGTATTTCACTTTTATCCTTGACAAAAAAGTGAATAATTAATTATATTTAAATATATATCATTTAAACCATTATAATATTTTTTATTGTGTTTGTGGCCTTTGCGGGGCTTCTTATCATACAAATGTCAATATGATTTTACAGTCTTTCTTTTAAAAAGAAAAATCTTAGTATCCTCATCCCACTGTCGAGGGAGTAAAGTGGAGGAGAGGAGGGAAGGTGTCGGTATGTCAAAGCAAGTTGGCTCCTTTCATATGAAACATCACCACCCCTCTTTCCTGTGATCCTGTCAAGCCTTCTATGCCGCTATGGCTGCTTATCTCCCCCCTCTCAATATCAACATTGTCCTTGATTAATCTGCGCCTATTACGCCAGTTTCCCTAACTAGAAAACTCCATAAGTGGAATTTTTTCCCCCTTGAGTTTGACTTAGAAAAGTCCGACTGTATTAACAACACGTCAATACGCCAGCTAACGGAAGTGCTGAGCTGTAGTCGATGGAGTGTTATTTATAATTTACTATTAATTGTGAGTTTCTATCGTTATGTATGAGATAATGAATATGACACTTTGACACTAATGTTTTTATTTATAATACTTGTTAATTCAAGTTTTGCTGTATTCTTTATTAACGCAACAATATCCCGTTTTATTCACCAATTTATTTGGTATTATTTAGTAAATAACAAACTGCAAATTAGTATTGTTCCTGTCTTATGCATTTTTTATATTCACGTTGTATGGCTGTCACTGTCATACTACGTAATAATTGTCATAAATCATAAATAAAATAAGAGAAATTCAATTATTTTTTCTAACAAATGAAAAAATCGCAAAGCTGAAACTTGTCAATTTATCAAGGGCGCCGAAAATAAATTTGCCAAGGGCACCAAAAACCTAGTTACGCCTCTGATCGCAACAGCAGCTCAGAACACGGCTTGCAATGATAAACCATCACAAACGAACCCCGTGCATTTGACTACTGGGCAGTGTATGCAAAATGTAGTAAAATATTATTATACTATTATTTTCGATAAAGATTTTTGATAATGAAGCCATGCTTTTGGGCTTGTGTAAAGATTCCACCACTGGAGCCCCTTGGGTGGCTGGGGCCCTAGGCCCGGGCCTTGTGAGCCTAGGCAGAAATCCGGCCCTGAGTATACATGTCTTCACGTTTACTCGCTATTTTTTATTTACTTAGGGCTGCTTTTTGTGTCTGTACTCGCACCCCCCCCTCCCAACTGTTCTTTGCACTGTCTATGATGTGCAGGTCTCTCCAGAATTTCTTCTTTTCATTCACTCACAGTCGTTTGCTCAAACCCACCCCATTTTGACGACTGTGTCTTTCAGGAAGTCTTCACCCGTCACTAGCGGGTCAGCTAGTGTTGGCAATAAAGGGGTAAAAGAGCCGGCACAGACATTTGTAAAAATTTAAAAAAAAACAACAACAATGTTTTCGCTGGGGCTTGAACCCAGGACCTTCCCCGTATGAGGCGGACGTTATAACCAGTACACTACGAATCTCACGTTATTCTGTGACGGAACAATGCAAGTTAAACGCAAGGACCATTGTTGGTCTCGATAGATTGGTCGACCCCAGCGAGTGTCATTCGTCATGCTCGGTTGCACATACTTGCATGGTGTCTCGCATGGTCCCACGAAGAGAATTGTATATATATATAGATGTTTTTCTTGCAAGTATAAAAAAGTCAACATTTATTTTAAAGAAAATAATCATTTAACTTACAAATTTGTGGGATATTCCTGCTAAACAACAGAAAGAGTCGGTCAAGGTCCAGGAGGAACAAATAAGACTATATACGACCTGCGGCGTAGTATACACCGCAGACTTGCACATAGATAGTGCAAAGAAGTGGGGGGGGGACAGACACAAACAGCAGCACGGAGAATAAAGAAAAACGTGATGGAACATCGGAGGGACAGCCTCTGCACCTCCACCCTTGCTAACCATAAATTTTGATTGGTCTACCCTAGTGAGGGTCATTCGTCACGCTTATTTGCTCGAGTCTTGTGCGTGCCCTAATTTCTGGTGAATTATATATTATACTAGCGTACATCCGTCAGAAATGACGGAAGTTTTCAGCTGAAATCTATTTATTTTATTTAAAAAATGCACTTTTTTAGGGCGCCTACGGCGCCGAAATTTTCAAAAGCCCAACTAACTTGTCCTTGTTTGATAAATACGAAATATTAAATTTTCTGATATGTACACAAATTATTTTATAATAGGGGTTGCAGGGCGACTACGGCGACCCCTATGTTTTTTTATTTTGTAATTAACCATCATCAAATCCTCTTTTACATTGATCCCTGTTCCAAAATTAAAATATTAGCGAAAACAATGACGTCATATAATATTTTTTACAGCGCATATTTAATTTGCACACCTTTTGATGCTTTGGTGCAGTAATTTGGTTTTCCCTGCTTTCTAAAATTAGTAGCGTCAGGACTGACAGACACTACTTGCGTGACAATTGCAAATTATATTGTTTAATAAACAATATAAAAGCCCTATTCTATATAATAAAAGGAAAGCTTCTGTCCGTTCTGTCCGTTCTGTCCGGTCATCTATATCGATTGGTTCATCAAACACATATGACTCCTACAGCCAATCATATTGAACACGTTTACGCAGACGTTGAAAACGAGTTATTTTTGGTGCAGTATTTCTTCCAAGACTTTATTTTGAGTTATGCGCGTTGGGATTTATAGTCAAAAGCTCTGTTTTTACGAGTTATTTATTTTAACTATAATGAATAGTATTTTTGAGGGGATGCACATGTATGCCGGTCGAGACGGCTGTTGAAGGGGAGTTACAACATTGCCACCGAACGGTGGCGAACTTCGTTGGATGGGCTTTGTTGCTCGTTATAAATAAAATAATAGTCCAAGTCACTGGCGGCTCACTCATTCATTGGATGGGGAACGCTGAGGTACGATCTACAACAGTCTAACGCAGTTAAAAATCGTGTGGTGATTAGCACTGAAAAAAAAATTATATGACATCATTGTTTGAGCTTATATTAATATAAGCTGTGCATCAAAAGGTGTGCAAAATAATTATAAATTAAAGACGCGCTGTAAATAAAAAATTACATGGCGTAACTGTTTAGCTTATATTTATATATATTAAAGCTGGATTTGAGGATTGTTAATTATAAAATACTTTGTGTACATTTCAGGAAGTTAAATATTTCGTATTTATCAAACAAGGATAAGTTACTTGGGCTTTGGACCAAAAAAAGTGGGCGCCGTAGGCGCCCTACAAACCCTTTTGTAAAATACTTATCTTATCGTAGCTTATCTGTTTCAGACGCTCATTCTATACAGAAGATTATTGCGTCCTACACTTATTTATGATTTGTGTTTAGTCCTGCATTCTTTTTACAGTTTTAAATGCTGATAAAGTGTATTTATCAAACAAGGACAAGTTAGTTGGGCTTTTTAAAAAAGTGGGCGCCATTGGTGCCGTAGGCGCCACGGCGCCCCAGTACAATATAGTAAACAGTATAAAAGCCCAAGTCACTCACTGTCTGTCTCCGTAACGCTGAGGGACATAGTACAACAGTCCATAACATTTAAAAAAGAAAATTAACATTATCAGCATTTTTTTTTAATTGAAAATATAGACGTAAAATCATAATCATTTTGGCTTCGACATTAACTGAGCGTCTGGTGTTTCTCGCCGTAAAATATTATATGACGTCGATTATCCAAACAATTATATATTATATATTTACGCTCAATTATCACTGATGCCTAACGCTGAGATCATAATCCTTTGGTTTCAGATTAACATTATCCACACAACGCACGAACGTATGACGTCAGCATTTGTGTTGCAAACATTGCTGACTGACTAATTTGGTTCGCTGCTTTCTAAAATTACTTTAAAAATTGTGTGGTGATTAGCACTGTAAAAATTATTATATACATACTTTGTGTACATTTCAGGAATATTTCGTGTTTATCATACAAGGATAAGTTACTTGGACTTTTGACCACTCCTATTATAAAATACTTTGTGTACATTTAAGAAAGTTTAATATTACGTATTTATCATACAAGGACATGTTAGGTGGGTTTTTGAAAAAAGGTGGGCGCCGTAGGCGCCCTTAAAAATAGGGGGCATCGCAGGTGCCACGGCGCCGCAGCACAAACTAGTTATAAAATACGTTGTGTACGCTTCAGAAAGTTTAATATTTCGTATTAGTCAAACAAGGATAATGTACTTGGGCTTTTGAAAAAAGTGTGCGCCATAGGCGTCCTACAACCCCTAGTAGATATATAGTCGTTGATAAAATGTTGACGTTATGGTCAAATGGTAATATTTGGGAAATTTGTAAGTAATTTGAAGAATACAGATGTAGATGGTTTTGTTAAGGCAGTGTTGCCCCTCCCCCCAATAGGAAGAAGAAAACATTTCGCGCGCGCGCTACAGTAAATAGTATCATTTGTCTATAAAATTGTTAAGTGCACCATTTGGCGGCCCCCTTTAGGGAGCCTTGGCCCCCCCCACCTGGCACGCCCCACTATTTGAGAAACACTGTGTTAAGCTAATGAAGCACAAAAGTAATTTAATATAAATTGATGAGCTCAGAAAAAAAAATTATTAGCAGCATTTCTATAAAGTAGGAAGATGCCATTTTGTCTAAAAATACTAAAATATCCATATTAAGGATATGATTTTAAAAAAATGCTATTTAATCTTCTAAAAAAAATAAGACAACTTTTGGTTATTGTAACAGTCTTTATAAAAATGTATGTTGTGCATATCCAAGAAATAAAGGAACATCTCTCAGACTTGTCGGCGAATGAATCGGCATCATGAAAAGTTATTGAGAGATTTTAAGTTGATATAGGAGAACAAATGAATCGGCATCATGAAAAGTTATTGAGAAATTTTAAATTGATATAGGAGAACAAATGAATCGGCATCATGAAAAGTTATTGAGAGATTTTAAATTGATATAGGAGAACAAATTAATTTAGATCATGCTTGTGGAAATCTTTATTAAAGAACGTGACGACGAAACAAACAAGCAAACAAACAAACAAACAAACAAAACAAAACAAAACAAAACAAAAAACCCAAAAAACGATTTTAGTGTTATTAGACAAATAAATATCCTCATTTGAAAGATTTCGCTGGAGGGTTTGTGGGGACAATGTAAAATTTTTTTTCATTTTTTTATAGAAAAGATAAAATAAATTTAAAAAAAATTAAAATATGATGCAAGCTTAGAAATATATGTTTGGTAGTCCTATTTATACCTTTTATGTGTTAAAAAAATAACGTGCAATATTGATCAGCAAGGTATGTCTTTAGTGACTGACGATGTGAGTTGAAACGATAGAGATAACTGAAAAGTCACCTCACGAAGCAGATATGTCTCGTATTGCCCAATATTTTCTCATTAAAATTTCTTCAATTTTTTAAAATTTTCTTCACTTTAACAAATAAGAGACGAATACGAAGACGCAAAGTCGATGATAACTGAAACGAAATTCTGGCTGGAGAAGAAAGACAACCGCAATAATAGAAAAACTTTATTTTTAAAACTTAGGTTACATTTACTTCCCTTTGCACATGTCATCTATTTCAGACACTCCCTCCTTACATAAGATTAATGCGTCCTACATTCTCATATGAACTTATAGCCAAGTGACACAGACTACATGTATGAGGGACCACGCTTTTTCCAGCCACCTTTATTTCCCTAAATAGTTTAAGTTACCCATTCGGCGATGGGTGGACTCAGCAACACACTCGGTCCCAGGAACAAATATCGGCCTTCAAGGAGATTTCCATAGAGGAGGGGTTGGCGAACAGGGGTAAATTTCCCCATTTGGGGTGAAAAGAGAATTCTTGGGGGTAATCCAGACTCGCTGGGGACATAAAATCCGCTAGATATATTGGAAAACTGTATTGCTCTATCTGTTGATGGACCTCAAGCTATGTTGTGTCGTGTACGTGGTTTTTCGGCTTTTCAAATAGAGAGGAATCCAAAATCTGAAGTTACCCACGGTATGGTCCATGGTCAAGTTCTGCTTGTGAAACATTTGGAACCTGAACTGGAGGTCATCATGCATGATGTTATCCAGATTATAAATTTCATTATCGAACATGAACTTAAAACGCGATTACTTCCTGATTTGTGTTAAGATTGTGATGCTGAATATTCGCACATAATTTATCAAACCAAGTTAAGGTAATGTAGATTTAATGCGGGTAATGTTCTGAACAGAGTGTGGGCTATGAAAGCGGAACTTCAAACATTTCTGGCTGGCCAAAAGCATGCTCTAGCAGAGAAGTTTACGAACTATGATTGGGTTGCACATCTTGCATACGTATCTAATATTTTAGAGCTTGTGAATGCGTTGAATGAAAAATTTAAGGGAAAAAATCAGTATAAGTTTAGCCAGAGAAAATATTGCAACATTTGGATTAAAGCTTTCATATTGGAAACAAAAAAAAACACAAAAAAAACAGAATGAAACAACTCAGCGGACTTTTCAAAGTTGGCCTTGTACTTGTAAGGTTATATAAATATATATTTTGACCACATCAAGTATATGGTTAGACATCTTGTCACGCCCAAAGAGCGGTTCACTGTTTAATTTCCAGTTATTGGTTCGCATAATGTCAGATGGATACTAGATCCCTTTCGATGTGACATTGCGGATTCACCATATGAGCCTCAAGGGTTGGCAGAGGCACTTCTTGAACTTCGGTCCAATAATGAGACACCTATTGGGTTTGCAAACAAAGCAGATCTGACACAATTTCAACACTGCAAATGAGGAGGCTTTTAAAACAACGTTGTCTTTTGAAACAACGCACCTTTATCAATAAGGATGTTCCACTCTAGGGCACATAAAAACAAGCTTAGAAATCGATTTGTCACTGACGACAACATCTAACCTGTCCTGATAGCAAAGGCCCATATTTCAATGTAACTGTGTCAAAAATATAGCCACATCATTTCTCACAGAACTGAACAATAAACAGATTTAAAGAAGAATCCTCTGTTTTATAATAATAATTGATGATATTAAATTATATTAAATTTATAATTTCAGTTACTTTTGTATTAAGTAACTTTGTGTTTATCCGACCTTATCGCAATATTTCCGATTGATCAATACAATATAATGGCCAGTGCCGTTAGGCCTATAACAGTTACAGCAATTATATTAGACTGTAAACGTTTAAATTGTATCATATAGATTTCCCCTGAAATATAACTCCTTCGTGTCGTTTTTGAGTTAAAATATATAACCATAACACTTTTCATATTCATTTTAGACACTTGTCAGACTTCTAGAACTCACCAGATTCATTTTCGGCTAGGGCTTAGCCCCAGACCCTTTGGGGGAGGTCGGCATACAACGCTCCCCAAACCCCCCGAGTCGTATGGGCAGGGCATTGCGTCTTTGGGGATAAAGTCAACGTAAAATTTTATTTGTTTGGGTAATGGGCAAAAAAGTTCGCCGACCCCTGCAACTGAGAGACGCAAAATTAGCCCAGCGTTAGATTTCATCTATCTGATATATTTAATAATAAAAAGTAATTGATTTCATCGGCCTGAAATAAGAACACGTGACATTACCTTTGCGTAAAAACGAAAATAACTTGAAGTTGAATAGCTCGCACTCGTCCCTCGCCTACTATGTTATCTCCCCACATTAAAGTCATAGACATTCTAAGTACAAGGAAGTCAATATATATATAGGATTTGTCATAGCATGACGGAGATCTTAACTATAGGCTTTGTCATAGCAAGACGGAGATCTTATCTACAGGCTTTGTCATAGCAATACGGAGATCTTAACTATAGGCTTTGTCATAGCATGACGGAGATCTTAACTATAGGCTTTGTCATAGCAAGACCAAGATATTTTTAAAAGAAACTATAAATAACCACTCAAAGTTTTTTTCCCGTGGTCTACGATATCAACATTGTGGTAGTCTACTATGTACTTTCGTGTATGGCAGTCAGGGAAGATGACATTTATTGGTCTACGATATCAACATTGTGGTAGTCTACTATGTACTTTCGTGTATGGCAGTCAGGGAAGATGACATTTATGCCAAAATAAAACTTGTTTACAACTATATTTTGTCAAATATTTTACAAATTTATTTTGATGCTGTTATCTAGAAATATTTACTTTATGAAATGTAAGTTAATTTCGGTGATAAAACATAAAACTGACTCTACACTTTAGACTTTATATGATAACAATGATACAATGATTCACCACATATACTGCTGCAGAACAGATGTTACATTGTTCAAACTCAAGATTAAAACTTTTCAAAAGTATTATTTTTTTTAATATTTAATTTTTTTTCTATTATAGGTGTATGCAGTAAAACTATTTCAGAGGATTTTTTTCTCAAATTACTATTTATGTATTAAAAATGGGCAAATTATCTTTAACAAGAGTAATATATATCTTTATCATTTGATTGAATCTAATCAGTGTTACATATTGCAGAGGTGACATTAGGGTTTGTGGTAGCTCTTAGTATAGTGTCATCCCCTCACGACTTATCCCATAGACCTGCTCTGAGCTCTGTATAAATTGCTTTCCACGTGATTTCATTGAAGCAAAACTATTTATAGTTGATTCAAAGTAAGCGTTTCAACTAGATCACGTTCAATTGAAATTAATGCCAATACAGACAGACGTTAGTTTGTCATTGTTGAGTGCAAATAATTTTTGATGATTTTCAATGTACTGAAACTTCTTTCAGCAGTAGCACTGCTAACAGGAAGATTCAAGTGCCGTAAATTTTATTGACAAATTAGGGAGACCTGATGCCATTTGTTTTTCAGTCAATCATGGCAGAACATCTTTAAGTTGCAGTTCACTAGATAGTGATGAACTGAATGATGCATACTAATCTTTGAAGGTATCATAATCTAAGATTGCTTTTTTAAAATTACTGTCCTGTTGGTAAATTTCGCATAAACTTCGAAAAGAATCTTTATTTTCTTCCGACATTTGTGATGGATCAGTACGAAAGAAATAAGGAGCTGTGCTCTGAAAGTCATTAAATCGGTCATCTATTTGTGTTCAAGTGTATACAAGATTGTGAAGTACGTTTCAGATTTAAAGCGTATTGTTGGATCATCAGCCTTTTATCTCTGCAAAGTTCACCTGGCATACTTTTCTTTTTTTTTAAATTCGCTTTTCTTTAAATTCTGTTTTAACATCTAGTTTGGAACAATTTTAGTTAATAAATGATTTGACATCTACATTCAGAATTTCAAAAGCTTCATCGCTTCTCATTTCAACAAATTTATTTCTTCCAACACCGATCACTTGTTTTGAAAATGCAATGTCATTTTCTTTGCTTTGCAAGGAGTTTGATAACAGGAAGATATTATAAAACAACTTTTTTACAAATAGTATCAGAAAAAAGGTTTTTTTGTTATTAAAACAGATAGTCCCATAGCTTCTGCTCTGACCCTTCCTTTATATTCTGTTGATTCCCCTGAATTTATTCAAGAGTGGCTAGAATACCAGAGATTGATCCAACAACTGCATGCTTACGGCTTGCCCATCTTTTATCATAAAGTCGTTTCCGTTTCAGAGTATCTACTGTTGATATATATTGCGATTTCTGATGTTCTTTAAGAGCACGTAGACTTGGTAACTAGACGTAAGGAATGCATACAAATTTTCGGATGTGCCGAAAAATAACTGCACATCACTGTTTACAGAAATTGCTTCGAAAGGAACCAAATTCAAAATATGGACACAACAATAAATATAGATGGCATTGGGTGAAAGTTTATTTATTTGAGTTCGAATGCCGCTCTTTAATTTCAGACATCACAGATGCACCATAGTATGCATATTCTCGACAGAGTGTGACATCAATGTCTTGCTATTGTAGTTCCGTTAAAATCTTCTCAGCAAATGCGGCAACATTGCTGTTTACTAAAGTATGAAAGCCTATACTATAAATCTTTCCACAACATATCCTGATTTTAAAACTGAACGTTCAGAAACTGACATCTGATCAATTCTTGATATATCAATGGTTGAGTCAACAATTAAAGAAAAGAACTGTGCAGACTTAACTTCATTATCAATCGTCTCCCATAATTCAGATGCGAGAGATTGACTTAAATCAATTTGCACATCCTGACTTAAATAAAGTTATTTTTCTTTTCAAACTTCAGATGATTGTCGAAACTGGAATCATATTTGGTTAATAAATATAACAATTCACAAATATTTCACTAAAGCAAGAATGTTCACTATGTCCTCTGAATGGTAAACCTTGTTTGGCTAAGAACAACGTCACGTCTATCATCCGTTTCAATACTTCTCTATTCTTTTCCACTTGGCGACGCACCTGACTGATCAAACGAGATAAAATTAGTTTCACCATTTGAAATACGATATTTAGCAAGCTAATATTGTATTGCAAATGATTAATCGACCCATCACTTTCAAATTATAGGAAGTCAAAAAGTAAAGAAAAAAATTATAAAAAATAGTAGCCGATAAATAATACGAAAAATTCCTTACGATTACACCAACATTTTGGTTTTAAACTATTGACTGACGGGACTGTTCAAAATATTGATAAAGTTTATTGTATCCATTGTGAGAAATCGTATGCCTACCGTTGTTCTAACACTTCGCATACTTATCAAACCAAATGAGAAGCGTATTAAGCTAATGGCAGTAATGGAGTCTCAATCAGAGACAGAAAATGACGGCAGCTCTTCTGATGAGTTACTGCGTTACAAAATGTAGATGAAAGTTCCTGAATTCCTTAACCTTCTACAATGATGGACACTTAATGAACACCGATATCCGATATTGTCATTCCTTGCCTAAGCCGTTTTGTGCAAACCAGTTACCTCAGTTCCATGTGAATGATTGTTCAGCTCGGCTGGTTATATTGTTGATTAGACCCGCTCATCACTTGAACCAAAAAATGTCAACACACTTGTCCTTTTGTGTAGTTGGTTACAAGATGACATATAAAGGAGACATTCAAGAGTTATTTAGATTTTCAACAATAACGTTTAATAAGTGTTTCTTATGACATCATCAATTTAAATTTTTGGCTTGAATCGAAATTAACGATTAATTAATCGTTAATTTTTCAAAAGTTAATGATTAAATTTAAATTAATCGTTAACAGCCCTACTGTTTAGTCTTCATCGAGGGCGTGTATAGGGGGAGCCATTTTAGACACAACAGTGGCGCGGGGGGGGCAAGTTGCCCCCTGTCCTATAGCTAATTCCGCCACTGCCCCACACCCCTCTATTGACGCCACTGAGATATCGTCAACAGGAAATCGGGGGGGGGGAGGAGGGGGGGTTGACAAGGAAGGTGTATACTATTTAACGCTATGCATACTGTCAGCTCTCAGAACAGCATGTGGTCAAGTGGGAGCTCTCCTGTCAACACATTGCAAAATGAATCTGTGTAGGTGAATCAGTTTGTTGTGGAATGGTATCACGTGATATCACAGACGTGTTTTTGACAGGCATCTCAGACATTGTTGTTGATGGAGATCGCTGTGTTAGGTGTCTGTCGCAGAGATTGTTCATGGCTCAGGTAAATAATTTTAATTGTAAAGAACAAGCATTTTTTGTTAAATGGCAATTAAAACCTGAGTCTTTATTTTATATTTAAAAAATACTTAATTTCAATTTTTTTAGCTAGCTATTAAATGTCTATTTCTTGTTGGGGTAAATGTTTGAGTTGATTAATTTAAGCTCGATTTGTTAATAACTTGCTATGCTATAGTTAAGTAATAGACTGCTTGTAACGAGGTGATTGCAATTTGTTAGTGTGCGTGGATTGCAGTGATAAAAAAATATTTAAAAATAATAAAACTCCTCTCCAACCAATAAGATGAAGAAAGCCCCATAGATCTGAAGTAAAGGCAGCAGGGGCGGACTACTGTCACTGTGCGTTTAGAGGGACAAAGGGAACGCATTTGTATTATTATTATTTTTTTTGTGTAAGTTGAGAGAGGTATGTTGAAACCGGGTGGTGGTTGGGGGTGTTGAGCTCACATCCTCTAACATGGAACACGTGATAGTTTGACAGCAATGCTGCTTAACAGACAAGCGGTTAAATTAATTTGTTTAAAAATGTGAATACTATTTCAGAGAAATTGTAGAAATGTATCAATATTATTTTATACATAACTGTCAGCTATTTTCAACTATTACATCCCTATGTAGTATTGAATCTCTTAATTTTTTATTATGCATTGTAAAATACTGAAATGAAAAGAATTTTTTTTTCAAATTAATAATTGGTGCCACCCATTCACAACCTGATTATTACAGCCTAGATTTAAGAGATTGGTAAATAATAGCCTATGGTCACCATTAGGACATGCATTTATGAAACACTTTGGTAATGAAAACTTAATATTATATTTTAATACAGTGTTTTAGACACCAAGACACCAGAACTACAGAAAGTTAATATTCGCTAATGAAGGAAGCCCCACATGATGGAAGAACAACAACGTGTTCTAACAATGAAATGTTGTGAATTCAGACAGCAGTTACATGACACTCTAAATGTGAAATGATTCAAGGCTAACTTTGACCTGACCAATAGAATGTGTCTGTGACATCCGGCCATGTCTGACCTACTCAAAAAAGACTGGAACTACAGAATGTCACTGTCTCTCAATCGCCACTTTTAAATAAAGCCACTTAGTTGAATATGCAACATGTCCGTTTTAATACATCTTTTGATAAACCTCATTGTCTGCACCGCTGTCACATCTCACGGCGTTGATCGTGAGAGCCCCAGCTCCAGGTCTGACCACACTTACACGGCGTTAACACCAGAGGTCAGCATGGAAAAAACAAGCGTTTGACCTTGGCCCAGACTGCGGTAGTTTGACTCCACATGACCAGGCTTGGGTCGTCAGATCACAAAGCCCATTCCAGGTTCAGCCGCGAGACCATTTCAAATGCGGTCACTGTACTTGTTTCAACTGCACCAGAGAAGATCACGTGGTGGCAACCTGCACTAAGCGTGTACCGTACGTCATGACTAAAATGCCCCAGAATCTGCCTGTGAAAACAATCAATTTAAACATGAACCAGAACCAGTTGTACAATTTTACGCTAAAAGACATAGCGAGGTACAGGAGTTTAACCTATTTGGAACTACGTAAAAACAAAATAAAAGCGCTCTCCGTTTTGCCGTGTAAAAACGTAACGTCGCTGTTGTTGCTGGACTTGTCCGGTAATTTGTTGGTCAGCATAGAGGACGGATGGTTCAACTGTCTGAGATATCTTATTTCTTTAAATCTCGGGGGCAACCAACTCACTGCTGTCAGCAATGAGACTCTACTTGGGTTATCGAACTTGAAATATTTGGATCTCAGCAGTAATAGACTGAAGGACATTCAATATGGCGCTTTCGACTCCTGTGAAAATCTAAAAACGTTGAATCTCGGAAAAAATCCGCTGTCCTACAGCAGGAGGAACTTTCACCCGCGGATATTTCAACCAATAAAACAGCTGGAAGTTTTGTCCATTCAGAAGTTCCTAATATATAGTTTGCACTACCCTCGGCTTGCTTTACTTCAGCTAACAAGTCTGAGGGAACTAACTGTTGATGAGGCCAATGAAGATAACTTTGGCAAAGATTATCAGCTTCTGAGAAACATGTCGACGTTAAAGTTTGGTGTTGACGGCAACTGCGCCACTGCTCCACTAACTGACAACTTCTTTATTGGTTTTCCCGTTTCTGAAAACACTTGAAATAAATGGTTGCAGTCCAAAGTCTATTTCTCCGCTTGCATTTGAATCCAATTTAGAACTCGACAATCTCAACTACACGAAAATTAGCTATAATTTTGAAAAGCTATTAGATAGTCTGTCAGGCATAACCCATTTGAACGTTTCAACTTTAGTTTTGAATGACATCATTTCTGGAAATACATCTCTGACTCTCTCAGCGGCACATGTCAAAAATATCCAGCAACTCCATCATTTAAAAGAACTCCACCTAGAAGGTAATCGGATTTCAATCGTTACTTTCGACTTTGCTGGATGTCTTCCCCTTTCACTTCGACGAATAAATTTGAATAGAAACGATATATATCGACACAGCAGCCTCTTAAAATTTGTTCATTATTCAAAAAATTTAGCGTCGCTGGAGTTTTTGAACGAGGATTTTGAGATCACGTTCATTAGCCACAGCACCGATTCACAGTTTGGTGCGCACGGCTCATGCCAGTACGATACGTTAATACCCGTTAAGAATTATTCCATAGAACATTTACTTTATCCTAAACCTACCTTGGACCACTTGAAGACGTATACCGCTATTGGCACTTCGCAGTTTAACCCCAAAATCTTCGCCTACCGAAATCTGCAGGTTGTTAATATCTCAGACGCTTTCCCTACGAGATGGGGAAACTACAAACTACAAATTAGTGTGAAAGTCGTGGATTTCACAAATAATTATTTTGAGCACTTGAAAAATTCATTTTTTCTTCCTAACAATTCGCTTGAAGAATTGCACGCTGGTGGAAATTTCCTAGGAATAGAATTATCCGACGATGTGTTTGGACGAAAGTTCGCAAGACTTCAAGGTTTGCGTTATTTAGACTTGTCTAGAAATCAGATTCAAGACCTTCCCTGGAATGTGTTTATCGGCCTTGAGAAAGTTCAAATACTCATTTTTTCCAGAAACAAAATTCAAAAACTTGACGTCAACATGTCCCACCTGACCAAACTTGACTATCTGGATCTGAGCTGGAATTCTATATCGTTGATAAGTCATGCCACTAGGGGTCACCTCGACATGATAGCATTACATCACGTGGTCAGTCTCAATTTGGCATACAATCCCATCCCTTGCACGTGCACCGGAATCGACTTTCTCAAATGGCTAGCCACCACCAACGTGAGAATCATTGATAAGGATTTCATGGAATGTGTGGATGAAACTTCGGAAAGGAAACCCCTGGGAGACATCCAACTGAGGGCATCAACTTTGCAAAGAAAATGTGGATCAGACGTCAATATAGTTCTGGCGTCATCTTTCTCATGCGCAGTCTTCATTATCCTAATATCGTCACTATTGTTGTTAAAAAACCGCTGGAGACTGTACTACATCAAAAACTTGGTCATCACTCGATGGTACGGGTACAAAGCCGGCGACCCACAGAAGAAGGGAAATAACTTCACCTTTGACGCTTACCTTCTCTACTCCAAACTCGATCGACATTTCGTGATCGGGGAATGTCTTTCGGAGCTAGAAGAGAAACGCGGCCACAAGCTTTGCGTAGAGGACCGCGACTTTCTTGTCGGGTCTTTTGTTCCGTGCAACATCACCAGCGCCATACAAAATAGCCACCTTACTCTAGCCATCATATCTCCTGATTTCTGGCACTCCGAGTGGACAGAATACGCCACTCATATGTCCATCATGGAGTCATTGTACAGCAAACGCTCTACTCTTCATCTTATTCTCTACAAACCTTTTCCCGTCGAAGAGATGCCGCGGGCTTTGGTTAAAATTCACAAAGACAATCGGTTTATTGAATATCCACCCTGGAACTCAGGTGTTGACGCTAAAGCTGCCTTTTGGGATGTACTGTCTTTGTTGATTGGACACACAGGAAACATGGATGAAAATCCTGTTTTACAAATGTAATGGTTTTTAGACATTATATTTGGAAACGCAATTTTTTAGCTTGTTTGGCCTTATGATAAATGGAAGTATATTCTTAAGATACTTTTATTATGTCCCAATATTATAAAAAATATCTACATATAATTCTGGCTAGCGTGTTGCCACGACCTCGACTCATACATAATTTAGTTGAGAGTCCTGTCCTGAGCCTGTCTGGTGATTTGATCATGGCGGACGTTACTTCAGCGTTTCCATGATTCGCCGGTAACAGCAAAGCTCGGGACTTTGTACAGTGATACAAGGGAAGGGCTTTCTGGAATTTAATTTTCTTTTATTTTTTGTTTGAAACAGAAATAAGGCATTTGAAATAACAATTTTTCCGTGGAGTGTTTTTCAAAGTTTTTAAGCCTTATCAAAGAAGTGATATTTATAAATTAAAATGGCGTTCATTTGGTTGTTAAATAACTTTGACTCCATTCTTAGGCAAAAACTACATATTAAATCTGACTAAAACGACGTCTACTAAACTGGCATATTAACTCATTATAATAAACCCAAATGAAATCTACACACACTGCTCACCACGGTTGATTTAACACTGTACACAAAAATCCAGACATCTGCAGCAAACTAAAAAAGAAACACAACTTTTGTCATAACTGTTTTTTTTTAATATTCGTCTTTAAAGGCTCTGACATTGGAAAGAGAAATACAGAGGCGTATACGACAAAACGGCTCCGTGAAGTGAAGCCCTAGGGAAGAAACGTAAGAGAATGATGAATAGACTCATAGTATGAGCTAAATGTGATCAAAGCAAGTACGTGGCCAAGAACTAAGAAGAAATGAATATAATTTAAGTTTTTCTCTATACAGATTATTATTGAAGCTCACGAAATAACTGACTATTATCCACGGGTTCATTGCAATTAGTTTCAACTTTTCAAACAAGAAATATTTCTAGTAAAAGACACTCATAATGTCGTATTTAATATAGAAATAGAGTCAGACCATTAATTACACAAACATGACAATTTTATAAAAATAATGTCAGAAAATCCTCTCTAAACGTTCATATAAAACTTAAATTTATATTAGTTTAGGGTTAAGTTATGATTACGTTTTAGAGCTATGTTAGGGTTAGATTAGGTTTGAGTTTTATGGTTAGAGTTAGATTATGGTTAAGGTCACTGTTATAGTTATGTTTAGGTTTATGCTCCGAGCTTATGGACAGAGCTCAGCGTGACACGTAAAATGTAAACAAAAGCACGCCGGTACATCGATGGGTTGCGTCAACGCGCGGACGGAACTGGCACGTGGAACAAAAACAATAACAAACAGTGAAATTGAATTACATATGTCGTATAAAGATAAACTAAAAATGCATTAATTTAATTACGGTACGTTTGATCGATCTGAAATTTTGATACAATGCATTGTTAGGTGACATGGGTCCATGTGCCAAATATCAGCTCGATATCATTACGGGAAGTGGGTCATTTTTTAATTTTGTTTTTCCGCCCGAGTTTATGAAGAGATGACGACAGACAGAGACACAATATTTCGAAGTTAATATCAGGGATTTAATCAAACAAACCACTAAAAACAAAGTTTTTGACCATAAATCCCTTATATATGAGACATAACTAAAAGTATGTTCAAACGCGACAAACATTTACAGACTGAATCTGTCTAAACTCCCCTTTGCTTTATAACCCGAGAGGGGAAAGGTCTGGTCACTGATCACTGGACCGTGCTCAGCGTGACATGTAAAATGTAAACATAAACACGCCGGCACATCGACGAATGGCATCAACGCGCGGACTGAACTTTCACGGGGGAAAAAAGCCCAATAACAAACATGTGAAATTGAATTACTTACGTTGTATAGAGATAAACTAATAATGCATTAATTTAATTACGGAACGTTCGATCGATCTGAAATTTTGATACCATGCATTGTTAAGTGACATGGGTCCATGTGCCAAATTTCAGCTTGATGGCATCACGGGCAGTGTGTCCTTTTTTACTTTTTTTTCCGCCCGCCGAAGACAGAGATGACGACATACACAGATATATATAGAGAGAGATAAGATTTCGAAGTTAATATAAGGATTTAAAAAGAAATATGTTTAGAGTCAGCAGATAAATTTATCATTTCAGACAGCAATTAATTAGTAAAAATAAATAATGCGCAGCCAGTTTTCTTCGCTAATTAACATAATAAGTTTCACCAACTTTAACTCCGCCCAGAAAATTGTGCTGTAGTCATTCTTGATGACAAAAATTTTTCTGTATTTTAAAATTTTAAATAGCTGCTTCTAACGAATTACTTCTTAAAATAACATAAAGGAAGATACGACTTTAATATTTGAACAAATTCATGAGTGTGTATTTCCTTTGCGTTGTATCAAAGAGTGAAGTCAGGCCATGCTTAGAAAGGGAGGAAACACTCTTCTTGTTCCTAAGACGCGAACTAAAACATCCGGTGAACGATCTGTCTCTTCCGTGCTCATAAGCAATTGAAGTTTGTTTTCAAATTACTTATTCTTAGCATACACACTATTCAGGATGTCAACACTTCATTTAAAAAAAACAACCCCATAAAAACAAAGCTTTTGACTATAAATCCCTTATATATATCAGTCATCATTAACAGTAGTGATCATGTTCAGACGCGACAAACATTTACAGACTGAATCTGCCTTTACTCCCTTTTGCTGTATAAACTGTAGAGGAGAAAGGTCTGGTCACCGATCACTGGACCGAGCTCAGCTAGACACGTAAAATGTAAACAAAAGTACGCCGGTACATCGATGGGTGGCGTCAACGCGTGAACTGAACTGTCACGTGGAACAAAAACAATAAAAAAAACTGTGAAATTGAATTACATATGTTCTATAGAGATAAACTAAAAATGCATTAATTTAATTACAGTAAGTTCGATCGATTTGAAATTTTGATTCGATGCATTGTTAGGTAAACCGAGTATATGTGTCCAATTTGAGCTCGATGGAATCACGGGAAGTGTGTCATTTTTTACTTTTGTTTTTTCTGACCGACGATGAACGACAGACAGAGAGAGATACAGAGAGAGACGGTGTTGAAGTTAATATAAGGGATTTGAAAACTTTTCTTTTTTAAACTAAGTTTCCATGACTGACAATCATACCTATGTATGACTAATAAACATTTATCCTTAACACTATCTGATAACAGATTACACTAGGATCCCTAGCTGCTAATAGATTACACTTGTATCACTATCTGATAGTAGATTACACCAGTATCCATAGCTGCCAATAGATTAAACTTGAATCACTATCTGATAGTAGATTACACCAGTATCCCTAGCTGCTAATAGATTACACTTGGATCACTATCTGATAGTAGATTACACCAGTATCCCTAGCTGCTAATAGATTACACTTGGATCACTATCTAATAGTAGATTACACCAGTATCCATAGCTGCCAAGAGATTACACTTGGATCACTATCTAATAGTAGATAACACCAGTATCCATAGCTGCCAATAGATTACACTTGGATCACTAACTGATAGTAGATAACACCAGTATCCATAGCTGCCAATAGATTACACTTGGATCACTAACTGATAGTAGATTACACCAGTATCCATAGCTGCCAATAGATTACACTTGGATCACTAACTGATAGTAGATTACACCAGTATCCATAGCTGCCAATAGATTACACTTGGATCACTAACTGATAGTAGATTACACCAGTATCCATAGCTGCCAATAGATTACACTTGGATCACTAACTGATAGTAGATTACACCAGTATCAATAGCTGCCAATAGATTACATTTGGATCACTAACTGATAGTAGATTACACCAGTATCCATAGCTGCCAAGAGATTACACTTGGATCACTAACTGATAGTAGATTACACCAGTATCCATAGCTGCCAAGAGATTACACTTGGATCAATATCTGATAGTAGATTACACTAAGATCATTATCTGATAGTAGATACCGTCAACCCCACAAGACCTTCGGGAGCTTACTACTGTTATTTTAAGTCACAATAACCTGTCCTCTCGTAAAAATATTGAAATCCTGCAGCAATACTCTTTCCTGGCCTTGAAGCACGGTGTGGAACTCTACCTTAATCACATTCAGATCCGAGCCATTCAAAACAACACTTTTAAAGGCCTCAAGTCTCTGATAACTTTGTACTTAAATGACAATCAACTTACAAAAATACATTTGTTTGCCATAATTGGTTTAGACAATATTGAACGGTTGTACCTTAACAATAATGATATTTACTATATCGACGCCCAGGCCTTCCTCCCACCCCCGAATCTCCATCTCCTGGATCTTTCTGGGAATGCACTCATAACTGTGCCTATGGAAGCCCTGTGGGGTCTCACAAACCGATCAGCAGAACATGGTTTTAAAGTCAGTCTCTTTCTAAGCAGGACTCCTCTAAGCTGTGATCCTGAGTTTGCTTGTAAGTTTTTGATGTTTCTGAAGGAAAACAATGAGTTTATTGAAGACAATTCCAAAATCGAATGCATCCCTTCAGGCATGACAAATAAACCTTCGCATTTCAGTCCTGACGGGACTTTGCTTTTGGATTATCAACGTGAAATTTGTGCTGAAAACCAAACAAACTATGCTAACATGTCTAGAAATATTATTCACTCATCTTCGGCTAAGGCTGAAACATACGCTCTCATTGCAGCCTGTGTGGTCATAGCCTTTTGCCTTGCATTGCTGATTGTTGCTTACATGAACAGAAACTTCCTTCAAGTTCTCTGCTTCACACGCTTTGGCCTGAGAGTTTTTAAGATGGCCAAAGCGGCCGATGAAAATGAAAGAAAGTATGATGCTTTCATTTACTACAGCAACAAAGATGAAGAGTTTGTTATTCATCAACTTCCCCCAAGGCTTGAATACGGTGACAAGAAATTTAAACTGTTTGTGCATTACAGGGATTTTCCAGTAGGCGCTTGCATTACTGAGACCATTGTTAGAAGTGTTGAAGCGAGCAATGAGAACAATTTTAGTTGTTTCCGACAACTTTCTGGACTCTGAGTGGTGTCGTTTTGAATTTCAGACTGCGCATCAACAGGTTCTCAGTGAGCGTAGGAACAGGGTGATTGTAATCCTAATGCATGACCTAGATGCTGAGAAGCTGGACAGCACTCTAAAAGTGTACATGAGAACAAGGACGTACCTCAAGTATGATGACACCATGGTTTTGGGAGAAGTCGATGTTCGCCATGCCTGACATCAGGCAGAGAAAACTTGATGAGAATCAGAGACAGGCAAGTGTCCGTGGGATCGAATACATGCCACAGGGAAGGCAGATCCCAGGGCAGCAACAACTGGGACGAGTACACGTCCATGGCAGTGGGCACAGATGTGAGACTATTCACAATGACCTGTATGAGATTCCCATCCTGGACTCAAACAGCATCCACTATCAGCTGGCCAATGGTTCCTGCGGGAGCACACACACCAACTCAGCCTTTCACAATTCAGACGGAAGTGACAGCACGTCTGGCTATCACAATGGTTCTGTCAGTGGCAGCTATGGCCAATATGAGGAAGTAGGACCTGGCTCAAGCTTCATGCAGAGTACGCCACAAAAATTTAGTGGAACACCTCCACTTTTACCCTTGATACCTAAAGAAAGTTTCCTTCCAATGGTTAAAGTAAAAACTGCATACATTTAAAGACACATTGTACATAAAGATATATAATGACAATCAGTATTTAATTTTGATAAGAAATTAGTAGGAATATTTTATTTTTTTTTAAATGGTTTTGTGAAGTACTTTATAACAAAGTGTTAATCTAATCTAATTATTATTAGACTTAATCATCAAAAATAAATGCCTATTCCCAAGTACTTGTAAATACCTTGAGTTACCTATAATTGTATTCTATTTGTTTTATAAGTTGTAGAAGGAAATCAGAGTAAATAGGAAAAGAACACCAATGTTATTTTAGTACAAGAAGTAAAAATAAATGAATTTCAAAAGTTTCATTTAATCTAGAAACAGATACCTTCAACAAATATTGTCGTGAAAATATTATTTAAGTTTAATATGTGATAAATGAAATCTTCATGACATAAATTTGTTGATGATAGGTATAGAAGCTTGTAAATATATAAAATGCTCATGTCCACTATTTTGATGTTAAAACATCATAAATGGCGAGACAGTTTCAAGGATGTTTGTAAGTCACCTGTACCTCAAATTTTATTTTTACTTTTTTAATAAGTTTCTGGTCAGATGAAATAAACATTTTTACTCTTTATTTTAAAAGTTTAATTTTGGTCAAGAGTAACATTAACATTTGTCACTAAGTATGCGACCAACAACAGACAGAATGTTTTTAGAGGGTTCTTGTCCAAGACATCTTGGTAAGGCCAGGAATATATTTTTAGTGAACCAGCAGTAGTTCTTAAAAGAAATAGTGTTAAAATTTCTTAAATAAAAATAATAAAAATTGATTTTAGGCTACTATTTTATTAAAGCTTAGAAACACAAATAAATACAATTTATTGTACAATATAGTATGGTTGATTACTGTATATCAATATATTGTGCAATATTTTAGTACATACAAAACAATTAAAGTATTGTGCTAAATAATGATTATATCAATATGCTTTTATTATAAAGTGTTTGAAAAATTAAAATATTAAAATAGCCAATTTTTTCAGTTATTTTCCATTCAAAATCTTAAATTATGTGCTTTTGAAAATTCTTTATTTAATATAAGAATATAAAATACACACATTTTATTTGCAATAGCATGCAAACTTAATAACTGTGTTATATTAGATTATTTCTGTGTTCTTTTATGCAAATTATATCAATTTAAATTTCCTTTGCATAAAAGTAAAAGCATCCCTATAAATATTTGGTGGGTCTTTATTTAAATATTAGAGTAAAAGACTTTTGCCTAATGAATGGCTTACTCCCTATCAGTTGGTCTCAGATCTTCTTGAATCGCACCCCCTTCTCCCTGCTTTCGACCCAGGTCAGTTGTTTGAAAAAAAAATTAATTGAAACTACAAGTTGAAACGATTGTCCTATAAAAATAATTTAAATACTCCACTTATTTTACATATTCTCATTACAACTTAACTTGCAAAGCATCTTAAATCTAACTCAGAAGGACATAATGGTAATTTTAAAAACAATATTTTTCTTTTCTTATTGGTTTTATGTTATTTATGTTATTTATTATAGCACAGTCAAAGACTATCATAGTTATTTAACTATTTACAGTTAGTGAACAAAAGTAGTGTCAAAGATATTGTAACATCTTGTGAAGTATTACTTGTTAATGTGTTTTGTAGGCGTTCTCACAATACAAACTTTCATGCAATAAATCCTTGAAATACTACTGTCAACAAATAACTTTAATATGCAAACTGTATAAAGAAATATACATTTTAGGTGTCACAATGTAGAGACATCAGCCACACATTCGCCATTCCTCTCAGAACTCTTTTTCACGCGCTTTCACCCATGTGACCTCTCTGTCACTAATCTCGTTATTCTCACGTGACAGATATCAACATGAAAATCTATTATAACAGTTTATACTATGATATTCCTGTGTATCTTAATTAGGGTGGGAGGGGTAGCCACAATGCTAAATTGTAAATTACCTTATAAAATCTTATTTTTTCCTAATTAGTTGTTAGAAGTAGTTATTAAAACATGAAATTAAGTTAGATTTGATCCAAACAATTTTTTTTTGCTTTTGATTTGAATAAATGTGTTAGAATTTGACGTTTTAATATGCTTTCGTAGAATCAAAATCTAAAAAAAACCACTGTAGCAATGTGAACAATAATTTATGTGTTACTTGCAATCATCAAAATGCATGTCACTGTCAGAAGGAAATTCAAATATCTTGAAAAAAAATTATTTTGAAATTTTAAAGGGTCATTCGTCATGCTTATTGCAGCTTATTTGCTGGCGCCTTGTGCGTGTTCTAATTTCTGGTGAATTATACATATATACATGTATATATAGTCTATGATAATTTTTTGAAGTTATGGTCAAACGTTAATACTTGAGAAATTTAACATTTAATTTTTGTTTTCCAAAGAGATTGTCTAAAATAGAACATAACTTTTGGAATACTGTATTAGAAAATCAAACATTTATATTGTAGTTGTAGCATTTCAAAAATGATACAAACAATCCTAAAGAAGTTTCATCATTAAGATGTGTGGAAAGGGAAAGCTAAAGACAACATTTAATGAAATATTTTCTTTTTACTGAATAAAAATTGGAGTAAAATGAACAGGTCTATATTTTCAAAACCATCTTTAATTGGAACGTAAAGATAATACATGGCCATGTGATAATATAATGTGATCATAATAAAGAGCAAGAAGAAAATATGACTACAAAATTCTTTGCAGTAGATCAGTTCATGATATTATATTTGTAAAGCCTGCCTCTTGATAAAAGATACATGGCATGATGGGTTGCTTACATTTGAATGAAAATAAGAATGCAGGACTAGACACAAACCATTGATACGCATAAGACGCAATAATCTTCTGTATAGAAGGAGCGTCTGTAACAGATATAGATATGATAAGATAGATGGATATAAATGTGTACATTTGATCAACTACGCCATAAACAGCATCGTTAACAGAAAAAGTTCATTGCAATTTGACACTATGTTAAACTCCGCAGTCACATTCTGCAGCTTTATAAGAATGATGCTTATTGTTATGTCTGATGGATTAGATTTTATGGGTGATAATTGTGTCAACATGAGGTATTTCAAAACTCAAATAACTTATAGCTATGTACAAATTAAAAGCTGAACTAATTTTAAAGCATCTCCCCAGACTAGTTTACTTAAGGAGACAAGAAAATCATGTTCCAACAAATAATCATTAACATCATTTATGGTACATTTTTATTAAAATTATTTAGATAAAAATATGTACGCTTTATGAACTTAATACATGAATTGTTAATAAATGTATTCATAAGTTTTATTAAAGGATATCAATGGACCATCCCATGTGTATATATATTAGGTTTGGAATAGCCCTTTAATGAAGGGAATAAAGTGTCTTTTATAATACTGACACACATAATAAAAGCAATGATATGATTTTTGGCGCCTTTCCCCAGCAAGCAGATTGGCTAACTGTGCTTCAAATTAAAAATAGCAACACACATGGAATTATCAATAGATTCAATGTAAAATGTTCATATCCTAACATGCTTTTCATTCACAACAAACTGTTTACCTAAATATTTGAAGATGTTTATAATTGTTTGTTTTTTTAAATAAAAGCTTAGACTTATACTTATAGCGCCAAATTCACATGTTAAGAAAAACAATTTTAATAACACCTTGGATGACTTCCAATAAACAACTATTTGTGATTAAACTGATACGGTTAATAGATACTTTTTATGAAGATTTAATATGTTATAAAAGTGAAATAATATATTTTTCACATTTACTTTTTGACCTTTATGTTGTTTTATGTTCCGGCTTACAGATTGGTCACTTGAACGCTCATATTAAACCTACTAATTAAAAAAATGAGTTCGAAACAGACATCGTTAAAAAGTTTTCTTGGTAAAAGAAAAAGGCCATTGAAGAGAGTGAAGAAGAGCCTTTAACATCCAAAAAGCATAAAACTCGTACCAGACAATACCATGGGTCCTACTTGAAATATGGATTTATTGAGACAATTGACTCCAACATACCAACACCACTCTGCATACTTTGCGGTGATCGGCTTTCTAATGAGGCGATGAAACCTTCAAAACTGCAGCGCCACTTGAACGCCATGCACCCTGCATTAAAAGATAAGCCCATGGAGTATTTTGAAAGGAAAAAACTGAAACATGAAGGACAGAAGAAGTTTGTCAGGGCCACCACATCAGTAAATGAGAACGCACTGAGAGCTTCATATTTGGTGGCTAACCGCATTGCTAAGGCTAAAAAGCCATTCACTATCGGTGAAGAATTAATCTTGCCCTCTGCAAAAGACATTTGCCGTGAACTTCTAGGAGAGGCTGCTGTTAAAAAGATAGCTCATGTGCCATTGTCGGCTACTACTGTAACTAGGCGTATTGAGGAAATAGCCGAAGATATTGAGATACAATTGTTGGAGAGGATTAATTCATCACCGTGGTACGCACTCCAAGTTGACGAATCTACAGACATCGACAACAAGGCAATATTACTTGTTTATGTGAGATATATTTATCATGAGGATGTACATGAGGATTTGTTATGTGCTCTATCTTTGTCAACAAACACCACGGGAGCTGAACTGTTCAAGTCAGTGGATGGTTATATGTCAGGACACCTAAAATGGTCATTTTGTGTCGTCATCTGCACAGATGGAGCTGCTGCCTATGACCGGACGACTGTCTGGTTTAAAAGCTCGGATTAAGGAGGTTGCACCTGAGTGTGAACCTACGCATTGTATCATTCACAGGGAAATGTTGGCCAGCCGAAAAATGTCACCAGAATTTAACAGTGTATTGATTGATGTCGTTAAAGTTATTAACCACATCAAGGCACACGCCCTTAACTCACGCCTGTTTGAGCAGCTTTGTGAGGAGATGGACGCAGAGCACAGATGCCTCCTTTTGTACACAGAAATAAGATGGTTGTCCAGAGGAAAATCGCTAAACAGAGTATTTGAATTACGAGAGCCATTGCAAAGATTTCTCTCAGAAAAGAAGTCACCGCTGGCAGCACATTTCAGTGACAAGGTATGGGTCGCAAAACTTGCTTACCTGTGTGACATATTCAGCCAGCTCAATGAACTCAATCTGTCTCTTCAGGGGAAAATGACAACTGTTTTCAAGTTGGCTGACAAAGTAGCTGCATTTTAAAGCCAAATTGGAGTTGTGGGAACGGCGAGTGAACAAAGGAATTTTTGATATGTTTCAAACATTAGCTGGGATTCTAGGCGAGACTGAGCCTGAACACTCTTTGTCACAGTTGGTGCATGATCACCTGTCTCAGCTTTTGAAAAGAGTTTGAGCGCTACTTCCCAACCACAAAAGACACAAGAACTGGTAGGGAATGGATTCGTGACCCATTTGTCAACAAACCAGGCGAATCTAGCATGACTGTGCAAGAAGAAGTTCACACTGCTCGAGATTGCAAATGACGGTGGCCTTAAAACTACGTTCGAGAAAACAACTCTTCCAGTCTTCTGGATTAAAGTCATGGCGGAATATCCTGAGATTGCCACCAAAGCAATTAAATCCCTATTGCCATTTCCGACATCCTATCTGTGTGAAGCGGGGTTTTCTGCAGTGACAGCAACGAAGACAAAACAACGGAATAAAATGGACATAAGCAGCACACTTCGGGTGTCATTGTCTCCCATTACACCCAGATGGAACCGTCTCGTTGCAGAGAAAACAAGCTCAGGGTTCTCATTGATTTAACATTCTAGTAAATTAAAATATAAAAATAATGTTTAATTCATTTTTTGTGTAACTGTATTTTATTTTGAATGCATGTTTAAGTACAATTAAATTAAAACTATAAAATCAAAACAATCTTAAATACCTGTATAAACAATCAACGCAGCTGCACACACATCCCCCACCGACCCACACCCCCCCTCCAGGTTAGTGGGCCGCGGTAAAATTATCCAACTTTTAGTGGTCCGCGGCGTTAAAAAGGTTGGGGACCACTGGTGTACGGTACAAGTTCGGTGGTGGGTGGATTCGGCAACAAATTCCTGCCTTACCGGAGATTCGAACTCGTCGCCATCGGTACGCCAGCCGAGCGTGCATGCCACCCGACCACACTCAATACTGGATTCGTTTAGACTAGAAACATAGCTAATTTCATTCATAAATTTGAGTTACAAAATGTCTAACCTAATCACCCAGGATGAATGAGTAAAGTTTTCTATTTAATTGTTAGAAAATGCTGAATTTGTTCAAATATTCAGGTAACATTTTAATTGTTCAAGGGATCATGCATTTAATTCACCAAATATTTGAATGTTATTGAAATAAATAAAATTTTACGAGCGTTAGCTTAATGTAATATAAAACATGGATGTCACCCAAATTGAATATATTTAAAAATACATTTTAAAAATGTATATAAGTTTCATTTCTCTACTGTGATACTGAAATTCTACTTTTTGATTGAGCTGTCCCACTGACAGTGCCTGTGGGGTGGGGGTGGGGTGGTGCTGGTATGCATGAGAGAACAAACTAGGGTAAACAAATAAATCTTCAAATAGGACGCAATAATCTTCTGTATAGAAGGAGGGTCTGTAACAGATAAGATGACATAATGAATATACATAAGTTAGCAAACCATCACTTATTTTGGTGATTTTGTATCAGTAGTTCAAGTGGGCACATGCCAAAACTATAGCAAACCATCTTATGGTTTGAATGATGCATGTACTTTTTTTCTTTATGTAGACTTTACTTAAATTTATTTTCCCCACACGTAAATGAGACAAAAATAATTAAGTAAATATTGTAAGTACTTTGAAGAATACAGATGTCGATTGGTTTTTTTAAGCTAATGAAGCATAAAAGTAATTTAGTATAAATAGCTGAGCTCAGAAAAAAATTATTTTACAAGCTGCATTTCTATAAAGAAAGAAGATGTCATTTTGACCATATTAAGGTTATGATTAAAAAAAAAGCTATTTATTCTTCTAAAAAAATAGAAAACTTTTGTTTCTTGTAACAGTGTTTGTAAAAATGTTTGTTGCGAATATCCAAGAAATTGAGGAACATACCTCAGACTTGACGGGGAAAGAATCGACATCATGAACACTTACTGAGAGTTGAGAGATTTTAAATTGCTATAGGAGAGCTCATTAATTTCGTTCAACGAAACGCATCTTTTTACAAAAGAATATAGATCTAGTGTTACTAGACAAATATCCTCATTTGTAAGATTTTGCTGGAGGGTGTGTGGTGACTTTTTAAAATTTTAATTCGTTTTTTATAGAAAATAATAAATAAATAAATATTTTAAAAAATTAAAATAAAAAGAAATATACAAAAATAATATGCAGACTTAAAATAGTATATGTATTTGTCCTCTCTACCTTTTATTTTTATGCGTTAAATATATTTCGTTCATTAAATTAGTTAGTTTTTACTGGCTCACAAGATGAGTTAAAACGTTAAGATAACTGATAAATAACTCACCTGTGGAAGTAGATGTATCTCGTATTGCCTATATGTTCTCCTTAAAATTTCTTTAAATTTTTAAAATGTGTGTCACTTAAACAAATATCAATAAGAAATGAATACGAAGATGAAAAGTCGAGGATAATTGAAACGTAATTCTGGCATGACAAGAAAGACAACCGCAATAATAGAACAACCTTTTTAAAAATATTAGGTTACATTTACTTCCCTTTCCACATGTTATCTATTTCAGACATATAAGACATATTCCCTTACATAGGATTATTGCGTCCTACGTTCTCATAAGAACGTATAGCAAAGTGACGCGGCGTTCAAAGGCTACAGCTATGAGGGACCAACGATATTGCCAGCCACCCATTTTCCCTCAATAGTGTCAGTTACCCATTCGGAGCTGGGTGGACTCAGGGACACGTTCGGTCCCAGTAAGAAATGTCTGCCTTCACGGAGATTCCAATAGAGAGACGCACAATTAGCCAGCATTAGATTGCATCTGTCGGATAGATTTAATAATTAAAAGTAAAGGAATGGACAGGGATGAAATTGTATGAATTATTGGCCACCGCTCAAAATAGGCATATTCGATGTGGAGATCGTTATCTGTTGATGTGTCCATGCGCTCCAACGACCGCAACGGTCACGGAACTGATGATGATGAATTGATTTCATCGGTCTGAAATAAGAACACGAGACATTACCTTAGAGTGGCCAGACAATTTTGGAAAAAAATCTGGGACTTTTTTAGTGGAAACCGGGACATGAATAAAATGCTTGAAATTTTGATGATTCTGCATATTGCAAGGAAAATGCTTTGGTTCCTGTTTATTATTAGATATTTTGAAAAAATCAAAATTGCTTGTAAAATTTAAACCTGCAATCACTCAAGAAATTTTTGGCTTTTTCTTAATTTTGTTTGAGCTTGCATGAGAGTTTTGAAAAATTATAATCAAAAGTTAATCAAATTGTAGAGTATAATTATTGAATCAAGGAAAGTTTTTTTATTCTGACTAGAGAGATTTTATACTAGTGCATTTTAATTATCATATTTATTGTTTGAATGTGCCTTATCAAGGAAAATTGAATCCTTTTTGGTGGTCTCATAGAACTCACGGCAGGTCATTTCCGAGTTGAATTGAATTGAGAGTAAGGCATCGACAGTTTTTAAATCCAATCTGCTTCGCTGATCACTCCATATTTCGCAATGTGACGCTAAGCGATAAGAGAAATTTTAAAAAACTTTTCCGTTTAAGTTGAACATTTTTTTACGAAAAAAAATGTAAGAAAAGATAAAAATTCACAATCCGGGACAAATTGACTACAAACCGGGATTCCGGGACAGAGGTGAAAATCCGGGACTCTCCCGGCAAATTCCTTGCAGCTGGCCACTCTACATTACCTTTGTGTAAAAACAAACAAACTTGAGTAGCTCGCACTCGTCAATCGCCTTCTCAATTATCTCCCCAAATTAAATTCGGAAACATTCTGAGTACAAGGAAGTCAATATCTCTAAGCTTTGTCATAGCATGATGGAGATCTTTTTAAAAGAAACTATAAATAACCACTCAAAGTTTTTCCCGTGGTCGACGTTATCAACATTGTGGTAGTCTACTATGTACTTTAGTGTATGACAGTCAGGGAAGATGACATTTATTGGTCGACTATATCAACATTGTGGTAGTCTACTATGTACTTTAGTGTATGACAGTCAGGGAAGATGACATTTATTGGTCGACTATATCAACATTGTGGTAGTCTACTATGTACTTTAGTGTATGACAGTCAGGGAAGATGACATTTATTGGTCGACTATATCAACATTGTGGTAGTCTACTATGTACTTTAGTGTATGACAGTCAGGGAAGATGACATTTATTGGTCGACTATATCAACATTGTGGTAGTCCACTATGTACTTTAGTGTATGACAGTCAGGGAAGATGACAGTCAGACTTTAGACTTTAGCTAATAATAATGATACAAGGATTCACCACATATACTGCTGCAGGACAAATGTTACATTGTTCAAACTCAAGATTTAAAAAAAAATGTCAAAAGAATTATTGTTTGTTTTTAATATATATATTTTTTATATTATAGGCGTATTCAGTAAAAATATTTCAGAGGAATTTTTTTTTCAAATTATTATTTATGTATTAAAAATGGGCAAATTATCTTTAACAAGGGAAATATATATCTTTATCATTTGATTGAATCCAACCAGTGTTACATATTGCAGAGGTGACATTAGGGTTTTGTGGTAGCTCATAGTATAGTGTCATCCCATCACGACTTATCCCATAGACCTGCTCTGTGCCAAATAACGGGAATATATAGAATTTTACATTTTGGTTTCACACCTTGTGATTGTCTCAACCAGTTGTATCCTCACCCCACACCAGTGGTGGGTTTAGATTTGTCTGCGTGGAGGGGGGCAGGAGAATTTCATTGGGCGCCGCCAAATTTTACTAATATCCGAGCATTGCGTAAATACTAATTAGCCCATTAGCCAACTAATTTAGTGAATTTTCTAAATCATCGAACAAGTCAAAAAGAATCAACACTATAAACAGATATGTTTTCAAAATAGTAACGTAAATTTATTTCAATAGTATATTTATTGAAATAAGAGAGAAACTTAGTTTATGAGAATTTATATAGAGCCCTGAGCTCTGTATAAATTGCTTTTTACGTGATTTCATTGAAGCAAAAACGATTTATCGTTGATTGAAAGTCAGCGTTCTCAACTAGATCACGTTCAATTGAAATTAATGCCAATACAGACAGACGTTAGTTTGTCTTTGTTGAGCGCAAATAATTTGATGATTTTCTATGTACTGGAACTTCTATCAGCAGTAGCACTGCTAACAGGAAGATTCAAGTGAGGTAAATTTTATAGAGTATTGACAAATTAGGGAGACCTGATGCCATTTGTTTTTCAGTCAAGCATGGTTGAACATCTTTAGGTTGCATTTCACTAAATAGTAGCGATCGAAAGGGGGAGGCCTCTATGGGGCTCGGCGGATGAGTAGGGCCGTGGGGCACGGGCCTGACCGTGACTCGGTGACCTGAAACCAACATCTCCCGGCAGGCAATGCCAAAGTCCGATATGTTAGGGTTAGGTGCTAGCCACATATGATTACAGTCGCTGTACGGATCTTAGACAAAGCATCTTAAATGCATTGTCGATGATGAAAACCAAAAGTACCCGTTGAGGGTCGGGTAAATCCGAAGCGACCGTTTCGTCCCCCTCAATTTTACTAGCAACGCCATTGAGCGGTGCCGGTTTAGGGCCAGGAGCGCCAGCACGGATTAGCAAAAGGTACCGCGAAGAACGCAGCGGACGCCAGCTCTGAGGAAACCTTCCAGTGGGGGTTGCACCCTAGGTAGGTCATTGATGATCGCCCCGCATTGCGGCGATCCTAACCATTGAGACTCGTATGCTTTGCCGGGGTGGCGCCGAAGTGGTAGCGGGTCGTAGTAAGGCAATTCCACCCCTCCTTGTGAGGTCAACTTAGTGGGAGGCATCCTCGACTTTCTGTCTTAGATGCCCAGGTGGCCGCTTCAGAAGCGACCACTCCGGGGGGGTTTTCCCAGCTGTCAACGTCCTTTTCTGGGGGAGGGGGCCAGATAGCTGGGAGGGTCTTCCAGGAAGACCCATGAAGAGCACTAGGCTCGGGGCTTCTGATTTTCTTCCACATGTAGGCTCATCAGCAGTAGCACTGCTAACAGGAAGATTCAAGTGAGGTAAATTTTATAGAGTATTGACAAATTAGGGAGACCTGATGCCATTTGTTTTTCAGTCAAGCATGGTAGAACATCTTTAGGTTGCATTTCACTAAATAGTAGCGATGCATACAAATCTTTGAAGGTATCATAATCTACGATTGCTTCTTTTAAGTTAATGTCGTGTTTGTAAATTTCGCATAAACTTCGAAAAGAATCTTTATTTTCTTCCGACATTTGTGATGGATCAGTAGGATAGAAATAAGTAGCTGTGCTCCAAATGTCATTAAATCGGTCATCTATTTGTGTTTAAGTGTATCCAAGATTGTGAAGTACGTTTCAGATTTAAAGCGTATAGTTGGATCATCAGCCTTTTATCTCTGCAAAGTTCGCCTGGCATACTTTTCTTTTTTTGAAATTCGCTTTTCTTTAAATTCAGTTTTAACATCTACTTTGGAACAATTTAAGTTAATAAATGATTTGACATCTACATTCAGAATTTCAAAAGCTTCATCGCTTCTCATTTCAATAAACTTATTTCTTCCAACACCGATCACTTGTTTTGAAAATGCAATGTCAACGTCCTTGCGTTGCAAGTAGTTTGATAACAGGAAGATAGTATAAAACAACTTTGGTACAAATAGTATCAGTAAAAGGATTGTTTGCTATTAAAAGAGATAGTCCCATAGCTTCTGCTCTGACCCTTCCTTTATATTCTGTTGATTCCCCTGAATTTATATATTCAAGAGTGGCTAGAATACTAGAGATTGATCCAACAACTGCATGGTTACGGCTTGCCCATCTTGTATCATAAAGTCATTTCAGAGAATCAACTGTTGATTCATATTGAGATTTCTGATGTTCTTTAAGAGCACGTAAACTAGACGTAAGGAATGCATACAACTTTTCGGATGTGCCAAAAAATAACTGTACATCACTGTTTACATAAATTGCTTCGATAGGAACCAAATACAAAATATGGACTCAACAATGAACATAGATGGCATTGGTTGAAAGTTTCTTTATTTGAGTTTGAAGGCCGCTCTTTAATTTCAGACATCACAGATGCGCCATCGTATGCCTATTCTCGACAGAGTGTAATATCATTGTTTTGCTATTGTATTTCCGTTAAAATCTTCGCAGCAAATGCGGCAATATTGCTGTTTACTAAAGTATGAAAGCCTATAAATCTTTCCACAACATGTCCTGATTTTAAAACTGAACGTAAAGAAACTGACATCTGATCAATTCTTGATATAGCAATGGTTGAGTCAATAATTATAGAAAAGAATTGTGCAGACTTAACTTCATTATCAATTGTCTCCCATAATTCATATGCGAGTGATTGACTTAAATAAATATGCACATCCTGACTTAAATAAAGTTCATTTTTCTTTTCAAACTTCAGATGATTGTCCAAATTGGAATCATATTTGGTTAATAAAGATAACAATTCACGAAAAATTCACTAAAGCAAGAATGTTCACTATGACCTCTGAATGGTAAACCTTGTTTTGCTAAGAACAACGTCACGTCTATCATCCGTTTCAATACTTCTCTATTCTTTTCCACTTGGCGACGCACCTGACTGATCAAACCAGATAAAATTAGTTTCATCATTTGAATTACGATATTTAGCAAGCTAATATTGTATTGCAGTTTGCTGTAGATTAGAAGTTTCGTGTTTAACAATATTTTTTTCTGCTCTAGTGACACCTTTTTTAGTAGAGCTGAGGAAATTAACGATTAATATCTCGATTAACCGTTACAAATTCTTAACGATTAAATTATTTTTTAACTATTAATCGACGCATCACTTTCAAATTATAGGAAGTCAAAAAGTAACGAAAAAAAAATAGTGGCCGATAAATAATATGAAAAATTCCTTACGATTACACGAACATTTTGGTTTTAAACTATTGACCGACGGGAATGTTCAAAATATTGATAAAGTTTATTGTATCCATGTGAGAAATCGTATGCCTACCGTTGTTCTAACACTTCGCATACTTATCAAACCAAATGAAAAGCGTATTAAGCTAATGGCAGTAATGGAGCCTCAATCAGAGACAGAAAATGACGACAGCTTTTCTGATCAATTACTGCGTTACAAAATGGAGATGAAAGCTCCTGAATTCATTAACCTTCTACAATGGTGGAAACTTAATGAACACCGATATCCGGTATTGTCATTCCTTGCCAAGGCCGTTTTGTGCATGGTGTTACGTCAAAAGGGCGAAACAATAAGAGCGAAAACAAAAAAGGCGAAACAATATGAGCGAAAATGAAAAAGGCGAAAGACAAAAAAGGCACAATTAAGGCGAAATATAAAAATGCGAACTCATGTCAGGGTTAGGGTTGGGGTTACAATTTCCTGAGCGGCATCGCTCATAACTTTAAACTTAAAGTTTAGAATAGTCATATATATTACACTACATTATCATATTTAAATATTGTCACTACATTACTATTATTATATGAACATTTGATTGAATTTTTAAAATAAATTTGAAATTAATCTTAGGTGCAATTAGTTCACTTAGTTTTACTTTCGCCCTTTTTATTAGCCTTTTTATTTCGCCTTTTTTGTTTTCACCTTTTTATTTTCGCCTTTTTTGTTTTCGCCCATTTTGGATTGCCTTTATTAACTTTCGCTTTTTTTGTTTTGCCCTTTTAACGTCGCTCTTTTTGTTTTCGCCCTTTTTGTTTTCGCCTGTTTGACATGTAACCTTTGTGCATACCAGTTACCTCAGTTCCATGTGAATGATTGTTCAGCTCGGCTAGTTATATTGTTAATTAGACCCGCTCATCACTTGAACCAAAAAATGTCAACACACTTGTCCTTTTGTGTAGTTGGTTAACAGATGACATATAAAGGAGACATTCCAGTGTTATTTAGTTTTTCAACAAGAACGTTTAATAAGTGTTACTTATGACATCATCAATTTTAATGTTGGCTTGAATCGAAATTAACGATAAATTAATCGTTAATTTTTCAAAAGTTAACGATTAAATTTAAATTAATCGTTAACAGCCCTACTGTTTAGTCTTCATCGAGGGCGTGTTTATGGGGCGCCATTTTAGACCCAACAGTGGCGCGGTGGGGGCAAGTTGCCCCCCTGCCCTAAAGCTAATTCCGCCACTGCCCCATGCCCCTCTAGTGACGCCTCTGAGATATTGTCAACCGGAAATCGGGGGGGGGGAGGGTTGACGAGGAAGGTGTATACTATTTAACGCTATACAGTCTGTCAGCTCTCATTCCAGCATGTCGCCAAGTGGGAGCTCTCCTGTCAACACATTAAAAACCGAATCTGTGTAGGTGAATCAGTTTGTTGAGGAATGGTATCACGTGATATCACAGACGTGTTTTTGACAGGCATCTTAGGCATTGTTGTTGAGTCCCGCTGTATGGTATTATGTGTCTGTCACAGTGATTGTTCATGGCTCAGGTAAATAATTTTAATTGTAAAGAACAAGCATTTTTTGTTAAATGCAAATTAAAACCTGATTCTTCATTTTGTATAAAAAAACAACTTAATTTCAATGTTTGTAGCTAGCTATTAAATGTCTATTTCTTGTTGGGGTAAATGTTTGAGTTGATTAATTTAAGCTCGATTTGTTAATAACTTGCTATGCTATAGTTAAGTAATAGACTACTTGTAACGAGGTGATTGCAATTTGTCAATGTGCGTGGATTGCAGTGATAAAAAAATATTTAAAAACAAATTAAACTCCTCTCCAACCAATAAGATAAAAAAAGCCCCATAGAGCTGAAGTAAATGCAGCAGGGGCGGACTACTGTCACAGTGCGTCTTGGGACAAGGGGAAGCATTTGTATTATTATGATTATTTTTTGTGTAAGTTGAGAGAGGTATGTGGAAATCGGGTGGTGGTTGGGGGCCATTGAGTCCAATCCTCTAGCATGGAACACGTCATATTTTGACAGCAATGCCGCCTAACAGACAAGCGGTTAAATGAATTTGTTTAAAAAATGTGAATACTATTTCAGAGAAATTGTAGAAATGTATCAATATTATTTTATACAAAACTGTCAGCTATTTTCAACTATTACATTCCCATTAATTATTGAAACTCTTAATTTTTATTAGTCATTGTAAAATACTGAAATGAAAATAATTTTTTTTAAAAATCAATAATTGGTGCCACCCATTCACAACCTGATTATTACAGTCTAGATTTAAGAGATTGGTAAATAATAGCCTATGGTCACCATTAGGACATGAATTTATGAAACACTTTGGTAATGACAACTTAATATTATATTTTAATACAGTGTTTTAGAAACCAAGACACCAGAACAACAGAAAGTTAATATTCGCTAATGAAGGAAGCCCCACATGATGGGAGAACAACAACGTGTCCTAAAAATGAAAAGTTGTGAATTCAGACAGCAGTTACATGACATTCTAAATGTGAAATGATTCAAGGCTAACTTAGACCTGACCAATAGAATGTGTCTGTGACATCCGGCCATGTCTGACCTACTCAAAAAAGACTGGAACTACAGAATGTCACTGTCTCTCAATCGCCACTTTTAAATAAAGCCATTTAGTTGAATGTGCAACATGTTAGTTTTAATACATCTCTTGATAAACCTCATCGTCTGCACCGCTGTCACATCTCACAGTGGCGTTGATCGTGAGAGCCCCAGCTCCAGGTCTGACCACACTTACACGGCTTTAACACCAGAGGTCAGCATGGAAAAACAAGAGTTTGACCTTGGCCCAGACTGCGGTAGTTTGACACCACATGACCAGGCTTGGGTCGTCAGAGCACAAACCCCATTCCAGGTTCCGCCGCGAGACCATTTCAAATGCGGTCACTGTACTTGTTTCAACTGCACCAGAGAAGGTCACGTGGTGGCAACCTGCACTAAGCGTGTACCGTACGTCATGACTAAAATGCCCCATAATCTGCCTGTGAAAACAATCAATTTAAACATGAACCAGAATCAGGTGTACAATTTTACGCTAAAAGACATAGCGAGGTACAGGAGTTTAACCTATTTGGAACTACGTAACAACAAAATAAAAGCGCTCTTCGTTTTGCCGTGTAAGAACGTCACGTCGCTGTTGTTGCTGGACTTGTCCGGTAATTTGTTGGTCAGCATAGAGGACGGATGGTTCAGCTGCCTGAGATATCTGATTTCTTTAAATCTCGGGGGCAACCAACTCACGGCTGTCAGCAATGAAACTCTACTTGGATTATCGAACTTGAAATATTTGGATCTCAGCAGTAATAGACTGAAGGACATTCAATATGGCGCTTTCGACTCCTGTGAAAATCTAAAAACATTGAATCTCGGAAAAAATCCGCTGTCCTACAGCAGGATGAACTTGCACCCGCGGTTATTTCAACCAATCAAACAGCTGGAAGTTTTGTCCATTCAAAATTTCGTAATATATAGTTTGCACTACCCTCGGCCTGCTTTACTTCAGCTAACCAATCTGAGGGAACTAACTGTTGATGAGGCCAATGAAGATAACTTTGGCAAAGATTATCAGCTTCTGAGAAACATGTCGACGTTAAAGTTTGGTGTTGATGGCAACTGCGCTACTGTTCCACTAACTGACAACTTCTTTATTGGTTTCACGTTTCTGAAGACACTTCAAATAAATGGTTGCAGTCCAAAGTCTATTTCTCCGCTTGCATTTGAATCCAATTTACAACTTGACAATCTCAATTACACGAAAATAAGCTATAATTTTGAAAAGCTATTGGACAGTCTGTCGGGTATAACCCATTTGAACGTTTCAACTTTAGTTCTGAATGATATCATTTCTGGAAAAACTTCGCTGACTCTCTCAGCGGCACATGTCAAAAATATCCGGCAACTCCATCATTTAAAAGAACTTCACCTAGAAGGTAATCGGATTTCAATCATTACTTTCGACTTCGCAGGCTATCTTCCAGTTTCACTTCGACGAATAAATCTTAATAGAAACGATATGCATCGTGACAGCAGCCTCTTAAAATTAGTTTATTCTTCAAAAAATTTAGCGTCTTTGGAGTTTTTGAACGAGGATTTGGAGATCACGTTCATTAGCGACAGCACAGATTTACACTTTGGTGCGCACGGCTCATGCCAGTGCGATACATTAACCCCTGGGAAGAATTATTCCACAGAACAATTACTTGATTCTAAACCTAGCTTGAATCACTTGAAGATTTATACCGCTATTGGCACATCACAGTTCAACACTGACATATTCGCCTTCCGAAATCTTCAGGTTGTTAATATCTCAGACGCTTTCCCTACAAGATGGGGCAACTCCCAACTCCAAACTAGTGTTAAAGTTGTGGATTTCACAAATAATTATTTTGAACACTTGGAAAATTCATTTTTTCTTCCAAACAATTCACTTGAAGAATTGCACGCGGGTGGAAATTTCCTAGGAATAGAATTATCCGACGATGCGTTTGGACGAAAGTTCGCAAGACTTCAAGGTTTGCGTTATTTGGACTTGTCTAGAAATCAGATTCAAGACCTTCCCTGGAATGTGTTTATCGGCCTCGAGCAAGTTCAGATACTCATTTTTTCGAGAAACAAAATTCAAAAACTTGACGTCAACATGTCACACCTGATTAAACTTGACTATCTGGATCTGAGCTGGAATTCTATATCGTTGATAAGTCATGCCACTAGGGGACACCTTGACACGATAGCATTACATCACGTGGTCAGTCTCAATTTGGTTTACAACCCCATTCCTTGCACGTGCACCGGAATCGACTTTCTCAAATGGCTGGCCACCACCAACGTGAGAATCATTGATAAGGATTTCATGGAATGTGTGGATGAAACTTCGGAAAGAAAACCCCTTGGAAACATCCAACTGATGGCATCAACTTTGCAAAGAAAATGCGGATCAGGCGTCAATTTGTTTCTGGCGTCATCTTTTTCATGCGCAGTCTTCGTTATCCTACTATCGTCGCTCTTACTATTCAAAAACCGCTGGAGACTGTACTACATCAAAAACGTGGTCATCACTCGATGGTATGGGTACAAAGCTGGCGACGCATATAAGAAGGGAAATACCTTCACGTTTGACGCTTACCTTCTCTACTCCAAACTCGATCGACATTTCGTGATCGGGGAATGTCTTTCGGAGCTAGAAGAAAAACGCGGCCACAAGCTTTGCGTAGAGGACCGGGACTTTCTTCTCGGGTCTTTCGTTCCTTGCAACATCACCAGCGCCATACAAAACAGCCACCTTACTCTAGCCATCATATCTCCTGATTTCTGGGACTCCGAGTGGACAGAATACGCCACTCATATGTCCATCATGGAGTCATTGTACAGCAAACGCTCTACTCTACATCTTATTCTCTACAAACATTTTCCCGTCGAAGAGATGCCGCGGGATTTGGTTAAAATTCACAAAGACAATCGGTTTATTGAATATCCACCCAGGCACTCAGGTGTTGACGCTAAAGCTGCCTTTTGGGATGCACTGTCTTTGTTGATTGGACACACAGGAAACATGGATGAAAATCCTGTTTTACAAATTTAAATGTTTTTAGACATTATATTTAGAAACGCAATTTTTTATGATATAGCTTATTTGGCCATATGATAAATCAAAGTAAATTCTTAAGATACTTTTATTGTGTCCCAATATTATTTTTTTTTAAAAATCTACATTATATAATTGTAGCTACCGTGTTGCCACGACCTCGACTCATATATTTAGTTGAGAGTCCTGTCCTAAGCCTGGTTCTGGTGATTTGATCATGGCGGACGTAACTTCGGCGTTCTCCGTGATTCACCGGTAACAACAGAGCTCGGAACTTTGTACAGTGATACAAGGGAAGGACTTTTCAGGAATTTATTATTTTAGTTTATTTTGTGTTGTGGTTTGAAACAGAAATAAGGCATTTGAAATCACATATCTTTTTCCGTAAAGTGTTTTTCATTCAAAGCTTTTAAGCCTTACCAAAGGATAGATATTTATAAATCAAAATGGCGTACATTTTGTTGTTAAATAACTTTGACTCAACTCCTAATTAGGCCTGTCAACGGGGACCCGGGTACCCGTTGCTTTGAGATTACCCGGGTAGTAAAATTCCGCCCGGGTACCCATGAAAATGTGGCTTCAATGTCTATATTAATCAAACTTCAACTCGCATGCGGCTTTTGTGTGTTTTATTTACGGCTCGCGAGACAATTTATCAAATGAATTTTTGTTTCAAATATATGCTGTGAAATATATCTAAGGCGAACTATCTGTCAACGGGAAATACAAAACGGTCTCGACAAACCACAATGTATTTTGATACATCTTTTTTCACTGAAAATGAAACAGCAATCGCAAACACAAGAAGATTTTGGTTCTTTGAATGAATCATATAAAGAAAACAAAACTCCTCTGCCGAAAATAAGGATGGACTGTATAGAGATGAAAGAGGCCATGTTTGTTGTTGTTCATAAACACACTTGCTTTGACACTAACATTGCTTTGAAATATGCCGACATAGGGCTGCCGATTGATACCAATTATCTACCCCATCTCCCCCATCCACTCCTATGCTATGACCGCACCCTTTCCATTCGCGTGTGTTTCTTGTGTTCGTTATCACGTGTTGACCTAGAAAAAAATATATAAAAAACACTTTTTAAAAACTAGTCTTATATTAGAAATGCACTAAAAAGTAGAAAATAAATTTGAAATTTGAAATTTACTGTCAGAACAGACCTTTAGTTCCAAATTTATGAAAATGTTTAAACTTAGTCTATCAATATCTATGCTAGCAAGCACCCTAGTCTCATAGTCATGGCGAACATCGAGATAATCGATTTCCCCTACGATTTAACGTTCCTGTCTCATTTTAAACTTTTACATGACTAAAAGTAGTGATTTTGTTTAAACGCAACATTTACAGACTGAAACATAATTATCTCCCCTAGTTTTAAAACCGGGCGCAGGGACGGTAGGGGGTGTGAACATTGACGGTGGCTTCAACGTGTGAACTGACACGTGAAAGAATTATAAACAAATAGTGGGTTCGGATGTCCGATTAAACTTACAAAGCAAGTAAAATATAAGACTAATAAAAACTGATGTTAATAATGCGTACAAGGTTGTCAGTTTTTAAGGTTAATAAATTAAATAGTTACTAATGATGTAAGATGGTTAAGACGTCGGCATAGAGACGAAAGAGGCCGTGTTTGATTTTTTAATAAAAACACCCTTGCTTTGACACTAACTTTGATATTTGAAATACGCCGACATTGGGTTTACGATTGTCATTGTTGTTTATCTACCCCCCCTCCTCCTCCCTCCATTCGCTTGTGTTTCGTGTGTTCCTTACAGCGTGTGCCTTGCCCAAAAACTGATTTTAATAATACACCAAAATTTGTAAGTTTTTAAAATCAATAAATTAGTTACTAACAGTGTCATTTTGATAAGGGCCCGTCTATAAATGACGTTACGCACCTAGGGGAGGAGGGGGTCACACATTTGTGACGAGGGGGGTGATGTGTTTAAGAACAAATGTGACGTCACATCAAAACGCACAGATGTAAATAAAAGTTACACTGAAATATTTGATGGTTTATAATTTATTTAATGACATTTTACATGTATTTAACCGTGTAGCGATTTTTAGAGTTCAACTTCACATTAAATACAAAAATAAATGACAATAAAGTAATTTGACACATGCTCATTTTCAAAAAGGAAGTACGGCTTTAATGGGGGGGGGGCCCCGTAAAGCTTTGTGACGTCATATTGGAGGGGGGCTCTAAGTTTTTGCGACAGCCTGTGATTGGGGGGGGGGTACACAAAAATTGACCAAATCGCTTGACGTCATTTATGGTCGGCCCCTAAGACTTCAGCCGTGTAGCTGCTGCGTGAAATGAGGTGCTTGGAAGGATGCTAGGTAGCATTGTTTGGCGGTCATGACGGGGAAAATTATGTGATGTTTCGATCGGGTAACCCGGGTACCCGTTCGAAATTTGGACGGGTACCCGGGCAGCATTTTTCAACAATATTGACGGCCTTACAGTCCTAGGCAAAAACTACATATTAAATCTCACTGAAAATCCGTCTAAAAAAGTGGCATATAAACTCATTATAATAAACCAAATGAAATCTACACACACTGCTCACCACGGTTGATCTAAAACAGTACACAAGAATCCAGACATCTGCAGCAAACTAAAAAGTAAACACAACTTTTGTCATGTCCGTTTTTTTTAATAAAAATTATTCTTTTTTAAAGGTACTGACACTGGAAAGAGAAATCCAGAGACGTATTACACAAAACGGATTACGGTAAACAGCGAAGCCTCTAGGGAAGAAAGTGAGAGAATGATGAATGGACTCGTTGTATGATTTCAATGTGATAAAAGCAAGTGAGGGGAAAAGAACTAAGAAGAAATGAATATATTTTAAGTTTTTCCCTATACAGATTGTTATTGAAGCTCACCAAATAACTGACTATCCACCAGTGGTACTTCTTGCAATTAGAGTCAACTTTTGAACCAAGAAACATTACTAGTAATATATCATATAGAATGGGACTGCAATAAAGCTTTTAAATAGAATACAAAATACACAAACAAGTTGTGCAATGAAAACAATAAATTTGAGCTTTATTTTTAGACTGACACGATAGTAAACGTTTCGGCTAATGACGTCATCAGTACAACATAAAATACATTCTTACAATACTTACATAAGTAATAATAACATTCTTAAAACATATTTTATTTTAAAATATTTATGTTAAATAAAAAGAAAGGAAAAACAAAAACAAACATGGACACAGGATATAGGAAAAAGGGGATATTACGGTTGCAACCTATTGTTCCAATATGTGCTTTCATTGTGGGAAGGTTACTTCTTACAAGAATATCTCTGAGGCTTCTATCTCTCCGGAAAGCAAAAAGAGGAGGTTTTTTGAAGACCTGCTGAGTTAGAGGGTCAGCCATAAGGATTGGTCGGTTTTTGAGAATCACCTGGCGGGCCTAAAATTATGAGGATGAAAAGTTAAAATAAATTTGGATCGATCACATTGATCAGAAACAGATGATGTAAACGTGTCCAGTCTGGTCATGCCTTTAATTCGATTGACAGCGGATATTTTAGTATTTTACTGTAACTTTGGATACATCCCCCTTTTTCCTATATCCTGTGTCCATGTTTGTTTTTGTTTTTGTTTCCTTTTTATGTAACATAAATATTTTAAAATACAATATGTTTTAAGAATGTTACTATTACTTATGTAAGTATTGTAAGAATGTATTTTATGTTGTACTGATGAAGGCATTAGCCGAAACGTTTACTATCGTGTCAGTCTAAAAATAAAGCTCAAATGTATTGTTTTCATTGCACAATTTGTTTGTGTAGTTTGTATTAAACATTACTAGTAAGACACTTATAATGTCGTATTTAATAGAGAAATAGAGCCAGACCATTAATTACACAACCACTACAATTTTATAAAAATAATGTCATAAAATTGTCTTTACACTTTCATATAAAGCTTATATTTATATTGGTTTAGAGTTAATTCAGGATTATGTTATAGAGCTATGCAGTGGCGTCACTAGGGGGGCCAGGGGGGGCGGGCCGCCCTGGGTGACACCCATCAGGGGGTGACACCCAAGCCTAAAATTTTACTGTGTACGATTTTATGTCAGAAAAAAAAAGATGACACATTTTTTAATCTAGAAAGAAATTAAGAAATGCAATGAAATAGGTTAAACGCGAAAACTCTTATTTAAAAAAATTATAAGTTAACTTGCAATAATAAAACAGTCCCAACACACGAACAACATTAAAACAAATTAGGAAATAAAACAAACCCGTAAAAACAAAGTTTTTGACTATAAATCCCTTATATATGAGTCATAACTAACAGTATTGATTATTTTCAAACGCGACAAGCATTTACAGACTGAATCTGTCTTAACTCAACTTTGCTTCATAACCCTAAGGGGGGGGGGCCGATTTCAGCATGCCACTTAAAATGTAAACAAAAGCTCGCCGGTACTTCGATGGGTCGACGTCAAAGCGTCAACTCAAACTCTCACGTGGGAAAAAAAACAATAACAAACCGTGAATTTGAATTACATACGTTATATAAGGATAAGCTAAAATGCATTAATTTAATTACGGTACGTTCGATCGATCTGAAATTTTGATACGATGCATTGTTAGTCCGTGTGCCAAATTTCAGCTCGATCGGATTACGGGAAGTGGGTCATTTTCGACTTTTGTTTTTCCGCCCGCCCAAGACAGAGAGAGATTATGACAGACAGAGAGAGACGCCGGTGAAGTTAATATAAGGGATTTAAAAAAGAAAAGAAATGTCGCATCAGAGAGATCTTTAAAAAAGGCTGGAATGAAAGAGGCAGTATCTTATGTTTTAAAAGATATAAAGCCATTTGGGCTTGGACACACCGACAGCATGGACGAATCCCCCCTCACGAATCCCTCCACCACAGTGGGGTGGGGGATACGATTTTTATCCCCCCCCCAAAACAACACCAAAATATGGGTTTTCTTTGTTGATGTTTTTCTTGAGGAAAATTATGACTTCAATGTCTTTGAGTTAATATTTTGTTATATATATATATATATATATATATTTATTAAAGGCGTGAAAGCATAGATATGCATGTTTATATACAGGTAGTCCTCCGGTTACGACGGTCCCATCCCGACTTACGCTGTTTCGTGATTACGAACGCGCTACCATAAAGAATAATAGTACGCGTTATTCCGTATTTTAAAATATTTTAAAAATATTTTTTTTCATGAGGTAACGAATTTTTTTCTCTAATTGAAATAACAAAAATTATTGAAAAATATGTATGATTATTATTACAACCTACAACTTCGTTTGCGAAGTTTTCAAATGGCGAAGTTTTCAATTAAGTCAATAAAGCTGAGTAAGCTTACAAGTTCCTTTTCAATGCTCATTAGAGAATAGGGTTGCCAGATGTCCGGTTTTTAACCGGACTGTCCGGTATTATCGTTATTTGTCCAGTTAAAAAATTGAAGCAATACTGGACATACATGTGTCCGGTATTTTCAATTTTCTTTAATTCAATACACTAGTAGGCTTTTTTAAGCAATCTTAAAATCTTCTGATTATAGAATCGACCGTTTGACCTAATTACGCATCGAAATTTGCAATTCGGATTGTAATAAAAACACACCCAATGTCTTTTATTATATAAATGAAGCACGTAAAGAATTAAACGTTAATCCATTCTGGCATTACAAAACAATTTTAAACGACCCACAGACTGATGAACGTAATCGGATGTGCGTTGAATCTGTGAGAACCGAACTCTGTGTGTTTTTTAATATACCGTATATCTGCACACAATTTAAGGAGGCAATTTCTAAGAACAAGAAATTATTGAAAGCATCCGAGTCTAGTGATAAATATAAAGTCAATTAGAGTTTTATTATTTCAAAATGCTGATGATTATTGTGCAGTGTAGTGACAGTTTTGTATTTAGTCAAAGTCTTCCAAAAGACAAAAATAGAAAGTTCGAACTTAAATAATAGTTAGGAGATGTTTAAAAGCCCCTAACATGAACAAAAATGTATTGTTTTTTGACATAATCTTGCTGTTAGAGTCGCAGATTTGCAAAGCCTAATGGCCTAATGGACCGCTTTGCCAAGGCCGCCAGCGACTTCGGCCTAACCATCAGCCTCAAAAAGACTAACGTGATGGCCCAAAATGCTGATCCACCCAACATCACCATCAATTGTTGCGAACTTGAGGCCAAGGAAAACTTTACATATCTTGGCTCCAATATCACCAATAACCTGTCCCTTGATTGCGACCAAGACATAAAGTACGGCAAGGCCTCCACAACTCTGGCCAGGCTCTCAAAAAGAGTCTGGAACAGCAAAAAGTTGAACATCAGAACCAAAATTGCTGTGTACCGGGCATGTGTGCCAAGCACCTTCCTTTATACCAGTGAATCCTCGACCCTATACTCCAGACAAGAAAGGAGATTGAGTGCTTTCCACATGCGCTGTCTCCGCGCATCCTGGGAATCGCGTGACAGGACCATGTCACCATCAACAGGCAAAAATACAAAGCATGACAACTGTTCTCCGGCAGCGTCGGCTCAGATGGTTGGGACATGTACGCAGATGGGAGGATGGCAGAATCGCAAATGACATCACCTATTCTGAGCTAGCCAAAGGAAAGAGAACTACAGGCCGGCCTCACCTCATTACAAAGATGTCTGCAAGAGAGACCTAAAAGCTATTGGCATCTACATAAATAATTGGGAGGAGCTCGCTGGGGACAGGTACAGATGGAGACAGGCGTTGACTGCCGGGCTAGAAGCAGGAGAAAGAGAAGAGACCTGCAACAGGTCGTAATTTGCCTTAAGAGGAAAATGATATCAAATCAGCCAAAACACAAATACTACCTTTCAGTGTCAGAAGTGCAGCAAAGGCTGCCATTCGCGAGTGGGCTTGTACAGCCACAGAAGGAGCTGCTTAAGCCATGCGTGCAAATTTCACAGGAGCACAGAAAATTCCGTCGTCTTACAAGACATAAGGAAGCCAACAATCTTGCTATATTTTGATATTTGCAATACTGTAATTTTCTCCAGAAAACATGGCATAAGCAGACATATAACCAGACAGAAGAAAAACAATTTTATTATTTTATTATATTATTGCATTTATAATCATGCCATATTTTGAAAATATAATAAAGCAATGATGTTTAATGAGATTCCGATCTTATTTTATATTTAATAGAAGAATGTTGCAACGCATCACATTTATCTTGGTTTGATCATATGAATATTAATGACATTTACAGACTATAGCACTTTTTGAATTCACACAGTTCACTAAACCTATTCAATGATCCCAAAAACCGCAAATTATTCATGTTGCTATTTTGGCTTTTTGTGCCATCGACAGTCGACACTAGTGTCCGGTATTTTTCAGACAGCCATCTGGCAACCCTATTAGAGAAGAGAGAGCATATTCAGTCTTTTTTGTCCCATGCAAATTCTAACTCATTATATATTCTTTTCAACTTTGAAAAGGATCGCTCTCAGCTGCAGTTTGATGTCATCATTGAAAGATAGATGTGAAGTGCGATGTGTACATTTGTAAACGACTGTGTGAAATATAGCTCATTCAAAATCAGCAAAAAAATTAGCTCTGTGCACGTTTTTTGAGTTTCGCTTTGTGTTACTTCCTTTTCTTTACACTGGAGCTGGACAATAAATTTTTTAAGAGTTCTGAAAATCGGACTAATTCTGAAGGCAAGCAGTCTTCGATATCACTTGAATGTTCTTCCATTAATTTGGCTGCTGCCCATCGGGTGGCGAAATTGCTGAGCTCAGTTAAGTCTGTAAGAAAGCCAAATTTCTCATGGATGTCTTTATATGCGCCTAACCGATGTTGTAGGGCTTAAGAAAGTTTGTCAATGATGACCAGAAATACCTCAATCTTGAATTTTTGTCTCGAGGATAGTACTGTTTTGTTGATGCCCCTTTATCAAACTGACGCTTTCTTTTTTGTTTGATAGTTTTAAAGATTGTTTACACTGTTTTTACCACGGACTTTTCCTTTCCTTTGTCTTCATAGGAATCAAATTAAGAATGCTATCTTTTAACAAACTTAATGAGAGACATCCTTTCTAAAATTGTTTCCCAAATTTTAAGTAAAATAGCGACTTCCAGTTGTTCAATTTCCTTTAGAAACCCTTCTTCTTCAAGTCGACCGTCACGTGGCTGATTTTCATTTGTTGCTAATTCTTAGAGTGCTGCAATATTCTCATGGTATGAGTCATTAATAGTCCTTACATCATCATGTCAGGCTGACCATCTTGTGTCAGACAAAGCTTTGTTAGCATGTATCAATTTCATATGTTTTTGAAGTACCTGTCAAGGATGAGTAGATGCAACAAGCCGGGTATAGATCTAAAGATTTTGCAGAAGACATAAAAATCTGACCGCAGCAGGACAACATGCTGCTCTTTTCCCAACCAAATTAAAGGAATGAGCTGTGCACGGCATATAATGAGCTACAATGAACTTCTCACGAAGAATAGCCTGGTTTCCGTTATACTTCCTACTTATTTGCAGCATTGCCGTATGACTGTCCAAGGAATTTTCAGGGATTCGTACAAACATAAGGGCCTGCATCTTTATTATACACTATAATTCATAATAAGTTTGGGGTCCTTAAATTATTGGGGCTTTAGCCCGTTCAGCACCCCCTTTTAATCCGCCATAGGGGGAGTGTCACGCATCTGTGACGATGTGGTACGAGGACGGGGGTGTTTGAGAAATGTGACGTCACATCAAAAAGCGCAACTTTAAATAAAAGTTCCACTTAAATATTTCATTGTTTACCATTTATTTAATTACGTTTTCAATGGCTTCACGCGTGTTACGATATTAGAGTGCAGACTTACCCTAAATACATATTTAAATGAAAATAAAATAAAATTTGCAACATGCTAATTTTTATTGAGAAAATACGGCTTGGTGGCGGGGGTGTCAAAGCTTTGTGACGTCATATCGTAAAAAAGGGGTGGGGTCTAAGTTTTAGTGACAAAGTATGATGCTGGGGAGGGTGGGGTAAAAATCGGCAACCTCGCGTGACGTCATTTATGGACGGTCCCTTCAGTCATGAAGGCTTGACACCATGAACTACCGCCCCGGGTGACACGAACCCTAGTGACGCCTCTGGAGCTATGTTAGGGTTAGATTAGGTTTGGGTTTTTTGGTTAGTGTTATGGTTATTGTTACCTTCAGTTTTCAAATTAGAGTTAGTTAATGTTCAGCCAGTGTTAGGTTTTGCTTAAGTCAAACGTTAAATACTTTTTTAAAATATTAATTTGTTAAATCTTGTAATCTTTCAGAAATGAAAACAACAACGTGCCCATGCTATGCTAAATGTTTTACACAATAGAACGTCACATCGCTGGTTTCTACTCTCTTCTTCCATCCTCTGTCTTGTTTATATGTCATACATCAAAAATTTTCCGTCTAATGCTATTTCTAATATATCTCAATCTTTTTATCGATATCTCTCTTTGTCTGAATTTCTTTGTATTAATTTGTGTGTCTGTCCGTGCATCTCTCTCTCTCTCTGTCTCTCTTTTTCTCTCTATCTCTCTCTTTCTCTCTATCTCATTTCTTGCTCTTTTTCTCGTGTCATCTCATAATAAGTAATATATCCTCTGTGCCTTAAAGCAATTTAGGTTGAACTTATTCAAAGTCTAACACCTCTGTATAGCTTTGTGTTATAAAATATTTCAATGTCGTTAAGTGGAGCTATCATTAAACAGCCTGCTGTATTTATTCGAATTGCTTATGTTTTTTTTTAAAATTTCACAAGGGCTTTGCCACATCTCCTCAAGAAAGCTGAGGTTTGAAAGTCATCAGCAGATGAAGAATGTTAACGTGTAGATCTAGAGGGCCAATGTACAGATCTAGAGGGCCAAGGTACAGATCTAGAGGGCCAAGGTACAGATCTAGAGGGCCAAGGTACAGATCTAGAAGGCCAAGGTACAGATCTAGAAGGCCGATGTGCAGATCTAGAGGGTCAAGGTACAGATCTAGAAGGCCAATGTACAGATCTAGAAGGCCAATGTACAGATCTAGAAGGCCGATGTGCAGATCTAGAGGGTCAAGGTACAGATCTAGAAGGCCAATGTACAGATCTAGAAGGCCAATGTACAGATCTAGAAGGCCAATGTACATATCTAGAAGGCCAATGTACAGATCTATAGAAGGCCAAGGTACAGATCTAGAAGGCCAAGGTACAGATCTAGAAGGCCAATGTACAGATCTAGAGGGTCAAGGTACAGATCTAGAAGGCCAATGTACAGATCTATAGAAGGCCAAGGTACAGATCTAGAACGCCAAGGTACAGATCTAGAAGGCCAAGGTACAGATCTAGAAGGCCAAGGTACAGATCTATAGAAGGCCAATGTACAGATCTAGAAGGCCAATGTACAGATCTAGAAGGTCAAGGTACAGATCTAGAAGGCCAAGGTACATATCTAGAAGGCCAATGTACAGATCTAGAAGGCCAAGGTACAGATCTAGTAGGCAAATGTACAGATTTAGAAGGCCAATGTACAGATCTAGAGGGTCAATGTATAGATCTAGAAGGCCAATGTACAGATCTAGAAGGCCAAGGTACATATCTAGAAGGCCAATGTACAGATCTAGAATGCCAATGTACAGATCTAGAAGGCCAATGTACAGATCTAGAGGGTCAAGGTACAGATCTAGAAGGCCAATGCACAGATATATAGAAGGCCAATGTACAGATCTAGAAGGCCAATGTACAGATCTAGAAGGCTATTGTACAGATCTAGATCAAGGTACAGGTCTAGAAGGCCAAGGTATAGATCTATAGAAGGCCAATGTACAGATCTAGAAGGCCAATGTACAGATCTAGAAGGCCAATGTACAGATCTAGAGGGTCAAGGTACAGATCTAGTGGGTCAAGGTACAGATCAGAGGGCCAAGGTACAGATGTAGTGGGTCAAGGTACAGATCTAGAGGGTCAAGGTACAGATCTAGAGGGTCAAGGTACAGATCTAGTGGGTCACATTTAACACAAACTTTTTGTGTATTAAAATGTTATAGCCAAATAGAATTATTGTACCGTCATGCATACAATCAGACGTTCAAAGCTTGTACACTCAAATACATCAAGACACGCATTTAACACTTAATAGACAATTGATTAGCATTTAAAAAGTTTTTTCTTTAAAACTACAAATTCTGGATTAAAACATTTTCACTTCATCTTTTTAGACTATCTTGTCCGTTTCCTGTCTCGGTAGCCGACCAGACGCTCCAGCAAGGAATGGAATCGTATTGGGTCTCGCTAACAGCCCCGACACTCAATCAGGGCTCAATGCAAGCTTTAATCAATGCTAAGAACGCTCTGCCTGGCGGGCCAGTCAAGTTTATTTGGCTTCGATTGATATCCTCAGGGCGCGTTCAGAAAGCTATTTGCCCTCTGAACGTCTCCGTTGATGATTTCACCCCCTCCGTTCCCTACCCACCACAGTACTAAGAGAAATGCGCTGGGCAACTTTGGCTGATGATTAAAATTTCATAATTAATGTATTGAGTAAAATACTTTTTAAAAAAATATGTGTAAAGTCAGCAGATATTTTTTTATCATTTCAGAAAGCAATTAATTAGTAAAAATAAATACTGCGCAGCCAGTTTTTTCGCTAATTAACTTAACATGTTTCACCAAATTTAAGTCCGGCCACAAAATTGTGCAGTAGTCATTCCTGATAAATAAAATGTTTGTGTATTTTAAAAATTTCAATAGCTGCTTATAACAAAATACTTCTTAAACTAACATAACGAAATATACGACTTTAATATTTGAACAAGTTCACGGGTGTGTATTTCCTTTGCGTTGTATCAAAGAGTGACGTCAGGCCAAGTTTAGACAGAGAGGAAACACTCTTCTTGTTCCTATAGACGCGAACTAAAACATCCGGTGAACGATGAGTCTCTTCCGTTCTCCAAATCAATTGACGCTTGTTTTCCCATTACTTATTAGTAGCATAAACACTATTCAATATGTCAAAACTTCATTAAAAAAACAGCCCCGTAAAAACAAAGATTTTGACTATAAATCCCTTATGTATCAGTCATAATTAAAATTATTGATCATGTTCAAATGCGACAAACATTTACAGACTGAATCTGCCTTTGCCCCCCCTTTGCTGTATAACCGGGGGGGAGGTGGGAGAGGGGAAAGGTCTGGTCACCAATCACTGGAACGAGCTCAGCGTGACACGTAAAATATAAACAAAAGCACGCCGGTACATCAATGGGTGGCGTCAACGCGTGAACTGAACTGGCACGTGGAACAAAAAAACAATAAACAGTAAAATTGAATTACATATGTTCTCTAGAGATAAACTAAATGCATTAATTTAATTACCGTACGTCCGATCGATCTGAAATTTTGATACGACGCATTGTTAGGTGACACGAGTCCATGTGCCAAGTTTTAGCTCGATGGCATCACAGGAAGTGTTTAATTTTTGGCTTTTGTTTTTCCGCTCGACCGACGACGAACGACAGAGAGAGAGAGAGATGAGAGAGAGAGAGAGAGAGAGAGAGAGAGAGAGAGAGAGAGAGAGAGAGAGAGAGAGAGAGAGAGAGAGACGGCGGGGAAGTTAATATAAGGGATTTAAAAACTTGTCTCTTTTATACTAAGTTTCCATGACTGACAATCATACACATGTATGAATAATAAACATTGATCCTTAACACTATCTGATAATAGACTTCACTAGGATCCCTAGCTGACAATAGATTACACTAGGATCACTAGCTGACAATAGATTACACTAGGATCACTAGCTGCTAATAGATTACACCAGTATCCATAGGTGCTAATAGATTACACTTGGATCACTATCTGAAAATAGATTACACTAGGATCCCTAGCTGCTAATAGATTACACTAGGATCCCTAGCTGCTAATAGCTTACACTTGGATCACTATCTGATAGTAGATTACACCAGTATCCATAGCTGCCAATAGATTACACTTGGATCACTATCTGAAAATAGATTACACTAGGATCACTATCTGATAATAGATTAAACTAGGATCCATAACTGCTAATAGATTACACTTGGATCACTATCTGATAATAGATTACACCAGTATCCATAGCTGCCAATAGATAACACGTGGATCATTATCTGATAGTAGATTACACTAGCATGTCTAGCTGCCAATAGATTACACTAGTATCTCTAGCTGCCAATAGATTTCACTATCTGCCATTGAACTCTAGTAAAAACCAGCGGTCTTGTCGATGAGCTAGTATTCTTCATTTCAAATGTATACAACAACATTTCTGCTTTGTGCCAAACAACAGCTCTGTTCTTTGCCAAACAATAGGTCTGTTCTGTGCCAAACATCAGGTCTGTTCTGTGCCAAACAACAGCTCTGTGCTGTGCCAAACATCAGGTCTGTTCTGTGCTAAAGATCAGGTCTGTTCTGTGCTAAAGATCAAGTCTGTTCTGTGCTAAAGATCAAGTCTGTTCTGTGCTAAAGATCAGGTCTGTTCTGTGCCAAACAACATGTCTGTTCTGTGCCAAACAACATGTCTGTTCTGTGCAAAATATCAGGTCTGTTCTGTGGCCAAACATCAGGTCTGTTCTGTGGCCAAACATCAGGTCTGTTCTGTGAAAAATATCAGGTCTGTTCTGTGCAAAATATCAGGTCCGTTCTGTGCCAAACAGCAGGTCTGTTCTGTGCAAAATATCAGGTCTGTTCTGTGCCAAACAACAGGTCTGTTCTGTGAAAAATATCAGGTCTGTTCTGTGCAAAATATCAGGTCTGTTCTGTGCCAAACAACAGGTCTGTTCTGTGCCAAACAACAGGTCTGTTCTGTGCCAAACAACAGGTCTGTTATGTGCCAAACAACATGTCTGTTCTGTGCCAAACAACAAGTCTGTTCTGTGCCAAACATCAGGTTTTTTCTTTAATTGTTTCAATTAGTCATTGGAAGGTGTATTCCTATACTGGACTTTTGACCGTTAAACCAAGTCATTAGACAATACTTATAAAAACAACGCCCTCACGTCGAGCACTGAACAGGTCTTTTGTTGGCGTCTAAGTATTCTTTCAGGGTCAAGCTCAAGTGGGGCACTTCAATTACATTTGTATTTTGAAAGATGGAATGTATGTAGATGTTAGTGTGAGATACGATTTAATCATGAGTCATGACAGCACGCCTTCTAATTAAATACACGAATCTAGAACACATGCTTTAAAACAGGGCCGTCCAAACTTTTTGCAAAGAGTGCCGTATTCCATGAAGTAAAAGCAGGTGCTGGCCGGATTAAGATAATAAAGGAAAATGACATACTTTAGGTGTAAGAATAAATGGCAGGCTTTTCAATAATACGTTTATTTGTTGTTGTTTGTAGTTTTTTCTTCTATATTTTTTAAAGTTTTAGTAATTTTTTTAAAAACATTTAAGTGTGAGATTTTCTATAGCAAAAGGGGGCACTGCTATCGCTATTTTCCACACTAATGAAACATACATCATTACATCATTATACATTACTAAAATTGTATTGATATTTGCAATGATATTGAATAAAGTTGGTTATTGCATACTTTGTATCTTAAAATAAAATAAAATTTAGCGGCAAAAAAGAAGAAAAGTTACGTTATTGATATTGCCATCAGCGTCATCACCTTTGGTACACAATACTAGATATAAGTTCATCAACTTTGGTACACATTACTACATATAAATTCTTCGACTTTGGTACACATTACTACATATAAGTTCATCGACTTTGGTACACATTACTACATATAATTTCATCAACTTTGGTACACATTACTACATATAAGTTCATCAACTTAGGTACACATTATTACATTTAAGTTCATCGACTTTGGTACACATTACTACATATAATTTCATCAACTTTGGTACACATTACTACATATAAGTTCATCAACTAAGGTACACATTACTACATATAAGTTCATCAACTTTGGTACACATTACTACATATAAGTTCATCGACTTTTGTGTAATAAATATCCACAGTTTTAAACAATAAAACGTAGTAGATTATTCCGTCATTGTACTTAGAGATGTCAGTATTGTTGAAAAATGCTGCCCAGGTTACCCGTTCGAAAGGCCTATAAATTTTCGGCGTCACGCCCGTCTTTAGCCTTATACTTCTTTGTTTCTTATGGAAATGCAAATTTAAATGTAAAGAATCAGGGATGTAAAAATGATGACATTGAAACACTAGCATAACCCTGGCGGGTAAAGACAAAGAGCAGAGTGGTGCCAGAGTGATTTTAGTGGGGGTGGGGCGAGGGACTAAATAAAGTTTCATAAAGACAAAGAGCAGAGTGGTGCCAGAGTGATTTTAGTGGGGGTGGGGCGAGGGACTAAATAAAGTTTCATAAAGACAAAGAGCAGAGTGGTGCCAGAGTGATTTTAGTGGGGGTGGGGCGAGGGACTAAATAAAGTTTCATAAAGACAAAGAGCAGAGTGGTGCCAGAGTGATTTTAGTGGGGGTGGGGCGAGGGACTAAATAAAGTTTCATAAAGACAAAGAGCAGAGTGGTGCCAGAGTGATTTTAGTGGGGGTGGGGCGAGGGACTAAATAAAGTTTCATAAAGACAAAGAGCAGAGTGGTGCCAGAGTGATTTTAGTGGGGGTGGGGCGAGGGACTAAATAAAGTTTCATAAAGACAAAGTGTGGTAATCGTATGACGACATGACGGGTTATTTCTAGTTCATAGCTGACAACTGTTGTAATTAACCAAACTTTCCGGGACATTCCATTAATGAGTGCACCCATCCCGCAACATGTATTATTGTTATTACAATGAAAATCATTCCACGATTGAAATAATGTTTGTTGTTTTTTTAAAACCAATTATAGAGCAGGAGTGATTTATTTTCGGTTGACAGTTATCTCTTTTTGAGCATTTTCTTGTTAAACGAATTTCACAGTATATATTTCAAACGAAAAGTTTTTAATTTGATAAATTATTCGCGAGCCGAAATGTGACACAGAAGAGCCACAAGCCGTAGTAAGACCACCGTTGGTATAGATCATAGATATTGTAGTAACATGGGCAACGGGTACCCGGGTTCCCGGATACACGTTGACAGGCCTAATCGTACTCAAAACAGCACATAGTTTCTTATAAATATAATGTCGTCGTACCAACAAAAAAAAATCCAAGATACAATTAACTAAAGATGAGCCCGCGGGCCAGTTAAAATTTTAGCACAGGCCGCATTTGGCCCGGGGACCGTACTTTGGACACACCTGCTTTAAACGATACCATTTATGTTTGTCTGTATGTGAACTATATAGTAAAAAACAGAATAAACGTGTTCTTTACATAACCACCTATTGTGGGGTCATTATTAAATAATTTTTTTTTGTGTTAGAGTTTTAGGTTGGATTTTTCATATTGGAGTTTTATTGATACATATATTGTATTCTAATATGTAAATTTTTTTAGTTGAATTTGTCAAATGTTGTATTTAACTTGATAGGTGTTGTAGTTGAATTGAAAAATGTTCTAGTTGAATCGATATAAGTTTACATTGAGTTGATTAGGCGAATTTAGTTGGTGTTGAATTTAGTTGATGAAATGGTCAATATTTTTGTTGAAATAGTAAATAGTATTTAAATGGTGAAAGTTGTTAATGATTAGTTACTGTTGTAATTACAGGAATCAACTTTACTATTTGAGTAAAAAAAAATGCTCAAAAGCTAAAAAAAAATTAAAGCTCTAAAAAATAAATAAAAAGTTGTTGCAATTTTTACAATTCATTTTTGTGAACACGGCCTCACCTCTCATCTCTGTTCTTGAAGATTGTAAAATGCTGAAAGTGGAGCAGGGACGTGAAGGAATTAGTTGGAGTTTTCCCCACAGTTGTAGATCGATACTAGGGAGAGGAGGGATAGGTTGGCTGGGGCTAGAGGCGGCAAAGTTCGTATTTTGAGACCAGGCGACCACAAAGTGTAGTAGAGTCACAAGCTTTTTGTACCGGACGCTCTTCTCCAAGACCCCGACCAGGGGAATTGTGGGGTTAACAAAGACGTGATGTTTGATATCTGGTGGTGGTCTGGTTGTCACTCTGTACGGGCTCGCTCTTTTCTTTACTGGGACGCCTCGAACTTTGGTGAGTTGTTAGAAGTGAGTAATTATCAAGTACAAGTTGTTGACTTGTTCAATATTTTTCTTAAATACAATAATTAGTATAGTGTGGTTCTTTCTTTCATTAAAAAATAAACAAATAACAAGTTTTAAAAAAACCCGTAAAAAAACAAGTTTTTGACTATAAATCCTTTATGTACGAGAAGTAACTAAAAGAATTTTAATTATAATACGCAGCGAAAGACCATCCAAAAATAAACTATTGTAGTTGTGTCGTAAAACAATTTAATATAATGCGCACCGATCAGGAATATGCTTATAAAAAGTGTTGTCAATAAATACGCACCTTATTGCGCGACAGAAAGGTTGTTCAATATAATACGCACCGCGACACTCTATCTCAAAAAATAACATGATACATAGGAATAAATAAAATAATCTAAAAAATTCAATAATTTAATTACAGCACATGCGATCGATCTGAAATTTTGATACATAGTTTTTATCATCGCCACCAAACTGCCTGCTAAATTTCAGCTCGCTAGCGTACGAGGAAGTGGGTTAAAAATCGATCCAAAGTTTTGGCGACCGACAAGCAATCAAGGGTTAAGCCAAGCAACCAGACACCACGAGTTAATAAAAAGGATTTAAAAATAAATACTTTTTATGTTTCGAAAATCCAAATGTTTACAATTATACCAATGACCATTAATCGAGTTTCTTGGTTAAATATAAAACAGTTAATCAGTTAAGTTTGTTTAGGTGCTTGCGTGTCTTCGTGTCTGGTGAATGTTGTGTGGATGTATTTGTGTGCGTGTTGCTAAACACGCATTGATCTCGTGGTATAGATATACGTCTTCAACAATATAAAAGATCTGAATAATTTCGGCAATGGCTTTTCAACACGAGTCACTTCTACACATCAATATATTATGAAAAGTTTACCAAACCTTTATTGCCGCTATACGACAGTGAGAGCATGCTGGATATTGACATGTCACTTTCTAGATATCAATAAAAATGAATAAAAATAAACTGTTTATAGTGTACAAGACTCAGAGTTGGTTTTCATTGCGCATTGATTTCTTATGTCTTCAACCCCCACTCCCTCCCTCTTTCTCTCTAATTATTCCTATGTCTGTACTTTCTCTTAACATCTCTCTTTGTTTCTATCCACATCTCTGTCTGTCCAATCTATTTCAAGCTCAAGCAATCTGTCATGCTTTATCCGTCCTTGTAAACCGACCCCCTCCCCCAACCATTTTTCTAATTCTCTCGTTCTATGCCATCACATTACACCCAGTATCAGCTCTCACCAGCCCCCCCCACACACACACACACAATGTTCTCTCTATGTCTGCGCCTCGCTGTAGATTATTGACTTTCGCACGTAAGCTTCCGTTTGGCACAAACTAAAAGGTTTCGTTAAAATATCAGGAATAAATAATGGAGTCTTTAAAAACAAAACACTTTGCTGCTATTAAGTTCTAAGCATACGTCTGAGATGTGTGTATGATCTAGTCTGATGGGTGGCTTTGGTTACAACACATTATAGTTGAGATCTGGATGCGCTTTTTTTAAAGGTTGTTCCGTTTCAACATGACCTTGATGGATGATTCATGAAGGCCAAGACCATGATTCATTGCACAGATATTTGGCTTGTATTTTTCTCGGGATTAGTTCTCAAAGCAAGTCCAATTTATTATTATTAAAAATAAATTCTTAATCAAATAAACCATACGACTTTGTGACAGTTTTATAAATAGGTAAACTTATTTTGTAATTATAAATTATTATAACATATATTAAAAAAATTACTTGTTTTGATGTCTAATCTAATCTTATGTCAAAATATATATGTTGCGTTCAACTTTGACTATATCCTATATATGTTTCAAATGTTGACAATTATTTACAGATGAATTCCGGTGACACTCTCCCAGACTATGAACAGCATCCGCTTCCACTATGGCCTCCAGGTGAAGGTCATCAAGGTTGTTCCTTCTGGGACCAGACAGGATGTGATGCAGGAGAGTGTTGTATTAAAGAGGTAAGCCCTACGGCGATACAAGTTGTACAAAAACGTTGCCCATGTTTTTTTTTGTCATGAATATTTTTCAAAACGAAAAGTTTGTCATCATTATATTTGTGCAAAATCATCGTTATAGGAATCGAAAAAAATCATAAATTTGAATAAAGGAAAATAGTATAACTAAGGCTTGAACCTATAACAGCTCTTGTAAAAAGTATGTTGAGAGAAGGTTTGGGCGGGTCTACCACATTCTTCTATCTTGAAAGGTTTATGGCCATTGGCCCCAACGCTCGGGCGACAGCTGCTGTCTTTGTATAACACATTGTCAAAGCATCTCAATCTACTTCCACCAGTGAGTAGTCTGTCCCCAGATTTCTCCTTGTGGATCAATGTTCTGCAGTAAAGACTTCAGGCAGTCCGGGATCCTATGATGTCTTAACCAGTGCAGTCGTCATTATGTAATTGTTCTGGCTATCGTTAGTATTTCTTGGCTTGTACGAATACTTCACTGGTCACCATCGATCAACGGATTTTTATAAATACCTGTGTTATAACCAGCGAATGAATTAAAACCCCATTAGTAAGATTACTTAGGTCAGTGGTGGAGAACCTGTTTTGGGCCGCGTGCCCAATGTTTAACCAAAACCAACTTATTTATAACAAAGTGCCAACACTCAAATGACACCCCAAAATAGTTTGGCTTAGCTGTTTTGATTAAGGAAGTAATATTTTAGTCACGTGTCGGCAGATGAGGCTCTGCGTGCCGACTGCGGCATGCGTGCCATAGGTTCGCCATCACTGACTTAGGTTATGATTATATTACATTGTTTATGGGTAGATTTTCAAGGCTTTAGTTACATATCAGTTTTTGTTATGTATTAATCAACCGCAACCCTTGAAGGGCATCAAAGAAAGGACTTAACTCTCAGAAAATGAAATGAATTGTCATAATTTCTCTTCTCAAGGCCACCAACAATACTAACATGACAATTTGTACTTCAATCACGGCCATCAATTATACACTCATTAGTACCAGAAAATATGTATGATCAGAGATGTTTTGTTTAGATATATAACGCAATTTCATCTGCGTTGAAAAGAAGGTTTTAATTATTTATACGCACAAAGGAGTCTCTATTTTATACACCATGCAATCAATGTATGTGTTACGTGGCGGATGAACTGAATCATTGATAACAATAAATACATACTATATACTCACTCGTATGTCAAGTACAAGGCCTGATTAGATGCAAGCAGAACACCAGGCACAAGACCTTGTTAGATATTTACATAGCAAATACCCGTAACAAGACGTTTTAGATAATTGCATGCCAAACACCAGGCACAAGTACTTGTTAGATACTTGCATGCCAAACACCAGGTCTAAAACGTATCTAGATACTTGCATGTCAAACACCAGGTACAAGACCTTGTTAGATACTTGCATGCCAAACAACAGGTACAAGAACGTGTTAGATATTTGCATGCCAAACACCAGGTACAAGACCTTGTTAGATATTTGCATGTCAAACACCAAGTACAAGACCTTGTTACATACGTGCATGCCAAACACCAGGTACAAGACCTTGTTACATACTTGCATGCCAAACACCAAGTACAGACCTTGTTAGATATGTGCATGTCAAACACCAGGTACAAGACCTTGTTACATATTTGCATGCCAAACACCAAGTACAAGACCTTGTTACATACGTGCATGCCAAACACCAGGTACAAGACCTTGTTACATACTTGCATGCCAAACACCAGGTACAAGACCTTGTTAGATATTTGCATGCCAAACACCAAGTACAGACCTTGTTAGATATTTGCATGCCAAACACCAAGTACAGACCTTGTTAGATATTTGCATGCCAAACACCAAGTACAGACCTTGTTACATACTTGCATGCCAAACACCAAGTAGAAGACCTTGTTACATACTTGCATGCCAAACACCAAGTAGAAGACCTTGTTAGATACTTGCATGCCAAACACCAGGTACAAGACTTTCTTAGATTATTGCGTGCAAAATTCCACGAACAATACCCTGTCAATTTAATTTATTTCGTCCTTCTGCTCATCTTAAACACTGGGCGTTATCTCTATAGTCCTTCTGCTCATCTTACACACTGGACGTTATCTCTATAGTCCTTCTGCTCACCTTACACTCTGTACGTTATCTCTATAGTCCTTCTGCTCATCTTACACTCTGGACGTTATCTCTATAGTCCTTCTGCTCACCTTACACTCTGGACGTTATCTCTATAGTCCTTCTGCTCATCTTACACTCTGGACGTTATCTCTATAGTCCTTCTGCTCATCTTACACACTGGACGTTATCTCTATAGTCCTTCTGCTCATCTTACACACTGGACGTTATCTCTATAGTCCTTCTGCTCATCTTACACACTGGACGTTATCTCTATAGTCCTTCTGCTCATCTTACACACTGGACGTTATCTCTATAGTCCTTCTGCTCATCTTACACACTGGACGTTATCTCTATAGTCCTTCTGCTCATCTTACACACTGGACGTTATCTCTATAGTCCTTCTGCTCATCTTACACACTGGACGTTATCTCTATAGTCCTTCTGCTCATCTTACACACTGGACGTTATCTCTATAGTCCTTCTGCTCATCTTACACACTGGGCGTTATCTCTATAGTCCTTCTGCTCATCTTACACACTGGACGTTATCTCTATAGTCCTTCTGCTCATCTTACACACTGGACGTTATCTCTATAATTACACATTTTAAAATAATAATCGTAATAATTATTTGTATGGTGATAGAAACTCCCGCCCTACCCAACATTAATTTTCCATTTAAATAATTTATAACTCAGTTTTAAAAAAAACATTTTTAAACAAACCATTGTAAAACATCAGAAACGTGACATTTCCAGAGAGTTGAACTCCTCACCACTTGCTAGCGTTTGCTTTATGCTTTTATTTCTATTAAGACCAACTTTGGCGAGAGCGATTGACACAGCGTACAAACACTGGCAGCTTGATGTCCCGTGAGATCGATTGTAGCACTGACGAGACAGTGGGAATGAGTCTCGGTCGCTTGTCATATGGTAGCACTGCCGTAACAATGGGGATTAGTCGCTGTCTCTTGTCATATAGTAGGACGCAGTAATCTTCTGTATAGAAGGAGCGTCTGTAAACAGATAAGATAAGATAAGACAACAGTGATTGTCTGTCTCTGATCCCCCTCTTTAGTACTCGTTGCTTTTAGTTATTCTTCCAATCAATATATTTCTTTAATTAAGATGTTTTACTTTATACACGACGATTGCTCTCAAACAGGGATCACCACTCGTTATGCTGATGACATCGAATTTATTTATTTCTTTTATAAGCACCCCGTTGTTATTTTGCTTGTATTTGATGATACTCTTTACGTTCTTTGAAAACTCTTGAATTCAAAATTAAATTTTTGATTCTTATCATAATTTTAATACAGTTAAACCTCTCAAAACGAGCACCTCTCATAACAAAAAATTCGCATAACGTGCACATTTTTTTTACGAGCGGAGATTCGCATAACGGGTGACGCAGAAAGGGAAAGTCCTTTTTCCTGAAAATTCTTTTGCGAGCCGGAACTTCCGCCAGATGTATTATTCTGCGTTTAGCTTTCGGTCTGTTCGCGTATTGTTTTTGTGTGTGATCAACCGTTTAGCAAATTTTGTACTCAGGCTGTATTCGTAATTGTTTTATGTGCAAAATGTAATAACTTGTGCTAAATTGTCATAACAAAAAAACAGCACATCACAAGAAAACAATCATAAGAGAGGAAAAAAACTGTTGAAATGAAACTTAATTAAAACCATTGAAACTTAAAACCATTGAAAAGCAAGAACAAGGTTACTAATCGAGCCCGCAACTATAATCAGCCAACATCAACGATCTGCACTATTCTAAAGAACAATTAAGGAGATGGATCCTTCAAAAGGAGTGTAAAGAATGTCTACCAAACGGTTGCGACACATTTTCGTCAAATTTTGAAGCGTCGGCAAAAACAAATGTCTTTGGACAGTTTTCTAGTTAAAAAGGAATAATTATTTGTCATTAACTCATATTTTCGTTTACGTTTTTTGTTTCAAATCTAAATTGTATTCTAGTTGTTTCACTCTTTAACAATTCATAAGTAAGTTGATTTGAATAAATGTTAATAATTGTTTTTGAAAAGATAGTATTTTTTCAGCATGGAATGAATAATCGTATTTTACATTGATTTGTATGGGGAAAATTGTTTCGTCTAAATAGCATTTCGCTTAACGACAAGGCTATGAAACGAATTAAAATCTTTATGAGAGGTTTGACTGTATATTGAAATCGGGATTATTTTTTGCTTTCAAATCTTGTAAGATTCTCAATAAAAATTCTCGAAAGTTCATGCAGGCCGCATCAAACATTTTATAAGAACGCATGTTACCCATCCACGGTGTATGAGATTATACCCGGGGAAAATATGACGACTTTTAGCAGATTTAATATTTCCTACTTTCACGTCATGAAATTGTATAAACAGTAAAAGGTTAAGAGATGATAATATTCTTGCGTATCGACAGCCTTACACTTGTAACACCACTGACATTCTTGAAATCTCCGTTCCAGCATTTGTTTGGAAAGATCTTACGCGGCCTGGGTTACTGTTGGAGAGTCTGTGTAACAACTGTTTAGATATCTTTTTGAAAGATCAAGAAGTTTTATTGCGACGCAAAAGGCTCAGATACGTGTTATACGCTGATGGAGCTTTTAAAAAAAAATGTATTTTTTTTTAACGCAAGTTCTTGTTCTAGCTGGTACCTAGCTAGGAAATAATGTTAACCCACTTATTGTGTAAATATCATTTTCAAGACGCCGGAGATTATTGCTACAACTATGGTCTGGATAGCTGTTTGCAAATAGAGAGATCTAAAGTAAATAGCGTTGTCTGGGCAGCTGTCACATGAGGAGATGTTTTTTGGTTGTTATGGATGACAAACGACAGTTGGGACTTATGTTTGAATTGATACTTGATCTATTCAGAGAGTCAAGATTGTTCAAGATTCAGTTCCATAAACAACTCTTTAATTTGTTTCATGATTTTTCTCCCAAATGAAATTAACTTGTCTTGCTTACAGAATTTCGTATCTGAACCTTAAATTATCCTAACCTTCTTATTTGATACGAATTTACACTCCACCGACTCACATTTATCAGATCAATTATAAATCCAACACTTGTCTGTTATTTACAGATATGAACAGTTTCGCTATTCTTCAAATTCAAACATAAAATTACGCTAATTGCAGGATGCGCCCGGGGCCAATTGTGACTTTAGATAATCGATTATCTGGATAACATCTATTAAAACAGAAATGTGGCTTGATTTTGACGCCATCTGAATTAGAGGTGTAGCTAGGATATTTTTCACCCAGAGACGAACTTTTAAATTGGCTCCCCTTATTTATTATTCTCGTTCTCTTTTTGTAATGTAATGTCTTAAGCAATGTCCCCTTTAAGGCTCATTGTTCCTTAAACAAAGAGAAAAAACTCGTGTGCAAAGTTTCGCAGCATCAATTTTTGTGTGCAATATTTACAAAATTTGATGCGAGGTAATTCTAAACTGCTGCGCGGCATCAGACAGATTTCTGAGCGGCCACAAAAACTTGGTGATATATGTACACCCGACCCCCTTGCTACGCCTCTGATCTTAGATGATGTCGAGGAAAATTGCCGCTTTGCCTTCATCATTTCTAACCACCCTGCTGCTCTTTCCCACCACAATCCCGCCGATCAGCTTACAATACAATTCACATTCTTGGACGAGGCGAATCCGTCTTACATCAATTTCCTTCTTCCCTCCTCAACTCAATCACTTTCCTCCCAACATACTCAATTTTCTCCCAACTCACTCACTTTCCCCTCAACTCACTACCCCTCTCCCCAACTCACTCCCCCTCCCCCAACTCACTCCCTCTTCCCTCAACTCACTCATTTCGCTCAACTCACTCACTTCCCTCCCAACTCACCCCCTTTCCCGCCAACTATTGCAAGTTTAATGTTCCATTTAACGCCTCGGGCCTCGGGCCAGGACATTCTCAGCTCAACGTAAGCCATTAATGTTTCCGTAAATAGCCAACCAATCCAACACCGGCAGTGCAACTCAAGAGGGCGTCTCTGTACTAAGATCGCCCTCTACTTTACATTTAAGATTATATCTTCGAAGAGTTTTACACTGCTATCTCTTCACTCACACCATCCTCATACACACAATAATACACTCTGATTACATCCATGCCTCGATTTATAACTTGGTTGTTGTACTAATACTATAAAAGTAGGATTGAATAATTTTACCTCATTTAACTTTTAAAAAATCCAGCTGCAGTTTTTTTGTGGAAGAGACGAGTAATAATTATAATAACTGACTTTGCGCTTTCTGAAGTGTAAACAGTATGTCAATCAATGTGTTTGTTTAAGCCAGGAGTGGTCAGACCTGCTGTTACTGAGAGCTAGTATACAAATTAAAAATAAAATAAAAGTTGAGAGCCGCATTGAAGCACTATCGGACATTAAACCTGGCTTGCAAATCTTCCAGTTAATCTTCCAGTAAATCTTCCAGTAAATCTTCCAGTAAATCTTCCAGTAAATCTTCCAGTAAATCTTCCAGTAAATCATCCAGTAAATCTTGCTTTTCCCGTAATCCCAGCAATGTAAACACAAGAGAGCAGAATGCGGTTCGCGAGCCGCGGTTAGGCTTTCGTGGGTTGAAACTCTGCTTTATAATAATTTGATCGCAAGGGGAGAACAAAGCGTTTGCTAGTTTTGAAAGTGGAATACGGTCATGTCCTAGTCGAAATTGCTATAACACAGAAAATAACTTTCAAATCAATTTTTTTAATATAGCCGTAATGAACACATTTTGAAAAGACCAGAAGAGAAAATAACTTTAAATTCAAAACTCCGGAAATTTACTAATGATGTGTGACATAAGATCAATATCTATCTTTTAGGAAAGTTCCCACAACGCGGTAAATAACATTAAAATCAAGCTTTGGCAGATTAGCTATGACGCAGGAAACAGATTGTTGATATCACTCGTCGATCGTACGTTGTACGGCGGCAGATGAAAGAGAAGGTAACTCCTCAGGAACTCTCAAGCAAAGTGTCTTCGATTAATGCCCATCAATATTTCCACCATTCTGCAAACACGTCCGTGTCTTACCTACCAAACAGTTGTTTAATTACGTCATTCCATGCGACATAGTCTTCAACTGAATGATGCTGGTTCAGTTACTACCGAGTTGTTTAATGTGTACCACATTTCTTACTCTTTGATAGAAGACTTTAAATGAGAGTTGTGCAAATCTATCAGAACAGTAGGTAATCTGGATATTCTTTTCTTTTTTTAAATCCTTTATATTAACTCGTGGTGTCTGCGGCCGGCCGACCTTGTCGCCAAAACTTTTGATAGATTTTTAACCCACTTGCTCGCAAGATAGCGAGCTGAAATTTTGCAGGCAGTTTCATACCGATGATAAAAACAATGTATCAAAATTTCAGATCGATCGCATGTACCGTAATTAAATTATTGATTTTTTAGATTATTTTATTTATTCCTATGTATCATGCTATTTTTTGAGATAGAGCGTCGCGGTGCGTATTATATTGAACAACATTTCTGTCGCGCAATAAGGTGCGCATTTTATTGACAGCTCTTTTTATAAACATATTCCTGATCGGTGCGCATTATATTAAACATGTTTTACGACACAACTGCAATTTTGTATTTCTGGATGGTCTGGCGCTGCGTATTATAATGAACATTCTTTTAGTTACTTCTCGTACATAAAGGATTTATAGTCAAAAACTTGGTTTTTTACGGGTTTTTCTTATTCACACTCACTTTGCAATACGTTTAATAGTAAGGATTTACGATTTAATTCATGCTGGCATTCAGTTTGAAACACATTAATTATTACTATAGTTCTAAAGAAGTTTTTGTTTGCTTATTTCACTTTTCAAAACCCTTTTTAAAAAGAAGTACTTTACAATAATAAAGTTTGTTTTTTAATGTATTTTTTTACTTTGAGGTATTTCTTTTTTCGTATTTATATTTTTACGTGTGTTTAAACTTTCATATTCCATGCTTTAGCCGAATGGTTGTCTTAATAAGGTTGATATTTGCTAGTTGCTGTATATGCTTATTGTAAGATTGATTGATCCAGACATTTAAAAGCAGAAAGTTAAAATAATTTAAAATTTATCTCTAATTTGAACAGCTTTGTTATTGCTGTAAAATGTCTTATTGTATTAAATTTAATTTATTTCTTGAAGAGTTTGACAATTATGTGCGTGTAAGTTTATTTTGCTGTGTTTATTCTGGTGTCATCTAGTAGGATAACCCAATCGATAGGCATGTCCCTTTTCTACGGTGGTCGGACACTTCGACCCGAACGATTCGACCCCGGATGGTTCGACCCTGCCAGTTCAACCACAGGACGTTTCGACCCCAGGACTTTTCAACCCCAGGACGTTGCGACCCCGGTCGGTTCGACCACGGACGTTTCGACCCCAAACGTGTCGACCCATTTGTATTTACACCGTAGAAATAGTTGTTTCTTTAAAAATATAAATATGCATTTTTAAAATTTGTATTGTTAATATTAAATTTTGGTATAAATAATTTAACTTAATATTATATCCATTAAAAATTAAATACAGTTTTAAATCGTTATTTGTATATACACAGACAACCACTCAACATTCAACGCGAATTCATGACTGTGATAAATGCGTCATTCCTCTGAGGTCCTTCCAACCTATCTTACTCCGACCCCCACCCCGTCCGATGTAATGGGACAATAAAAAGGCAATGTGATCAGACAGTCCTTCTTAAAGGTGCCTACATTCTCTCTGTGGTCAGGTAGTCCTTTCTAAAGGTGCCTACGTTCTTTCTGTGGTCAGGTAGTCCTTTCTAAAGGTGCCTACGTTCTCTCTGTGGTCAGGTAGTCCTTTCTAAAGGTGCCTACATTCTCTCTGTGGTCAGGTAGTCCTTTCTAAAGGTGCCTACATTCTCTCTGTGGTCAGGTAGTCCTTTCTAAAGGTGCCTACATTCTCTCTGTGGTCAGACAGACCTTTCTAAAGGTGCCTACATTCTCTCTGTGGTCAGACAGACCTTTCTAAAGGTGCCTACATTCTCTCTGTGGTCAGGTAGTCCTTTCTAAAGGTACTACATTCTCTCTGCCTCCTCTCACTTTATTTACCCACCCCATAACCTTGGCCAGCACATGGGGTCATTCGTCATGCTCATTTGCACATACTCGTTTTGGTGAAATATATATATAGAGTATAGAGCATTGTTTATCTTAGCGATTCATGTAATGAGCTCCGTTAGCGAATTAATCAAATGTCACAATGGTGGTAGCAGTAACATTATTCAGCGGTATAAAAGTAGTTGTCACTGAGTTTATTCATCTTAGCATGTCATTGAACCCCTCGACAAAATGTAAACAACAATGACGTAACGTTCAGTCAGGTCATACGGGCCCAGCAGCTTGAATGTTATAGTCTTCTAGGCGGCGGTATTAACTATTGAAAATGAAAAACAATTATTAACTTTATATACTTATAACTTTTTACGTCTTATTAAAATTAGTATGTCTGCGACAAAGGTCTTCACGTATTAAGGAACACAAGAAACAGAAGTGAATGAAAGGGCGCGGGTTTGTAATGGTTTCAGCGCCTGTGAAATGCGTCGTACAGCTTGTCGACACCTTTAAAAAATAAAATTAAAAAATATTTTAAAAAGTAGAATAAAACAACTTTCATTTATTTTTATTGCCACAGTGAAAATCTTTGAACGACTTAAATATATACATTTTTAAAACCCAATAATAAATTAGGTCCTTTTTAAGTGTGTTTGGGATAGGAGTGGAGATTCTGTTTTTTAATTTTTAATGGATAATAAACCAAAAATTAATAATTAAAAAAAAAGAACAAATAAAAACATTTTATTGTTTAGAAACGAAAGGGTCGAAACGTCCGGGGTCGAAACGTCATGTGGTCAAACTGTCCGGGGTAGAATCGCCCGGGGTCGAATCACCCGGGGTCGAATCGTCCGTGGTCAAACTGTCTTTGGTCGAAACGACCTGGGTCGAAACGTCCTGGGGTCGAAACGTCCTGGGGTCGAAACGTCCTGTTGTCGAACTGGGAGGGTCGAACTGTCCGGGGTCGAAGTGTCCGTGATTCCTTTCCTACTAACCTTGCATTACAGCTTCTACTGACCTCTTGCGCTACTGATGTGTGGCTTGAATTTTAGTTCTCATGGGTTGTACTTTTATTATATCTTGAAAATCTTCAACTTAATTTATTTTCTTATCTATTCAATTTGGTTCGCAGTTGAAGACAGGAGAGTTTTCAAATAACTGTCTTTAGAGTTTATATTTATCATACTCATTAGCTGATCTTTACCAGACTTAAACACAACCGTCTATAACAACATGGTGCTAAAGGCAAATGTTATCATCTTAATATATTTAACTGACAGAACTTAACGGTGTAGGATATCGCCATTTTTGCTTGTTTATTGATACGTCATCATCTATCATTTTATGATGGATGGGAAACTTTTCTTCCGTTTCAATGCAACCAATATTAATTATATAAAATGTGCATTCAATTGAAAAAAGACTCACACATTTTCCCGACATCCAGTTATTTAAACACATTTGCTCAATACGTATTTTATCAAAATCTTTCTTTCAATCCAACAGGTCATCTCATTCGAGGACCTGGACCAAAATCCTCTGGTGAGCACCATTTGCAAACCTTTCCTGGCAGTCGGTGAGCTTTGCCTTCGCCAACCTGAAGGCTACCTGTGTGATTGCACGCCTGGATTGCGCTGCGAGTTCAGAAATAATGAAACATACGGACTGTGTTCACCCGGGTAGACTCCAGACTCCACTATCAATAATTAATCGTATGTTCTGGAAGGTTTCTTGTTAACTCATGGATTCTGTGGTGTGTTGCTTGTTTTATTTGAAGACCCTTGAAAACTCATCATGTTGTTTTTGATGATTCCAGGAACTTATTATATTGTGAATATTGTATGAAAATGCAGAATGATTTGGAGTGCCTGTAATATTTCAATGACTTATTTTATATTTAAAGTTAGTCTACAAACAAAATAAAATCAATGAACAAAATGTTAAATATTTAAATCTAAGGAAATTATTTAATTTTTGTTTTGTTATTAACAAAGATTTTAAAACTTACTTTGTTTTTTAAATGTATATTCTTCCAAAACATATCATCTGGTTACTAAAAAAATATATATATGTAATTTTCTCCATACTTTTGTATGTCTATAATTGTTACAAGAAAAGCAGTGGAAGTTCGAACAGGTTGTCACCATGTGTTGTGGATGCTAAGGATATGAGAACCACTGTGTGAACGGGTTGTCACCATGTGTTGTGTATGTTAAGGATATGAGAACCACTGTGTGAAAGGGTTGTCACCATGTGTTGTTTTTGTTAAGGATATGAGAACCACTGTGTGAACGGGTTGTCACCATGTGTTGTGTATGTTAAGGATATGAGAACCACTGTGTGAACGGGTTGTCACCATGTGTTGTTTTTGTTAAGGATATGAGAACCACTGTGTGAACGGGTTGTCACCATGTGTAGTGTATGTTAAGGATACGAGAACTAATATACGAACGGGTTGTCAGCATGTGTTGTGTATGTTAAGGATATGAGAACCTCTGTGTGAACGGGTTGTCACAGTGAGCTATTATTGTTTGAATTGTTATTGTGGTTGTCAATGATAAAATGAGGGGAAAATAATTACAAATTGTTCTTTTTTAATGTAGTGATGATTATGAGATTGGGGCCCGCAATTAGTAAAAATTGCACAGGATTCCGGTTATTAATATGAGTACACATTTATTCTGGGAGTAACCCAGTAGCTGATGTACAATAGCCATGCATCTGTAGCTACGTGGAAGTAAGCTGACGTTGAATCAAGGTTGGCCTCAGATAATGTACGCCCCAGAGAAGTGTCTTGTGTACTACGTATTAGTGATGTCTATATACACAATGCCAAGAATAAGAAGAACATAATTACATAGTTTATCAATTTATCGCTGGCTTTATCTTGTCTTTGACCTAAGGTACACTTGCGTGTCTGAGATGCTACACATGTTTTAAAACTAAGTAAGGATGATGTAAGCTTTTGAACGAAGAGAAATACAATGTTAGTAGATAACAAATACTATTTTAGTAGTTGAACATTAGAATCGCGTGAATATTGTCGTTAACGGCGTGGATCAAGATGATGCAGTGTCTACACTTCATAAAGAAGAGAGAGCTTCACCTTAGTGTTGTGTGTAGGAAGTATTGTTTGGTTGTATGTAATGTTGTATCAATAAATATTTTAGCTTTTGTTTATATGAAAATGTCAGTTATTCATTATTATGATATTATTAATTTGTTTTGCCATTTAAAGCGATGTTTATTTTAATATAAGTTACTGAGTGAAATAGTATTAAATTAAATTTTCACAAAACTTCTTGAAATAGAATTATTAATAAATCTTTTATAGTTGAACTTATTTTGATATCAAACTTTCACAAAAGTTGCGAATGCATAAATAAAATGAGTTCATTAACGCTTCTGAGTAATATATTTCTGATTTAAATTTAAACAATAACGTTACTACCTAATTAAACTAAAATAAAGGGAGAAATATGATTGACGCAAGGGGGATAAAAGAATTTTTTAATTAGCAAAACGTTCTTTGTATTGTGTAATTTCCCTTGTATTAATTATTCATTTGAAAAGGGAAAAAAAATAGTTAAAAAACATTTAATGCATATAAAAGAAAACATATTTTTAAATAGAATTACAATCAGAATTGGAAATCTTATAAATTATATTATTTAACTCAACACAAGAATTATCTTTGAAGAAAATGGATTTATTGTCTAAAATAAAAATAGAAATGATTAGTGTTTCTTTTCTGATACATATCAGTTGTTCTGTACATCAATGAGTGAATTCATAATACTATAACATTCATAATACTTATTACATTATTGCATGGTTTAAAACCAAAACAATATGCATTGAGAATAAAGCACTTTAATCAGTTGACCAAGACCGGGCTACAGCGATACCTGGGGGAAACTGCCCCGTAGCAACTAGTAGTATTATATGAAATGGCTATTCGTAGGCCTGACAGGACACGACAAAACAACGATCGTGTAGCAAAGAAGCCTTCGTTATCACCCCCACCCCTTTTAAAAAATAAATAAATATAATAAACACTGAAAAAAACAGCAACACTTTATTATTATTATTATTGTTATAATAATAATAATTATTATTATTATTATTATTATTGTCTTTAAAGTGTGACTCTCCATTGTGAAATATTAAGAAATGTTCTGTATTCGTTAACATCAAATGTCCGTGCCAAGTTTCAGCTCTCACAGCTTATCGGGAAACTGAGCTAAACATTGTGGAAATTTGATGGATATTTGATAGTGGAGACAGCCCATTAGACGTCACGATATCGACAGACAGTCAGACGTGCTGAATTCAGGCGTGGAATGGGTTGTGTGAACAAACAAGGAAAACCAAACACAATATCACCTTTTAAAACTCTAATAAAAATGAAAGATTAGGCATACACCATGAATGAGCTTAGGACGAAATAGTATTGAGTGTAAAAGGAACGTCTCTAAAATATATTATACTTTCTTACCAGTTGCAATGATCTCAGATAAAAGAAAACTCAAGTAAACCAACGAAAGGTGGTTTTTAAAATGATAGCAGAAGCCTTCGCGGGAATGTATACAACATGTACAACTTCCATGGCGATCGTATGAATGAAATAATATTAATTAAGCTTATCTAAGAAATAACTGGCATGAAGTCATATCGGTGCGTGAAGTGCCCACTGGCCATATCGTCGGTGCGTGAAGTGAAGCCCTCAAACCCTGTAGATTTCAATCTAGATCATGATAGATGTATGTGTAAATAGCTGTAAAAATCATTTAAAATGGAATTAGGAATAAAGTCTTAAACGTTGATGAAAAGAACAAGATTTAGGGCCATCAATTTTATATGAATTAAGTTTGGCCAAAACTCCATCCGTTTACCAAGTAGCTATTGTTTGAAATAATTGATTTTATAATCATATATGGAAAAAAGCGAAACTTTGGACCCCGATCACCAACAATTGGCATTTTAAAACAAATAAATTATTCAAGTGTCATTTGCGGAGTGCATTCAAATACTTCGGAAAGTTTCATGGCGATTGGTTGAGTGATGTAGTAAGTCATAATGAACAAACTGTAAATAGTTTGCTTATTAATGTATCTTGTAGGCGTTCTCTCAATACATAACATTGCATACAGTGATCCTCTGAAGAAATGGTTTCAATAGAATAACTTTAATACAAACACTATGTACAGAAATATCAAATTGAGGTTACACTTCGTGGAGACATCAAAACTGTAGTCTCGCCATCTTGACTCACACTGCTTCCCGCTTTTTCTCTCATGTGACCTCTCCGTCACTAATCATGTGATTCACACGTGACACAAACATACACAAGTTCATTTGAAATGTATAAATATAATAGAAGATAAGATGAGTGGGTGAGATAGCAACCAATTGTCACAATGCGAAATAAAATTTAAATGGATTTAAGTTTTGGGGAAATATTTGCGTACTCACCATTTGGGTAAGAGATTGAATAACAAGTAAACCTTTACATAAACACTTTTTTTCCTGTAGGTCAATAGGCGCACATGGTCTTAAATATTACAAATATTAGGGGTAAAAGGAACATGTAATGGGCAAAAGTGGGTGGGGGAAATATTCCCTCTGAGGTTCGTTTGTCCATGTGTTAATTTATAAACTGGTGTGCAAATTTGCACAGCAACTTTTTTGGGTTAAAATTGTGCACGCTACAAACACAGATATTATATTATCCTTATCAAAATTTCCTTCGCTATAATTCTACACTGCTGTGCGGCCTCGTTCAGATTTCTTAGCGGCCACGCAGTTGCGCAACTGCGTAGCTTAAAAGGAACATTGGTGAGGGGACATGCCCGGATAGAGTAGCTCAGTTCACGTTTAAAAAGACAATTGTTTTTTCAGACAATCACAAGGGGTGGATAGAAAAGACGCAATTCTCATAGCTGGCTGAAGGCTAACAGCAACCAGCACAGCTTTGAAAGAAGGCAGGCGTACAGCTGAAATAGAAGGAAACACACAGCTGTCATACAATGTTGCCACACATGTTTAAATGCTATCTATGATATCTGACAAACAGATTGGTGTAGAAATGAAAGTTCACTCTAGCGGATTTAGATAGATTCTCTCTTGTGTGACTTTAAAAATGGCTTTTGTGCGTCTGGAAACCACTAAAAAGTTAAGGATTTCGATACTATAATAAAAACAGCTTAATTCTTTTTAATAAAATATTTGCACGTCGAGAGTCCTTCATCAATACTATGGCAGCTGTAATTCAATTCATTGTTTCATTGTTAAACATTTCTTAGTCATTTATTGTTACTTTAAAAAAATGATCTAATTGTTCCGCTTATACAACGTAGTCTCAATTTTGTTTATATGTTAAGTCTCTAAAATCCTTGAAGTAAAAAAAAACCTAATCGGGTATTCTGACCAACATTTATCTCGACATGTTGTATTCAGGTAATATGGATTCAACATTACTTGGGTTAGATAAAAATAATAGTTTAAGTTTTTAGGTTCTAGTTTAAAACACATTTTTACATTTATTATTTCTAGGAATTGAATCTACACTTTCCCCACCCGAACACTGAGTAAGGCTACGTTTATAGAGGCGGCGGGTAGGCGGGTTGATTACTCGCGCTAAAAAACCGCGCCTAATCACTCGCGTGGTTGGTGTTTATAGTAAAAGCGGGAAAAAGCCAGACGACACGCAGTGAACTACGTCACCAAGCTCACAGGTGTGGTTGATTCCAGGAAATATTTGTAAACATAACCTTGAACTAGAAAAATCTATGGACTATTAACAACTGTGTCAGTGTGAATTATATTATAAATAAAGGAACTTAAGTCGTATCCATTCATGATGTGAAGAGTTTGATAATTGCAATTTTTGTAAATGGACAAAAGACAAGATAATTTTGCAGCAGTACAAATTAAAAGTCAAGAAAAAATGCAAGGTATGAGAAAACAGAGTTTACAAACCAAGGCAACAGAGAAACTATTTGCTGGTACTAATGGGCGTCGCTAGGAATTTTTCCAGGGGGGGGGGCAAAAAAATCCCACTTTTTTTATTTATTTTAACTGGCAATGCCATACAGGCATTTTCAATTAAATTCAAGTTCAGTATAAAATAAGGGTTGAAAAAAGCCTTAGAAATTAATAAGACTTACAAATTAGTGCTGTAATAGTTAAAATACAACATTTAATAATTTAATAAATTAAATATATTTTTCTCAAATGTAGGGGGGGGGCAAATGCCCCCTTGCCCTCCCCCCCCTTCCCTACGCCCATGCTGGTACTGTAACAAGCCATGACATATAGTAAAGCAGTGTTACCACAATAAAGGATAACCAAATAGGGTGTCACCTAATGGCAGCCCTATAAGAAAGAAAACAGAATAAAGATCAAGACAATATCACTTTGAAAACAAAGGTAGACAAGCATGGAGAGAAAAATATAATCATAATTCCAGACATAGAGATTATGATGAAAGTAGACAATCATGGAGAGACAGATATAATCACAATTCCATATATTATAATCAAAGCAGAAGATCATGGAGAGGCAGATATAGTTTTGATTCCAGAATAAGAAATTTTGATCAGCCATGGAGAAAGAATGAAAACCAAGACATGAATGATAGAAAAATAATAAAGTTGAATCGAGCACAAATAGAAACTATTGACACTGTAGCCACTATTGACAATCACATATATGATAAAAGGAATGAAGACCATAATAGCAGAGACAAAGATGGTACTAGTGAGTCTGAAACCATTAGTGTGAAATCATCTGAAGTAGGAACAACAATTGGTTGTGTATTAAGCAGAAATTCTATTGAATTATCTGGAAGCAAAAATGATATCTCAAAAGCTAAACGACTTATTCAAGATGCTGGAATTAATATTGTGAATGGACATAATCGAAGTCGTGGTTGGTGAATTATTGAATATTTAACAGTCTGAAGAAACATTCAAAGCCCATCTGTTTGAATTCCCAGTCCCGCGCGGCAACGTGGAACAAGAACTAGCAACTAGTTCTGGTAATTATCCGCGGCGGTCCATTAATTTGTCGCCTCGAGACACCCGCGTCCTCTATGAACACTTGCAAAGCAAATATAGAAACATTCCTCGCGCGAGTCGACTCGCGCGTGGGATTTCCCGAAACCCGCCGCCTCTATAAACGTAGCCTAAGACGTATACCAGCCATCTACTAATGTAAACAAAAAAAGCAAAAAAAGTTTGACGCTTGCAACAAAACAAATTTAGCCTTCTCCTTTCCTTTTTACGTACGATTTTTTATCTACACACACACACA
>CALYLW010000671.1:583433-912375 GCA_944989445.1 Ampullaceana balthica
AAAATTAGTTTAGGGCTTAGCTGCTTGGAAAATGAATGGATCTTGACCAAACTTGGTACATAACAACTTGATAGCCTATATTAAAGTATCATATGGCATTGAACTCCTAATGTCCGTTCCTTCGGGGCCGGGGGCCCAAAATCTTTATTTTTGTAAGCGTTAAATACTTTATTCCCGTTAGCTGACTAAACCATTCATCGATCGCCATGAAACTTTTGGAGACTTTTGAGTACGCTCCCGGGATGGAAATAGGCTACTTTTTTTCAAAATTTAACACTCATGGGGCGCCGGGGGCCCATAATGAGAATTTTTTCTTATATGAGCTATATAAAAATTAGTTTAGGGCTTAGCTGCTTGGAAAATGAATGGATCTTGACCAAACTTGGTACATAACAACTTGATAGCCTATATTAAAGTACCATATGGCATTGAACTCCTAATGTCCGTTCCTTCGGGGCCGGGGGCCCAAAATCTTTTTTTTGGTAAGCGTTAAATACTTTATTCCCGTTAGCTGACTAAACCATTCATCCGATCGCCATGAAACTTTTGGAGACTTTTGAGTACGCTCCCGGGATGGAAATAGGCTACTTTTTTTCAAAATGTAACACTCATGGGGCGCCGGGGGCCCATAATGAGAATTTTTTTCTTATATGAGCTATATAAAAATTAGTTTAGGGCTTAGCTGCTTGGAAAATGAATGGATCTTGACCAAACTTGGTACATAACAACTTGATAGCCTATATTAAAGTATCATATGGCATTGAACTCCTAATGTCCGTTCCTTCGGGGCCGGGGGCCCAAAATCTTTATTTTTGTAAGCGTTAAATACTTTATTCCCGTTAGCTGACTAAACCATTCATCCGATCGCCATGAAACTTTTGGAGACTTTTGAGTACGCTCCCGGGATGGAAATAGGCTACTTTTTTTCAAAATTTAACACTCATGGGGTGCCGGGGGCCCATAATGAGAATTTTTTCTTATATGAGCTATATAAAAATTAGTTTAGGGCTTAGCTGCTTGGAAAATGAATGGATCTTGACCAAACTTGGTACATAACAACTTGATAGCCTATATTAAAGTATCATATGGCATTGAACTCCTAATGTCCGTTCCTTCGGGGCCGGGGGCCCAAAATCTTTATTTTTGTAAGCGTTAAATACTTTATTCCCGTTAGCTGACTAAACCATTCATCCGATCGCCATGAAACTTTTGGAGACTTTTGAGTACGCTCCGGGATGGAAATAGGCTACTTTTTTTCAAAATTTAACACTCATGGGGCGCCGGGGGCCCATAATGAGAATTTTTTCTTATATGAGCTATATAAAAATTAGTTTAGGGCTTAGCTGCTTGGAAAATGAATGAATCTTGACCAAACTTGGTACATAACAACTTGATAGCCTATATTAAAGTACCATATGGCATTGAACTCCTAATGTCCGTTCCTTCGGGGCCGGGGGCCCAAAATCTTTTTTTTGGTAAGCGTTAAATACTTTATTCCCGTTAGCTGACTAAACCATTCATCCGATCGCCATGAAACTTTTGGAGACTTTTGAGTACGCTCCCAGGGATGGAAATAGGCTACTTTTTTTCAAAATGTAACACTCATGGGGCGCCGGGGGCCCATAATGAGAATTTTTTCTTATATGAGCTATATAAAAATTAGTTTAGGGCTTAGCTGCTTGGAAAATGAATGGATCTTGACCAAACTTGGTACATAACAACTTGATAGCCTATATTAAAGTATCATATGGCATTGAACTCCTAATGTCCGTTCCTTCGGGGCCGGGGGCCCAAAATCTTTTTTTTGGTAAGCGTTAAATACTTTATTCCCGTTAGCTGACTAAACCATTCATCCGATCGCCATGAAACTTTTGGAGACTTTTGAGTACGCTCCCGGGATGGAAATAGGCTACTTTTTTTCAAAATGTAACACTCATGGGGCGCCGGGGGCCCATAATGAGAATTTTTTCTTATATGAGCTATATAAAAATTAGTTTAGGGCTTAGCTGCTTGGAAAATGAATGGATCTTGACCAAACTTGGTACATAACAACTTGATAGCCTATATTAAAGTATCATATGGCATTGAACTCCTAATGTCCGTTCCTTCGGGGCCGGGGGCCCAAAATCTTTATTTTTGTAAGCGTTAAATACTTTATTCCCGTTAGCTGACTAAACCATTCATCCGATCGCCATGAAACTTTTGGAGACTTTTGAGTACGCTCCAGGGATGGAAATAGGCTACTTTTTTTCAAAATTTAACACTCATGGGGTGCCGGGGGCCCATAATGAGAATTTTTTCTTATATGAGCTATATAAAAATTAGTTTAGGGCTTAGCTGCTTGGAAAATGAATGGATCTTGACCAAACTTGGTACATAACAACTTGATAGCCTATATTAAAGTATCATATGGCATTGAACTCCTAATGTCCGTTCCTTCGGGGCCGGGGGCCCAAAATCTTTATTTTTGTAAGCGTTAAATACTTTATTCCCGTTAGCTGACTAAACCATTCATCCGATCGCCATGAAACTTTTGGAGACTTTTGAGTACGCTCCCGGGATGGAAATAGGCTACTTTTTTTCAAAATTTAACACTCATGGGGCGCCGGGGGCCCATAATGAGAATTTTTTCTTATATGAGCTATATAAAAATTAGTTTAGGGCTTAGCTGCTTGGAAAATGAATGGATCTTGACCAAACTTGGTACATAACAACTTGATAGCCTATATTAAAGTACCATATGGCATTGAACTCCTAATGTCCGTTCCTTCGGGGCCGGGGGCCCAAAATCTTTTTTTTGGTAAGCGTTAAATACTTTATTCCCGTTAGCTGACTAAACCATTCATCCGATCGCCATGAAACTTTTGGAGACTTTTGAGTACGCTCCAGGGATGGAAATAGGCTACTTTTTTTCAAAATGTAACACTCATGGGGCGCCGGGGGCCCATAATGAGAATTTTTTCTTATATGAGCTATATAAAAATTAGTTTAGGGCTTAGCTGCTTGGAAAATGAATGAATCTTGACCAAACTTGGTACATAACAACTTGATAGCCTATATTAAAGTACCATATGGCATTGAACTCCTAATGTCCGTTCCTTCGGGGCCGGGGGCCCAAAATCTTTTTTTTGGTAAGCGTTAAATACTTTATTCCCGTTAGCTGACTAAACCATTCATCCGATCGCCATGAAACTTTTGGAGACTTTTGAGTACGCTCCCGGGATGGAAATAGGCTACTTTTTTTCAAAATGTAACACTCATGGGGCGCCGGGGGCCCATAATGAGAATTTTTTCTTATATGAGCTATATAAAAATTAGTTTAGGGCTTAGCTGCTTGGAAAATGAATGGATCTTGACCAAACTTGGTACATAACAACTTGATAGCCTATATTAAAGTATCATATGGCATTGAACTCCTAATGTCCGTTCCTTCGGGGCCGGGGGCCCAAAATCTTTATTTTTGTAAGCGTTAAATACTTTATTCCCGTTAGCTGACTAAACCATTCATCCGATCGCCATGAAACTTTTGGAGACTTTTGAGTACGCTCCCGGGATGGAAATAGGCTACTTTTTTTCAAAATTTAACACTCATGGGGCGCCGGGGGCCCATAATGAGAATTTTTTCTTATATGAGCTATATAAAAATTAGTTTAGGGCTTAGCTGCTTGGAAAATGAATGGATCTTGACCAAACTTGGTACATAACAACTTGATAGCCTATATTAAAGTATCATATGGCATTGAACTCCTAATGTCCGTTCCTTCGGGGCCGGGGGCCCAAAATCTTTTTTTTGGTAAGCGTTAAATACTTTATTCCCGTTAGCTGACTAAACCATTCATCCGATCGCCATGAAACTTTTGGAGACTTTTGAGTACGCTCCCGGGATGGAAATAGGCTACTTTTTTTCAAAATGTAACACTCATGGGGCGCCGGGGGCCCATAATGAGAATTTTTTCTTATATGAGCTATATAAAAATTAGTTTAGGGCTTAGCTGCTTGGAAAATGAATGGATCTTGACCAAACTTGGTACATAACAACTTGATAGCCTATATTAAAGTATCATATGGCATTGAACTCCTAATGTCCGTTCCTTCGGGGCCGGGGGCCCAAAATCTTTATTTTTGTAAGCGTTAAATACTTTATTCCCGTTAGCTGACTAAACCATTCATCCGATCGCCATGAAACTTTTGGAGACTTTTGAGTACGCTCCCGGGATGGAAATAGGCTACTTTTTTTCAAAATTTAACACTCATGGGGCGCCGGGGGCCCATAATGAGAATTTTTTCTTATATGAGCTATATAAAAATTAGTTTAGGGCTTAGCTGCTTGGAAAATGAATGAATCTTGACCAAACTTGGTACATAACAACTTGATAGCCTATATTAAAGTACCATATGGCATTGAACTCCTAATGTCCGTTCCTTCGGGGCCGGGGGCCCAAAATCTTTTTTTTGGTAAGCGTTAAATACTTTATTCCCGTTAGCTGACTAAACCATTCATCCGATCGCCATGAAACTTTTGGAGACTTTTGAGTACGCTCCCGGGATGGAAATAGGCTACTTTTTTTCAAAATGTAACACTCATGGGGCGCCGGGGGCCCATAATGAGAATTTTTTCTTATATGAGCTATATAAAAATTAGTTTAGGGCTTAGCTGCTTGGAAAATGAATGGATCTTGACCAAACTTGGTACATAACAACTTGATAGCCTATATTAAAGTATCATATGGCATTGAACTCCTAATGTCCGTTCCTTCGGGGCCGGGGGCCCAAAATCTTTATTTTTGTAAGCGTTAAATACTTTATTCCCGTTAGCTGACTAAACCATTCATCCGATCGCCATGAAACTTTTGGAGACTTTTGAGTACGCTCCCGGGATGGAAATAGGCTACTTTTTTTCAAAATTTAACACTCATGGGGTGCCGGGGGCCCATAATGAGAATTTTTTCTTATATGAGCTATATAAAAATTAGTTTAGGGCTTAGCTGCTTGGAAAATGAATGGATCTTGACCAAACTTGGTACATAACAACTTGATAGCCTATATTAAAGTATCATATGGCATTGAACTCCTAATGTCCGTTCCTTCGGGGCCGGGGGCCCAAAATCTTTATTTTTGTAAGCGTTAAATACTTTATTCCCGTTAGCTGACTAAACCATTCATCCGATCGCCATGAAACTTTTGGAGACTTTTGAGTACGCTCCCGGGATGGAAATAGGCTACTTTTTTCAAAATTTAACACTCATGGGGCGCCGGGGGCCCATAATGAGAATTTTTTCTTATATGAGCTATATAAAAATTAGTTTAGGGCTTAGCTGCTTGGAAAATGAATGAATTTTGACCAAACTTGGTACATAACAACTTGATAGCCTATATTAAAGTACCATATGGCATTGAACTCCTAATGTCCGTTCCTTCGGGGCCGGGGGCCCAAAATCTTTTTTTTGGTAAGCGTTAAATACTTTATTCCCGTTAGCTGACTAAACCATTCATCCGATCGCCATGAAACTTTTGGAGACTTTTGAGTACGCTCCAGGGATGGAAATAGGCTATTTTTTTTCAAAATGTAACACTCATGGGGTGCCGGGGGCCCATAATGAGAATTTTTTCTTATATGAGCTATATAAAAATTAGTTTAGGGCTTAGCTGCTTGGAAAATGAATGAATCTTGACCAAACTTGGTACATAACAACTTGATAACCTATATTAAAGTACCATATGGCATTGAACTCCTAATGTCCGTTCCTTCGGGGCCGGGGGCCCAAAATCTTTTTTTTGGTAAGCGTTAAATACTTTATTCCCGTTAGCTGACTAAACCATTCATCCGATCGCCATGAAACTTTTGGAGACTTTTGAGTACGCTCCCGGGATGGAAATAGGCTACTTTTTTTCAAAATGTAACACTCATGGGGCGCCGGGGGCCCATAATGAGAATTTTTTCTTATATGAGCTATATAAAAATTAGTTTAGGGCTTAGCTGCTTGGAAAATGAATGGATCTTGACCAAACTTGGTACATAACAACTTGATAGCCTATATTAAAGTATCATATGGCATTGAACTCCTAATGTCCGTTCCTTCGGGGCCGGGGGCCCAAAATCTTTATTTTTGTAAGCGTTAAATACTTTATTCCCGTTAGCTGACTAAACCATTCATCCGATCGCCATGAAACTTTTGGAGACTTTTGAGTACGCTCCCGGGATGGAAATAGGCTACTTTTTTCAAAATTTAACACTCATGGGGCGCCGGGGGCCCATAATGAGAATTTTTTCTTATATGAGCTATATAAAAATTAGTTTAGGGCTTAGCTGCTTGGAAAATGAATGAATCTTGACCAAACTTGGTACATAACAACTTGATAGCCTATATTAAAGTACCATATGGCATTGAACTCCTAATGTCCGTTCCTTCGGGGCCGGGGGCCCAAAATCTTTTTTTTGGTAAGCGTTAAATACTTTATTCCCGTTAGCTGACTAAACCATTCATCCGATCGCCATGAAACTTTTGGAGACTTTTGAGTACGCTCCCGGGATGGAAATAGGCTACTTTTTTTCAAAATGTAACACTCATGGGGCGCCGGGGGCCCATAATGAGAATTTTTTCTTATATGAGCTATATAAAAATTAGTTTAGGGCTTAGCTGCTTGGAAAATGAATGGATCTTGACCAAACTTGGTACATAACAACTTGATAGCCTATATTAAAGTATCATATGGCATTGAACTCCTAATGTCCGTTCCTTCGGGGCCGGGGGCCCAAAATCTTTATTTTTGTAAGCGTTAAATACTTTATTCCCGTTAGCTGACTAAACCATTCATCCGATCGCCATGAAACTTTTGGAGACTTTTGAGTACGCTCCCGGGATGGAAATAGGCTACTTTTTTCAAAATTTAACACTCATGGGGCGCCGGGGGCCCATAATGAGAATTTTTTCTTATATGAGCTATATAAAAATTAGTTTAGGGCTTAGCTGCTTGGAAAATGAATGAATCTTGACCAAACTTGGTACATAACAACTTGATAGCCTATATTAAAGTACCATATGGCATTGAACTCCTAATGTCCGTTCCTTCGGGGCCGGGGGCCCAAAATCTTTTTTTTGGTAAGCGTTAAATACTTTATTCCCGTTAGCTGACTAAACCATTCATCCGATCGCCATGAAACTTTTGGAGACTTTTGAGTACGCTCCCGGGATGGAAATAGGCTACTTTTTTTCAAAATGTAACACTCATGGGGCGCCGGGGGCCCATAATGAGAATTTTTTCTTATATGAGCTATATAAAAATTAGTTTAGGGCTTAGCTGCTTGGAAAATGAATGGATCTTGACCAAACTTGGTACATAACAACTTGATAGCCTATATTAAAGTATCATATGGCATTGAACTCCTAATGTCCGTTCCTTCGGGGCCGGGGGCCCAAAATCTTTATTTTTGTAAGCGTTAAATACTTTATTCCCGTTAGCTGACTAAACCATTCATCCGATCGCCATGAAACTTTTGGAGACTTTTGAGTACGCTCACGGGATGGAAATAGGCTACTTTTTTTCAAAATTTAACACTCATGGGGTGCCGGGGGCCCATAATGAGAATTTTTTCTTATATGAGCTATATAAAAATTAGTTTAGGGCTTAGCTGCTTGGAAAATGAATGGATCTTGACCAAACTTGGTACATAACAACTTGATAGCCTATATTAAAGTATCATATGGCATTGAACTCCTAATGTCCGTTCCTTCGGGGCCGGGGGCCCAAAATCTTTATTTTTGTAAGCGTTAAATACTTTATTCCCGTTAGCTGACTAAACCATTCATCCGATCGCCATGAAACTTTTGGAGACTTTTGAGTACGCTCCCGGGATGGAAATAGGCTACTTTTTTCAAAATTTAACACTCATGGGGCGCCGGGGGCCCATAATGAGAATTTTTTCTTATATGAGCTATATAAAAATTAGTTTAGGGCTTAGCTGCTTGGAAAATGAATGAATTTTGACCAAACTTGGTACATAACAACTTGATAGCCTATATTAAAGTACCATATGGCATTGAACTCCTAATGTCCGTTCCTTCGGGGCCGGGGGCCCAAAATCTTTTTTTTGGTAAGCGTTAAATACTTTATTCCCGTTAGCTGACTAAACCATTCATCCGATCGCCATGAAACTTTTGGAGACTTTTGAGTACGCTCCAGGGATGGAAATAGGCTATTTTTTTTCAAAATGTAACACTCATGGGGTGCCGGGGGCCCATAATGAGAATTTTTTCTTATATGAGCTATATAAAAATTAGTTTAGGGCTTAGCTGCTTGGAAAATGAATGAATCTTGACCAAACTTGGTACATAACAACTTGATAACCTATATTAAAGTACCATATGGCATTGAACTCCTAATGTCCGTTCCTTCGGGGCCGGGGGCCCAAAATCTTTTTTTTGGTAAGCGTTAAATACTTTATTCCCGTTAGCTGACTAAACCATTCATCCGATCGCCATGAAACTTTTGGAGACTTTTGAGTACGCTCCCGGGATGGAAATAGGCTACTTTTTTTCAAAATGTAACACTCATGGGGTGCCGGGGGCCCATAATGAGAATTTTTTCTTATATGAGCTATCTAAAAATTAGTTTAGGGCTTAGCTGCTTGGAAAATGAATGGATCTTGACCAAACTTGGTACATAACAACTTGATAGCCTATATTAAAGTATCATATGGCATTGAACTCCTAATGTCCGTTCCTTCGGGGCCGGGGGCCCAAAATCTTTATTTTTGTAAGCGTTAAATATTTTATTCCCGTTAGCTGACTAAACCATTCATGCGATCGCCATGAAACTTTTGGAGACTTTTGAGTACGCTCCCGGGATGGAAATAGGCTACTTTTTTCAAAATTTAACACTCATGGGGCGCCGGGGGCCCATAATGAGAATTTTTTCTTATATGAGCTATATAAAAATTAGTTTAGGGCTTAGCTGCTTGGAAAATGAATGAATCTTGACCAAACTTGGTACATAACAACTTGATAGCCTATATTAAAGTACCATATGGCATTGAACTCCTAATGTCCGTTCCTTCGGGGCCGGGGGACCAAAATCTTTTTTTTGGTAAGCGTTAAATACTTTATTCCCGTTAGCTGACTAAACCATTCATCCGATCGCCATGAAACTTTTGGAGACTTTTGAGTACGCTCCCGGGATGGAAATAGGCTACTTTTTTTCAAAATGTAACACTCATGGGGCGCCGGGGGCCCATAATGAGATTTTTTTCTTATATGAGCTATATAAAAATTAGTTTAGGGCTTAGCTGCTTGGAAAATGAATGGATCTTGACCAAACTTGGTACATAACAACTTGATAGTCTATATTAAAGTATCATATGGCATTGAACTCCTAATGTCCGTTCCTTCGGGGCCGGGGGCCCAAAATCTTTATTTTTGTAAGCGTTAAATATGTTATTCCCGTTAGCTGACTAAACCATTCATCCGATCGCCATGAAACTTTTGGAGACTTTTGAGTACGCTCACGTGATGGAAATTGGCTACTTTTTTTCAAAATGTAACACTCATGGGGCGCCGGGGGCTAAATAATGAGAATTTTTTCTTATATGAGCTATATAAAAATTAGTTTAAGGCTTAGCTGCTTGGAAAATTAATGGATCTTGACCAAACTTGGTACATAACAACTTGATAGCCTATATTAAAGTACCATATGGCATTGAACTCCTAATGTCCGTTCCTTCGGGGCCGGGGGCCCAAAATCCTTTTTTTTAATTTGTAAGCGTTAAATACTTTATTCCCGTTATGATTTACACGATCTTGAAAAGCATGGACTAATATATCTATCATGATCCAGATTGAAATGAACAGGTATTTTAAAGTTATTCTTTTGCACCGATTGGGCCCGGGGGCCCTTAATGTCGTTTTTGTTAATCTATATATATAAAAATCAATGTATGTCTGTGTGCATGTCCTTTATAGCTGACTAAACCATTCATCCGATCATCATGAAACTTTTGGAGACTGGCAACTTTTTTTCTAAATTTATCACTCATGGGGCGCCGGGGACCCATAATGTCATTTTTTGCTTATATGAGCTATATAAAATATAGTTTCAGCGCTACCTACTGTGTAAATTGATGGATCTTAACCAAACTTTGTATTTAAAAATTTGATAGCCAATATTAAAACACTAAAGGGAACTGAACTCCTAATAGTCATTCCTTCGGGGCTGGGGGCCCAAAAAATTCTTTTTCTTAAACGTTTAAGATTTTATTCACCATTCAATTATTAACAATATTGACAACTAATGACACATGTATCCATTATTATACAGATTGAAATGAACAGGTATTTTGAACTTTATATCTTGCACTGGGGCCCTTAATGTCGTTTTTTGCTTATGTGAGCTTTATAAAAATTAGTTTTTGCGTTAGCTACTGAGTAAATGAATGCATCTTAACCAAAATTTGCATACAAAAATTTAGTAGCCCATATTGACATAATTAAGGTTTCTAAACTTCTAATGTCAATATATTCGGTGCCGGGGGCCCCAAAAATTTAATTTTTATCTTGAGGAATATATCTATGAGGAAACTGAATTAAATGAACAGGTTTTTTAAATTGACACCTTTCACTAAAGGGGCCCCTAAATGTCGTTTTTTTCCTTATATTAGCTGTATAAAAATTAGTATTCGCGTTAAATACTGAGAAAATTAATGGATCTTGACCCATCTTAATATATAAAAACTTAAGGGTTTATATTTTATTACTATACGGCACTGAAATCCTAAATTTCATTTTTAGTAAATGTTCAATATTTTATCGTTCATTCAATATTGAGACATATAAATAAATGTATGTATTTTGAAATTTATTCAAATTAAAATGTCTTTCGCACTTTATTTCTTGCGATAATTATGCCCTGGGGCCCATAATGTAGTTTTTTGCTTATATGAGGTATATAAAAATAAGTTTATGCGTTAGCTACCGAGTAAATGAATGGACCTTAACCAAAATTTGTATACAAAAACTTGGCAGCCGATATTAAAATACTATAAAGCACAGAAATTCAAATTTCCATTCCTTCGGGGCCTGGGGCCCCAAATGTCTTTTCTTCGTATATGTTTGAGATAGTTTTCCCCATTTAATTTTTCACGATATTAAGGAATATATCTATGAGGAAACTGAATTAAAATGAACAGCATTTTTTTAAATTGAAATCTTTCACCGAATGGGCGCAGGGGCCCCTAAATTTCGTTTTTTATATCAGTATATAGCTATAATATATTACTATAGGGCACTGAACTCCTAATCTCCATTCCCTCGGAGCTGGGGGCCCCAAATGTCATTTTTACTGCACGGTAACAATTTAATTCCCCATTCAATTTTACACGATATTGAGAAATTTAGCTTGAGTACAATGGCAATAAAAAAATTAAATTATCACTCATTTTTTGGCTGGGCCTCTTAATATCGTTTTTCCTTTTGTAAGTTTTTAATTATTAATTTATGTAACAGTTTGCTATTAAACTTGGACTTTTTTTTCTCACTTCCCCGAAGGTTTATGGCATAATTCTTTTAAAAAATACCAATCTTTGGTTTCTTTCAATTTATTCATTTTTAAAGAGATCGTTGCAACGCACGACGGGTCTGCTAGTATATATATATATATATATATATATATATATAGAGAGAGAGAGAGAGAGAGAAGAAGTAGAAGAAGATAAAAGTACGTTGCTTTTTTTCAAGTAAAGTGAAACTTTGTTTAAAGTCGGCTGCGTTACCAGACACTAAAAATAATTTAGTTCTTACACCTATGATATCAATTAAACATATAATATACAATGCTAGTGTGTTACTATGTTTGCATATGGTTAGCACAATCACGAGGAAGCCAAACAAAAGATTGTTTACCAATTTGATCAACGACCGTGCGCCCTGACCTACCGATGGTTTGATGACAGTTTTCGTGAATATATTCTTATCCCAAAAGTTTTAAATCTAAGCATTTTAAAATGATTATACAAAAATTTAAAAAATTTCGAATATTTCAATATGCAACGACTTTGTGTGAGTGTGTGTGTGTGTCCCATAACCCCGTGGTCGTAGGGGTTCTAATGTCTCCATTAGAAATTTCTCGGGGGTTGGTAGACCTTGGCGGCGCCCATCTCCTCTCCAGGTAAGCAGAGGACTTTTTAGCGATAGTCATTCATCAACATTTCTATTGTGGCTTTAACGTTGGCTAGACCCCACGCCCCCTCAGCTTATGAAGCGAGCGCACTATTGACTTCGATATCCAGCCGCTTGGTGGGACATTTAAAAAGCTTTTTTAAATTTTTTAAAATAAATAATTCTTTTTCTTCAAGCAGTGCGTTTTCAAACATCCTTTAATTGCCGATCACTATGCTCACATTTTGGGCATGATTTGTAAATATGGGTGAAAAGAGTATGTGATACTGTTTTTAAATATTACATCTACATATATGTAATTAGTGCATGTATGTCATGGCAACCCGAAAGCAAAAATTTCAGCATAAATCTATAATTTGAAATTTAATCTAAGGTGAAAGTTTAGCATACTTTATAGCAGGAAAAAAATATCCATGAATTTCTTTTTTCAAAATATTAGTCACGAATTCTCGGTAAATGTTAAATGACGTCATCAGTTCTTCCCACGAAACCTGCTAGGAGAGTTTTTAAATTAATTTATTGTGACCTGCGTCATTTCGTTCATTTTTTTTTGCAAACAAGATATTTGAGAGATGTCTCTTCATGAGGCTCACAGATAGACTTTAATCTTGCGGCGAGGTCAACAACTAATTTTAAAAATCTATTAAAAGTCAAAACCAGTGATACTAGATACAAAATATTTGGGAGAAAGCTTTTGGATTGAGTGTAATATTACACAGACCTTCATTAACCCAGGGCTCATACAACAGGCCCTATTGAACAAATAACTTTTAAAAAAAATTTATAACTAAATTCCTGGACCTGGACATTAGGCTTTTTTCATGTCAGGTATACTCAGTGGCGTAGTTGGGGTCATGTGCGCCAGGTGACATGACACAAAATCTGCGGCCCTAGTCGGACCGAATGATTCTGGGGGCTCACGGAGCCCCAAGAGAAAATTTGAAATTTTATGGTTTATAATAATTTATATGGTTCATTTTCGAAGCATCTGATATTTTAATAAAATGGAATACAGACTAATAATTCTCTATACGATTGTAAACAATTTATTTGAAAACAAAATACTCAAATAATCATAAGATTAGTCAAAGTCTACAAAAAATGATTCTCCTTGATTTGACTGTCGCAAACTCGTCAATCACGTTGTCAAAATTGATATTCTCAAGTGTTTCTCTTTCGATGCTAAGGAGTGCAAGATCATTCAGACGATCTTGTCCCATTGAAGCACGTAAATAAGACAAAATAAGCATCAGTTTGCTGAAGGACCGCTCACAGCTTTCAGTTGAACCAGCAATTGTTAGAAGTATTTGAACTGAAATGCGCAGATTCGGAAATACGTCATCTCCATATGAAATAATAAAACCAAAAAGAACCAAAAGAGTTTCATATAGAACTTCAGTCCAGGTACTAAGCAGAATTTTTCAGTCTCCGATTTCTGTGCAGAATTCGTGACTATTGACGTCAGTTTTGTAGAAATTAGCAAAATCTAAGCAATTTTAACGAAGTGTATCATTTTTAGTCTCAGCAAAAAGAGTTTTGACGTCTAGTAAAAATTCAATTTTTTTGTTTATGTTTTTTTGACGTAAAAACCGTATTGATATCTCCTGTTGGAGTCTATCAATTACGCTTTTCATATCACGTGCAATTTCTTCTTCTGCTGAAAGTCCTGCATCTCTTGTTAATTCTCCAGGCATCCTCCAATGGCGTCTAATCCTTCTTTCAACCTCGATTCCCCAATTTGTGCATCTTCTTTTCCACTTTCTACCGCAAACTTATCACAAATGTTGACAACTTCTTGCTCAAGTGATTCAAGATCAGATGCGGCTTCCTTGAAATTCACAATAGGATTCTGAAACCCTTTATTGACACGATCAATTTTCCCAAGTATGATGTTCCAGAAATTTAACAAAACTAGGAATTTAAAATTTAATATACCTGCCAGCAAAGTTTCTGCATCACTTCTGGTGTCAGGTGTCATATTTGTATGTTCTGATAATGTTTCCAACAGCCCTACCAGTTCATCTAGTCCTTCATAAATTGCTTTAACAGCTTCTGATCGTGCACTCCAACGTGTTTCAGACTCCCTATTCAATTTGATTGGCACAGCTCTTTTTAATTCTTCTCAACGAGTTGTTGAACGAGAGGAAACACAAATTTATACTTCCAATCGTTCCAAAATAAACGTGATAACAACTGGATACTGTTTAGCTGAGTGTACTCTTGCTAAGTTTAAGCTGTGGTTGTCACATTTTATGAACAATGCTCTGTGATTTCTGGCACATATTCGGTGTTGAATGCCAGATATATGCCCAGTCATTACAGCAGCATTTTCATAACATTGTGACCGACAGTCGGCTAGAGGTATGCTATTAGATTCCAGTTTCTCTAAGATACTCTTTCAAGGCTTGCTGCGTCTTTGGAATGTAACTGTTCAAAACCTAAAAATGAATCTTTTGGGGTTTCTTTTTTAGTTTGAAAATCCACATCAACAAATCTGATGACTTGAGAAAGCTGTTCCCGGTGTCTTAGATCGGGTGTTGAGTCAAGTAAGATACCGTAGTACTTGTTTAATTCTGATTTCACTCAACAGCTGATTCCTTACAGTCGATGTAAGTAGGTGAATGAATTCATTTTGGATTTCCGGTGATAAATAAGATACTGAACCTGGATTTTCTCGGGCATATTGTGTTTTTCTAACAGTGGATCATACTGATCAAGTTTAATCACAGAGATACAGGAAAGAGATACGGTGTCTGATGTTTCATATCAAAGGAATCCAACTTGATTTGACTTAGCGACACAAGCCAGTGAGAGGAGAGACATTCCCTCCAGTGGCGTCACTAGGGGGGGCGGGGGGGGGGCGGGCCGCGCCGGGTGACACCCAATAGGGGGTGACACCCGAGCCTAAAATTTTACTGTGTACGATTTTATGTCAGAAAACAAAAGATGACAAATTTTTTAATCTAAAAAGAAATTAAGAAATACAATGAAATACGTTAAACGCGAAAATTCTTATTAAAAAAATATCAGTTAACTTGCAATAATAAAACAGTCCCAACACAAGAACAACATTAAAACAAATTAGGAAAAAAAGAAAAGAAATAGTCGCAGCAGAGAGATCTTTAAAAAAGGCTGGAATGAAAGAGGCAGTGTCTTTTGTTTTAAAAGATATAAAGCCATTTGGGCTTGGATACACCGACAGCATTAACGAATCCCACCTCACGACTCCCACCACAGTGGGGTGGGGGGATACGATTTTTATCACCACCTCCCCCCCCCTAAAAGGAAAAAAAATCAAAAGATGGGTTTTCTTTGTTGATGTTTTTCTTGTGGAAAATTATGATTTCAATGTCTTTTAGTTAATATTTTATATATATATATGTATTAAAGGCGTGAAAGCATAGATATGCATGTTTATATACAGGTAGTCCTCCGGTTACGACGTTCCCATCCCGACTTACGCTGTTTAGTGCTTACGAACGCGCCCCCGTAAAGAATAGTATTACGCGTTATTCCGTATTTTTTAAAACATCTTTTCATGAGGTAACGAATTCTTTTCTCTATTTGAAATAACAAAAACTATTGAAAAATATGTATGATTATTATTTCAATCTACAACTTTCGTTTGCGAATTTTTCAAATGGTGAAGTTTTCAATCAAGTCATAAATCTGAGTAAGCTTACAAGTTCCTTTTTAATGCTCATTAGAGAGAGCATATTCAGCCTTATTCGTCCCATGCAAATTCTAACTTATTATATATTCTTTTCAACTTTGAAAAGGATCGCTCTAAGCTGCAGTTTGATGGCATCATTGAAAGATAGATGCGAAGTGCTATGTGTACATTTGTAAAGGACTGTGTGAAATATAGCTCATTCAAAAGCAGCACAATTTTTAGCTCTGTGCAAGTTTTTTGAGTTTCGCTTTGTGTTAATTCCTTTTCCTTACCCTGAGCCTGGGGCTGGACAATAACTTTTTTAAGAGTTCTGATAATTGGACTAATTCTGAAGGTAAGCAGTCTTCGAAATCACTCATGAACCTACATGTGGAAGAAAATCAGAAGCCCCGAGCCTAGTGCTCTTTATGGGTCTTCCCGGAAGACCGCCTTAGCCACCTGGCCACCAAAGGGACGTAACAGCTGAGAAACCCCCCCCAAAAGCTGTCGCTTCTGAAGCGGTCACCTAGGCATCCAGGACATACAGTCGAAGATGCCTCCCACTAAGTTGCCCTCACAAGGAGGTGGTTGAATTTCCTACTACGACCAGCTACCACTTTAGCGCCATCCCGGCAAAGCACACAGGTCTCCATGGTTAGGACCGAACACAGACCGGGGGATCATCAAAGACCTACCTAGGGTGCAACCCCCACTGGAAGGTTTCCTCAGAGCTGGCGTTCAATGCGTTCTTCGCGGCACTTTTTGCTAATCCGTACTGGCGCTCCTGGCCCTAAACCGGCACCACTCGATGGCGTTGCTAGTAAATTGAGGGGGACGAAACGGTTGATTCGGATTAACCGACCCCTTCTTCGAAATCACTTGAATGTTCTACCATTAACTTGGCTGCTGCCCATGGGGTGGTGAAAGTGCTGAGCTCAGTTAGGTTTGTAAGAAAGCCAAATTTCTCATGGATGTATTTATATGAACCTTACCAATGTTGTAGGGCTTAAGAAAGTTTGTCAATGATTACCAGAAATACATCAATCTTGAATTTTTTTCTCCAGGAGAATACTGTTTTGTTGATGTCCCTTTATCAAACTGACGCTTTCTTTTTTTTTGGATAGTATTGAAGATTGTTTACACTGTTTTTACCACGGACTTTTCCTTTCCTTTTTCTTCATAGGAATAAAATTAAGAATGCAATTTTTTAACAAACTCAATGAGAGACTTCCTTTCTAAAATTGTTTCCCAAATTTCAAGCAAAATAGCGACTTCCAGTTGTTCAATATCCTTTAGAAATCCTTCTTCTTTAAGTCGGCAGTCACGTGGCTGATTTTCATTCGTTGCTAATTCTTCCAGTGTTGCGATATTCTCATGGTATGAGCTATTAACAGACCATACAGCATAATGTCAGGCTGACCATCTTGTGTCAGACAATGCTTTGTTAGCATGTATCAATTTCATGTGTTTTTGAAGAACCTGTCAACGATGAGTAGATGCAATAAGTCGTGTATACAGATTTTGCAGAAGACAAAAACATCTGACCGCAGTAGGACAACCTGCTGTACTTTTCCCAACCAAAATAAAGGAATGAGCAGTGCACGGCACATAATGAGCTACAATGCACTTCGCACGAAGAATAGTCTGGTTTCCGTTATACTTCCTACTCATTTGCAGCATTGCCGTATGAATGTCCAAGGCATTTTCAGGGATTCGTACAAACATAATGGCCTGCATCTTTATTATCTATCTATATATATAATTCTCTTCGTGGTCGGACCCTGCGAGACACCAAGCTGCAAGTATGTTCAACAGATGCTAATTTTAGAAAGCTGCGCACCAAATTACTGCACCAATGCATCAAAAGGTGTGCAAATTAAATATGCGCTGTAAAAGAAAAATTATATGACGTCATTGTTTTCGCTGATATTTTAATTTTGTAAAAAGGGAACAATGTAAAAAGTTATAAAATACTTTGTGCACATTTCAGAAAGTTTAATATTTCGTATTGATCAAACAAGGACAAGTTAGTTATGATTTTGAAACGGGTGATTCGCCGCGGGTCTCTCCAGAGTTCCTTCATTTCATTCACTCACAGTCGTTTGCCCAAACCCACCCCATTTTGACAACTGTGTCTTTCAGGAAGTCTTCACCCATCACTAAATCATTAGCGGCGTATGCTACGCCACGGGTCAGCTAGTACACTATAATTCATAAAAAGTTTGGGGGCCCTTAAATTATTGGGGGCTTTAGCCCGTTCAGCACCTCCCCCTTTTTAATCCGCCATAGGGGGGGTCCACGCATCTGTGACGATGTTTTACGAGGAGGGAGTGTTTAAGAAATGTGACGTCACATAAAAAACGTGAAACTTTAAATAAAATATCCACTTAAATATTTGATTGTTTACCATTTATTTAATTACGTTTTCAATGACTTCACGCGTGTTAGTTACGATATTACATTTCAGACTTATCCTAAAAACGTATTTAAATGACAAAAAATAATTTGCAACATGCTAATTTTTATTGAGAAAATACGGCTTGGGGGACGGGTGTCAAAGCTTTATGACGTCATATCGTAAAAAAGGGATGGGGTCTAAGTTTTTGTGACAAAGTATGACGCTGGGGGAGGGTGAGGTAAAAATCGGCAACCTTGCGTGACGTCATTTAGGGACGGCCCCCTTCAGTCGTGAAGGGGTGACACCATGAGCTACCGCCCCGGGTGACACCAACCCTAGTGACGCCTCTGCTTCCCTTCCCCCACTTTACTCCCTCCACAGTGGATTTGGGTTAAGTAAGATTTTTCTTTTTAAAAAGAGTCACAGCATGCATCATGCATCAAAAGAGACGTGAATTAACCATTCTGGGAGCCAGTGGTTCTCAACCTTTTGAGATTCAAGGATCACTTGAGAAATGTGTGTCTTAGCTACGGACCACCACGGACCACTACTAAAAATTGTGCTACTGCCTTGCTGGAAAGTTAAATAGAATTTTACTGTGTATATCTTATCTGTTGCCGACGCTCCTTCTATACAGAAGATTATTGCTAGCTATAAGTAGTATACATGTTAGTTAGTAAAACTATACTAATATGCTACGTTTTGCGTGCTCCGAAAACTATATTTTAATGGCTTTCTTTTCTAACGAACAAATGTCATTTATATTAGTCTCATAGTCTTCTTATTTAATTCTTGCTAACTCGCTAACTATATAAAAAAATATTTAAGTCATACACAGTAGTTTTTATTTAAAAAAACTGCTATATTAGTTTATTTAGTACGAACGATGTTTTGTTTTTATTGTAAGCAATGCAGAAAATCCACTTTCACAAAGTTGCAAAGGGTAAAAGTATTTTAAAAGCTATCTGAGACAGTTCGGAGTACTCCGAAATTTCGTTAAGCTCACTTTCTGATGCAAAATATTCAAAGTGGTATCGCTAGTCAGTTCAAAGAATTGGTTTAATTACGATGTTGATAATTTTATTGGATGAGACAATGTGTACGAGATTAGGACTGGAAACCCACGAAAAACCACTGAACTTTAAAAATCACCAAAGTAGAATTAAAATTGGCCCTGCATTGATTGAATATGACCAAAAATACAATTTATCAACAGTTGTTTATTTATTTCAGCATTTTCTGGTTTCTCGGTGATTTGGTACAATTGATCAAACATCTCAACGTTACCTTGACTTAATCTTCTTTTCCAAAGATCAAGCTTTTTCGTAAAAGCAGACACTTTGTTACTGAGAGTAATATAATGATCTGCTTTCTTTGCCGAGTTGAATTAAGTTTATTGAGTTCTTCAAAAATTTCAGCCAAGTAAGCCAAAACAGCAACCCATAAGCTATTGTTCAAATGATCAACAAGCTTTGAGTTTTTTCTACCAAAAACTCTCTTTTGTAATTACGTAATTCAAACAGTCTGATAACCAACGAACTTAAGTACACATCAGTAACTGTTAATGTTCAAGATTGATATTCGAAAATAAGAAAGCAAAGAGATGAGAATTTAATAGACGAGCCTTGATAAAATTTAAAAACTATTTAGGCCAGATCAAATATATATTTTAAGTCTGCGTTATTTTTTTCCTTGCAAGTCTTTCTCGATGAATCATACAGTGAGTACATTTCATGCTTTGCTCGCGGACCACCAGGCACATCTTCGCGGACCACTAGTGGTCCGCCGACCACAGGTTGAGAATCACTGCTTTGAGCCACTCCTTTTTCTTGTCTTGGTCATTTTGGTTGCCTTTAGTGTCGTCTCTGTCTGTTCTAGTAATAGAATCGCCTTTGTCTCTTACTGCTCCCCTAGTGTCACTCCCAGCATCTCAACCGTTTTTTTTAAAAAATGCCTTCAGCAATCCTACATTGTGGATGTGTCATTTATTTATAAGTAGAATGGCGCCCCTTAACGCTCAATGGGGGCGCCAAAATCATGCTTGCCAACTGGTTTGTAATGAAGATATTTTCGGAGCCCCAAAATTCAATCTTGCAAACGTATTTGGGATACATTAGTTTACATCAAAATAAAATACTCATTTTGGCGACCCTTAACGTGGCGCCCGGGGACATATGTCCCCCCCTGCCCCCCTCACTACGCCACTGGGTATACTTGCTATTAATTTGGGAGGCGGCTTCGCTTAATACACAAATTATGTAATACGCCAAGCAAACACATTTGAACAAATAAAAAAAACTCTTTTTTTTGTGGAAAAAAAAACCATTGAAGGGAGATAACTGACTAGATGTTTTATCTTTAACAATGAATCACTCATCAATGTTTAAGCCTTTTATGATAAGTTATTAGTTTTAACTGATAACTTTTAGACTTTATATTTAGAGTATATTTGCTCTGGTGGATTAAAGCATTAATTTATTTGTGCTATAATAATTTTAGTAACAGTGTTTATTTTTATTTTTTTGGGGGGGGGGCGGGGTCCATAACCTCGTGGTCGTAGGGGGTTCTAAGTTCTAATGTTTCCATTGGACTTTTCTCGGGGCTTGGTATACTTGGCGGCGACGCCCATCTCATCTCCAAATCAGCGGATGACTTTTTTTTTAGCAATAGTCATTCATCAATTTATTTTATAGTGGCTTAACGTTAGCTAGATCCCACCCACCTCAGCTTGTGAGGCGAGCGCACCATTAACTTCGCCATCAGTGTTAACAAGACTCTTTAAAAGGTACTTTAACCTTTTATCTAGTACGAGCAACAAAGCCCGTCCAAGTACGTTCCGCCACCGTTCGGTGGCATGTTGTAACTCCCCTCCAACAGCCGTCTCGACCGGCATACACATGCAACACGTCAAAAATACAAGTAATTATAGTTAAAATAAATAACTCGTAAAAACAGAGCTTTTGACTATAAATCCCAACGCGCATAACTCAAAATAAAGTCTTGGAAGAAATACTGCACCAAAATAACTCGTTTTGAACGTCCGCGTAAACGTGTTCAATATGATTGGCTGTATGAGTCTTATGTGTTTGAGGGACGAATCGCTATAGATGACCGGACGGAAAATAGCCTTTTATTATATAAGGAGATTGATGTTTGCTTGAGTCGCACGTCAAATATATAAATAAATAAATGTTTTACCATTATACAACAGTAACAGTAAAAAATGCTGTTTCAACGGGCTGCCAGAAGAATATAGTTGAGCGATAATAACCATATAAAAATTCTTTAAAAAAATATAATCACTTTTGCATATCATCAAATTGTTTGCTGTTATAACTTCGACTGCAGTGGTTTCAGTTACTGCAAGTTGTGGTAACAAACTGTCACTGGATATGTGAGCAATCCTGACAAGGACAAGGAATCTAGCTTCTATGACATTCCAGAAAGATACGTGATCCACGACCTAGCAGTGGCTATAATCCGAAAGGTCCTTTCAAGACATTTGGAGAAAACGGAAGCAAACTTTTGTTCAGGAAATTATTGTAAAAAACTTTCAAGAGATACAAATGTTGAAGCAATAGCTTTTTGAAATAAAGTCCAACGCCAATCTGAAATTACTTTGTATAAATTTTGTAATTTTTGAAAAACTTTTAGAAATACCTTTAAAGTATGTGCAGCTATATTATATAGCCCGTATCTGTATATAAAATTATGCCTCTGTTATGGGTGCCAAATATTTATGCAAATATATTTATAAAGGCCCCGACTGGGCCGAGCTTGTCAACGATGAGATAAAGAAGTACATTGACATAAGATTTGTGTCTTCGTATGAAGGATCTTGAAAGATTTTCATATTAAATTAAAATAAAATATCCCCGATGTCACCACATTAAAATTACAGTTGCCTGACAAGCACAATGTATATTACAAGCACAGAGACAATATTACAAACAAACTAGCCCAAGCTAAAAAGGAAAAAAAACGTAATACCTGGGCAGCATGTTCATATTTTAACAAATTTGATGAAAACTCTTAACAGTAATACTATTTTTTGTTTCCAGAGAACTAAAGAATGCTTGTCCCGTTATTTTGAAAAAAAAATTTGAACATGGCTGACAAATTTGTATTTGGACAAGATTGAATGTTAAAAATAAGTGTACATGAATAACCATGACATGTTTAGTTGAAAATATTCAATTCCGCTTTTCACAAAACAATTCAATTGTGTTTTTAATGACGATAATCTCGAGCGGTGTTTGCCAACGTGGGGCCAACGCCCAAAGCTGCACGCCATCCATGTTTTTTTTGTGCGAAATTGGACACAACACAAACATAGATATTATACCTTGAAATTAGCTGCCCGTTATTTCTAATCTGCTGTACGGTGTTAGTCAGATATCCGCAGACGCGCAGCTTAAACGAACATTGGTCGTGACCCATGGTGCTAAAATGCGGCTCTCATTATTACTTTTTAAAAAATGGCTCTCAGTTACCACATATCTGGCCACCCCTGCTCTTCATCGGGCATCCTTCCGTCTGGCAAGACGATGGTGCATCACCGTTGGGTTGGGTTGCATTTCCTCGTGTGGCTGTGCAGTCCTATCCTTGAGTGACAGTCTTTACCACAGCTTTTGCACTCGAGTTCTGTGCTTCCCAATGTTTTGGCCTTTCTCCTAGCTCTTCTGTCTATAGCCTCTTCCACCCTTCGCTCCTCGGCAACTATAACGCCCTCTTTTACAACTGTGCGCCACGTAGATCGGGATTCTGCATGCCTTACACCCCCAGTCGCTTGAGAATATTCTTTCCGCTTTCATGTCCCTTTGGCAGACATCTTTAAATTGCAGACGTGGGCGACCTGTCTTCCTCTTTCCCGATGCCAGTTCTCCATATAGCAGGTCCTCGGGGATGCGACCAGGGCTCATTCTTTTACATGTCCTAGCCATCTCAGGCGTCTTTCACTAACGATGGAGAACATGTTTTAGGTATTGGAACGCATCAGGACCTCCCTATTTGGAACTTTGTCCTGCTATTTAATGCCAAGGATACGACGCAGGCACCTCAAGTAGAAGCTATTAAGCTTGCGCTCATGGGATGTGTAAGTGGTCCATGTCTCGCTCCCGTATAGCAGCGTACTGATTACGCAGGCTCGATAGACACACAGTTTGGTTTTTTCCTGCTAACTTGGTATTTTACCAGACCCGTTTATTTAGTTTAGCCATTGTAGCAGCTGCCTTGTCAATTCTACTATTTATTTCGTCTTCGATGGACAGTGTATTTGAGACCTTGAACCCCAAGTAGATGAAGATGTCCACAACCTCCAAGTTTTCATTGTCGATATTGATGGTATGAGGAGAACGTGTGTCTTGGGCCATGATGTTTGTCTTTTTCAAGCTGATTTACAGACCGAATTCTTTGAAGGCGTGACACTAAATAAGAAGAAGGGCGATAGAAGTGACTGCAATAACTATCGTGGCATATCACTCCTTAGTATTATAGGAAAGGCTTTCACCCGTGTCATATTAACACGATTACAGAGCTTAGCCTCCCGAAATCATCCAGAATCTCAGTGCGGTTTCAAGGCTGATCAGACTAACATTATCATGGTGTTCTGAATATGGCAGCTCCAGGAAAAATTCAGAGCGCAGCACATGCCACTATACATTGTCTTTATGGATCGTACGAAAGCCTTTGATTTTGTCAGTTGCAACGGGTTATTCCAAATCCTGGAAAAAATTGGCTGTCCGCCTCACCTACTCACCGTCATCAGACAGTTCAATGAAAATATGCAGGGCACAGTGCAGTTCGATGGAGCTACGTCAGAAGCCTTTCCAGTCAGCAGTGGAGTTAAGCAAGGCTGTGTTCTCAAACCAACACTGTTCGCAATATTCTTCTCTGTACTGCTTCGATACGCGTTCAAGGATAGCAGTGATGGAATCTGGTTACACACTGCCCGCCTCTGAGCCAAAACCAAAACGACAGATGTCCTTATTCATGAGCTACTCTTTTCGCATGATGCGGAACTGATAGCACACACAGAAACTGGTTTGCAACAACTCGTGTCAAGCTTCTCCAACCCCTGCTCTAAACACTCCATTACATGAGGCTAATGACATGCATATCTCTGTTAACGAATATGTGTTTCTATGTACACTGGCAAGCTAAGCATTTTAATTATTGAAAATCATGGCATTTATTACACATTATTTTGTGGATGACATGGAGCTGTGGAATAGTTTAACCCTGATAGTTTGTACCTGTACCATTCACGCTTCTACGGTCTTTAGTCTTGTTGTGAAATCATCAAAGAGAATGAAATTGGTCTTCTTTTATTTTATCATGGATGGCATCAAATAGGGTAAAATTGTTCTTCTATTATTTTATTATGGATGGCATCAAATAAATCAGACCGTATCCCACCAGCACTTAATAACATTAACTGGATTACTGTGGCCGAACGAATAAATCAGATAATTTCTGTCTCTGATTAATAGCCCGGATCTGATCCTGTTTATTCTTGCACAGCTGCTTCGAAAACACGCGTTTTTTAAAGGGGCTGAACTGATCTTTACGGGTTATTTCGAAAGTTCCTAAAGTCAGCACAAACAGAAAAAAGTCCCGTGAAGTGTACTCTTTATGGACTAATAGTAAATCCTTGAGAGAATTAACGACCGCAAAGAAATATGTCAAAAAGTTAGAAATATTTGAAAATCCGATCACGTTAAGCATGGTCAAGGGGATCACATAAGAAATCTTCATCATTATCATTCTTTTATTTATTTCGTTTTAATACAACTATTATCACTTATGTGTGTGGGGAATCTTCAAAAATTAATTTTGCCATTAAATAAAGTAGATGATAATATTTCTGAGTAAACATTTTTACATCAAGTTTTAATCTTTGTTATTTCCAAATATATTACATTCATTATCACATGATTTAGAGGCGTGCATGGTGAACTTGATTTTGGTGCCAACGGGTGTACAAGCATACGGGTTTTTTTTTATAAAGTTCAATCACCTGTATGTAGCAGGTGTTAGGAGATTGTGATCTCGCGGTATTGTTTAGCTTGTTTCAACGTTAAGTAAAACCGCATCTTGGAACCATGGAATGAGTTTAGTGCATCAAGTGAACATAAGGAACATAAAAGCACGCGTATAAAGTAGCAGTTAAAATTTATTATTTTGGTTAAGATTTCTGAAAAAAAATATATTTAAAAATATATTACAATTGATTTAATGAAATTCTGGAGATTAAAAAAAAGTTTTCTTCCTGTCATACAACTTAAGAAGTTTGATTACTTTAAGAGGGCGAGTGCACACTATTTGTTTCAACTTATAAACTTAGCTTAGACTTTACGACATTTAGTGGTCAGATATACTCAGATGAAATCAGGTTTTGATTTTAAAAAATGGTATTCTTACATCAAACACAACATGGCAATAATATGTGGACTGAGCTAAAATGGGGAGGAGAGAGAGAAATATTGTACTGTATGATTTAGAAATATTGTACTGTATGATTTAGAAATATTGTACTGTATGATTTAGAAATATTGTACTGTATGATTTAGAAATATTGTACTGTATGATTTAGAAATATTGTACTGTATGATTTAGAAATATTGTACTGTATGATTTAGAAATATTGTACTGTATGATTTAGAAATATTGTACTGTATGATTTAGAAATATTGTACTGTATGATTTAGAAATATTGTACTGTATGATTTAGAAATATTGTACTGTATGATTTAGAAATATTGTACTGTATGATTTAGAAATATTGTACTGTATGATTTAGAAATATTGTACTGTATGATTTAGAAATATTGTACTGTATGATTTAGAAATATTGTACTGTATGATTTAGAAATATTGTACTGTATGATTTAGAAATATTGTACTGTATGATTTAGAAATATTGTACTGTATGATTTAGAAATATTGTACTGTATGATTTAGAAATATTGTACTGTATGATTTAGAAATATTGTACTGTATGATTTAGAAATATTGTACTGTATGATTTAGAAATATTGTACTGTATGATTTAGAAATATTGTACTGTATGATTTAGAAATATTGTACTGTATGATTTAGAAATATTGTACTGTATGATTTAGAAATATTGTACTGTATGATTTAGAAATATTGTACTGTATGATTTAGAAATATTGTACTGTATGATTTAGAAATATTGTACTGTATGATTTAGAAATATTGTACTGTATGATTTAGAAATATTGTACTGTATGATTTAGAAATATTGTACTGTATGATTTAGAAATATTGTACTGTATGATTTAGAAATATTGTACTGTATGATTTAGAAATATTGTACTGTATGATTTAGAAATATTGTACTGTATGATTTAGAAATATTGTACTGTATGATTTAGAAATATTGTACTGTATGATTTAGAAATATTGTACTGTATGATTTAGAAATATTGTACTGTATGATTTAGAAATATTGTACTGTATGATTTAGAAATATTGTACTGTATGATTTAGAAATATTGTACTGTATGATTTAGAAATATTGTACTGTATGATTTAGAAATATTGTACTGTATGATTTAGAAATATTGTACTGTATGATTTAGAAATATTGTACTGTATGATTTAGAAATATTGTACTGTATGATTTAGAAATATTGTACTGTATGATTTAGAAATATTGTACTGTATGATTTAGAAATATTGTACTGTATGATTTAGAAATATTGTACTGTATGATTTAGAAATATTGTACTGTATGATTTAGAAATATTGTACTGTATGATTTAGAAATATTGTACTGTATGATTTAGAAATATTGTACTGTATGATTTAGAAATATTGTACTGTATGATTTAGAAATATTGTACTGTATGATTTAGAAATATTGTACTGTATGATTTAGAAATATTGTACTGTATGATTTAGAAATATTGTACTGTATGATTTAGAAATATTGTACTGTATGATTTAGAAATATTGTACTGTATGATTTAGAAATATTGTACTGTATGATTTAGAAATATTGTACTGTATGATTTAGAAATATTGTACTGTATGATTTAGAAATATTGTACTGTATGATTTAGAAATATTGTACTGTATGATTTAGAAATATTGTACTGTATGATTTAGAAATATTGTACTGTATGATTTAGAAATATTGTACTGTATGATTTAGAAATATTGTACTGTATGATTTAGAAATATTGTACTGTATGATTTAGAAATATTGTACTGTATGATTTAGAAATATTGTACTGTATGATTTAGAAATATTGTACTGTATGATTTAGAAATATTGTACTGTATGATTTAGAAATATTGTACTGTATGATTTAGAAATATTGTACTGTATGATTTAGAAATATTGTACTGTATGATTTAGAAATATTGTACTGTATGATTTAGAAATATTGTACTGTATGATTTAGAAATATTGTACTGTATGATTTAGAAATATTGTACTGTATGATTTAGAAATATTGTACTGTATGATTTAGAAATATTGTACTGTATGATTTAGAAATATTGTACTGTATGATTTAGAAATATTGTACTGTATGATTTAGAAATATTGTACTGTATGATTTAGAAATATTGTACTGTATGATTTAGAAATATTGTACTGTATGATTTAGAAATATTGTACTGTATGATTTAGAAATATTGTACTGTATGATTTAGAAATATTGTACTGTATGATTTAGAAATATTGTACTGTATGATTTAGAAATATTGTACTGTATGATTTAGAAATATTGTACTGTATGATTTAGAAATATTGTACTGTATGATTTAGAAATATTGTACTGTATGATTTAGAAATATTGTACTGTATGATTTAGAAATATTGTACTGTATGATTTAGAAATATTGTACTGTATGATTTAGAAATATTGTACTGTATGATTTAGAAATATTGTACTGTATGATTTAGAAATATTGTACTGTATGATTTAGAAATATTGTACTGTATGATTTAGAAATATTGTACTGTATGATTTAGAAATATTGTACTGTATGATTTAGAAATATTGTACTGTATGATTTAGAAATATTGTACTGTATGATTTAGAAATATTGTACTGTATGATTTAGAAATATTGTACTGTATGATTTAGAAATATTGTACTGTATGATTTTTCAATGAAAACCGATGTCATCCCAAACAATCTTGACCCAAATCCAGGCATGGTAAAAAATCAAATCAAATATATCCGATAATTTCATCCTGAAAGCCCGTTACTCAGCCGCAGTTCACAGGGCAGTGAGTTAGTTAAGCACCTGACATAATCCTCACGCGATTTTTGGATTAAGAAACCAGTTTTTCCACTGAGCAGTGATGTTTTATTATTTTTTAAATTACTTTTTTTTAAGTCTAGGTATGGTTGTGGAGTTGGTTGCGGTAAGAGAATGTAAATAGGGAGTTATTATGAAATGGCTTTGAGTACAATTTTTAGCATGTTAAAAGTAATTTAAAAATCTGAAGACCGATTTAATAACAATAAAATGAAACGGCAAGTAGCCTTTCTAAGGCTCACGGGGTGAGACATACATAAAATTCAAATACAGAGATTAAGATCAAAGACAGAAATTAAACTCCATGGATATTTTAATTTGTATATGTAGTCATGTATGTAGCTTTTTAAATGCACGGAAAAAGAGATGGTCGCAAATTATAATTTGAACCTAATTCACAACAGTCCACCATTCTGTTCAAAAATAATTCATGGTTTTCATCCATATTATCTTAACTAAAGTGCATATGTAATTTGAAAGTATCTTTGCTCTGTAACACGAATGCTTGCATAATTACATTTAAAAAATACTATTAATACTAGTATTAATTTTAGAAACAATACAAAAGTTAATTCAAGTGCTAACAAGTATTGACGGTTTTCTTGGACCGCACCCCAAACAAATATATCAATAAATAAGGTTGAAGGCTGCTGAGGAGTCAACAAACTTTAATAAACTTGATGGATCTCTGCTGATACGAATGAGAATTTTCTTTCACAACTGGGAGTTGATAAAGCAACAGTTTAAAAAAAATAATATATTTTTCAATGATCAGCAAATTAGTGAAACTCTCCTGAAGCTTTCCCTTGTTAATCCATTGAAGAAAATCAAAAGCTGTTCAGTTTCCAGTTGGCTCATCTGTATTGCTTTTGTTATACAAAAAAAAGTTTAATTTCGTTTCAGTTAAGCGATAATAGCTGCTGTATTATACTATACATGCGTAGTGCTTGTGAGATGAAATTTTACTTTGATAGAATCTTCTTTGTATAGCATCCAAAGAAATTTTTTTGATTTGCAAGAACGCGAATTCATTGGTTAATAAGCTTATAAATTATTTTGAAAGTTTCGTAATTTTGGCATACATTTGACCAAACCTTTTCGGTTGTTCCGTCCCAGCATATTGGCTTGTATGAAGGTCAAACCTGAATCACAACTGAGCCCGCCCGACATCATTTTACGCTTTCCAATTCTTATTTCAAAAAGGCTTTAATCTGGGCATACCTAGAGATTTTTCTGAGTTGAATTTGATATTTATTTTCGGATATTTTCAGCAGGGCTTGAGTTTAATTTCCTTAAAATTCCGGCCGATATCTGATTAAACTGTTCCATCTGCCTGGGACCTGGGAGTCGTATATCGTCATTGTGAATTTGACACCCCCGCAACACTTGGCTCTTTATTCATCCCGCTCGGGGAACGAAGCAAACAGGTGCTCTACTGCTTTCAGGGGGTAGACACCAATAGTGACAGTCCAAGATCAGTTTCGTTTCTAGACTCAGCTTTCACCACGGGATTGTTTGGCTAAGCCGAGGTATGTTAGCGTGTACTCCCCTGTCAGGCGCGTTGTCACACTATTCCTTGTACCCCTTATTCCTAAAGAGATAATTGTGTGGGGAATCTGACTGTTGTAGGGCCGATGATTTTCTCCCAGAAAGTTTTTTTTCCAATGCCACTTACACTCACGTAGCTCGGAATCCATTGCATTATTTTATTATCTATGAGCTTTTCAATTTACCCCCACGTTAACCAGGACAGCGTCCAACGGGTGGAGGCTAAGCTATTAATTTGCCTGTATCTGAAAAGCAGGCATAGAGTCAAAGAAGAGGTTGTTTTCTGGTGAGGTTCTTACCACACCCCAAAAGTTTCCACCTCAGCAGTGCAGAGGGATCAGTGCACAGGGATCAGTGCACAGTGCAAAGTTTCCAGAGCAAAGTGTAAGGCTTTAAGCTTTCGCCCAAAATCTGAAAGCCATTGCACCCACAGGTTCCATAAAGACCCTAATTTGGAGGATCTCGTTTTGGGTAGGAGGAGTGCACCGATCATTTCATTACTAGGGTATCAAATGGAGATATCTGGGACGAATTGGTCTTTTCATTTGGCCGTTTTAATGGGATATTGACCTTACTTTCTATATTGTGTGTGGGGGGGGGGTGGGGGTGGAGTGTGTGTGTGTAGGGGGGGTATGTTCCTATCAAGCTCCACTACATGATCCCTTCAAACTCCTAACAATGGCCTCATTTTCTTTTGTGTTTGATGAAATGGATCCTTCTTGTTAATTTTGAGTTATAATTTAACAGTAAATAAAATTGACATCTTCCTTTTTTTTTATCAACAACGCCTTTGGTTTGTAATGACCACCACGTTATCTGTTGGTTAGGTTCTAAATATGGGCCTGGTTTTGGATTCTACCTAACTTCTCCAGTGCTGTCTGGCTGGGAAAAAATTAGCATCACCGACCGTAAACTACTCAGATAAAGCGCTTTTGCTCTGATTTCACTTGCTTCAGCGCCCAAAATTGTGCACGCTTGCTTTGTCACTTCTTTGAGCTTGACGGTTACTTGCGGGGTCAAGTTTTTTTTTACAAAATGGTGTATGCGTACTGTCCGATGACAGTAAACCGGTTCCTTGTCCAAACACTAAACATATCTTATGCGTACCATCATGTGAGCTGTGAGCCCAGCAGCTTGCTGGGGTACCGCGCTATAAAAGTTATCAAATTATTATTATTATATTATCTGTTACATGAGATTATTGCGTCCTATGCTTATGTATCTTGTGTCTAGTCCTACATTCTTATTAGAGTTATTAATGTTGATAAAGTTTTGGTTTTCCTGGTCTCTTCAGGCAACCAATGCCACGCCCGAATTCCGGACAGGAAGAACGAGAAATTGTGTGTTTGTTCTTGCATACGGAATATGGAAGGTGTTTTTATCCTTATGTCTACATTATTATTATTATTAAACAAGCCTCATTGTTCCTTGCAATGATTTCAATTTTTGGCACACATCTTTCCTTGTTTATGCTGCGGGATATATCAGAATCATCAACTATGGTTACTGTTAGATTTCGAAATGTAAGAACGAGTAAAGGGGATGGGCTATGTATGATGCTGCAACGTAACACCTTGGTTCGTAACCACTGATTTCAGGCGTCTGTCATGGCTTATCTCTCAAAACTGCCAAGTGTTCTCAGCAAAAGTACTATAGTAGATTCTCGTGTTTCGAACATAATCTTATTTCTCTCGCTTGTTTTGTGTTAATTGAAAACATACCAATGTAAGTCCTTCCCCACACGTATGGACGAAATTTGAGTGCAATTAAATTAAAGCTAATGAAGAATATCCAAATGACAATAGATGATGGATATAGCAGCGTCGCTTCTAATTTTACTTAAAATGAGCAGAGGTTACAATAGCGGGTTTCAGTCTTTTCAATTTTTTGTTTTCGTTGTTCCCATTTTCTCACACTCCCTTAAACAAAAATGCGTTGCTCCCCCCCAAATGTATATAATATATACCATTTACTTACTTTTTATCAACCTCTTTCACTGGTACACCAAACCCTCCGCATCTATAACTTCCCAAACGTGCCTCACCTCACAGGATTTCAACAAGCCAAATTTAGCACTGATTCCAGCCTTCCTACCACTCGTGCATGACCAATGGCTGTCAATTTGAGCGGCTATCAAATTGTGGCCTTCTGTTACGTTAACTTTCTCATTGCTGGGCTGAGATGGGGAGTCAGTTTCTTCGATCAAAATCAAAATATTGTGTTTATTCCGTTACCAAATCATAATTGAATTTCGTGACTTTTGATTAAACCTGTGACTGGCTTGTGAACACAGTTTTGAAGTAAGTATTGAATTGAAAAATAACTTACAGATTTTAAAAACTCTATTTTTAACCCTTTTAAAAAAAAATTTTAACAATTTTTGTATTTTATTTGGAACTTTACTGAATTTTCAGTCTACTTTGGCTGAGAACAATTCTGTAAAACATTTATTTGGATATAATATCAGAATTTAAAAAAAATTGTCAGTAGTTAAAATGTCAGATTCTAGGTACCAAGAATAATAATAGTTAAGGGAAACATTTTCAAACATTCTTTTAGTCTATTGATTAACTTGTGTCGATGATGTAATTTGTGATGCAATTGAAAAAAAATATAAATAATAAATTAGGATTTAAGTAACACCTAAAACTTACCTGAAATTACGATATTCAATATTTTGACTTTCGTTGTCATTATTCAACTCGTAGATTAATTGTATTTGTTGTGGTTCCTGTAGTTTATAGTAGGTAGTCCAAACTGATTTTATTTTTTAGCATTAGATATTCTTGGCGTATTTCATTTTATAGTACTTTTTATTCTAAGACATTGGGAAAAAAATTACAGAGTTATCTTAAGAAACAAAACAAGTTATGTTATTTTTAAATGTTTTGAAAAATGGCCAAAAATGGTGTTTTTTTTACTTTTCAAAAAAAGTCATTTTCAGAGACCTGTATTTTCTAAAATAATTGACTGAGATGTCTAGGAATTGGTCAAGTTACATTGATTCATTCCAAAGTAAAAAAAAATAAATTAAAATTCACAATGTACCTTTTTTTTTCATTTTAATTTTTCGACTAAAAAAGCTAAAAATGCACAGATTAAAAAATTCATAAAGAATTATGCGATTGACATAAATAAACATACCATAAATTATACAGGTTATTCATGAGGATCTTTAATAAACTGATGTGTGGATGATCCTAGAAAACTGTTTTTAATGAAAAGTTCAGCAAGAATTTAAACCAAAAAAATCTCAAAAGAAAAAAATAATGTAGGCTACCGTACATTTTATAGGTGGCCAAACTAATGTTTCGCACATTTTACAAGTATCGCATTACTCAATAGCACATTCAAAACCTTATTCTTGGTTACACGTTTGAAAAGTTTTATTGCCATGTAAAAGTGGTTTTGGATAAGGTAGAAGATTTTGATAATAATTAATTTTTGGAATCAATATCTTTATACTGGTGCCTTTATTTTTATGCTGCTTTTTGTGTAAAGAAGACAGCGGACCCTCACGTACCTTGTTTGGGGTCCCTGCAATTACTGCTGGGAAGGGAATATGCTTAAGGGGCGTCTGTGTAAGATCTAAAACATAAAGCTCACAACGCTGGAGCCTCTTGAGATGAGTTTTTGTTTGAAATTGGATGTAGCTTGATGTTTATTCCAACTATCGACATTTTAAAATCAGTTTGCTTCATATTTGCATCTGTGAACAAATTCTCTGCTTAAATTTTTAAATGCAAATTACTTAGCTTATTCCTCGTCATCCCTCGCAAACATAATTTAAATGACAGAAAATCATTAATTTCTGCCTGTCATCTGAAACACGGAGGTGAAGGGGGAAAAAATGTTAAGTGATCCACAGCGAGGACGTGCCCCTAATTTGCTATTCGGGAACAGGAAATTAAGATCTTAACCTTTTTCTCTAAACGTGAACCCACTTTTTCCTTTCATTCCCTATTCAATCTTGTTTTGATCATCTCCTTGCATGGAATGCTACAAAATGGGACAACATTTCATCCAGTGTAAAACTTTAGTTGACCACATGTTAAGAAGTAAGACAGTGTTGAAAGAATATAGTCTTTCCGAAATTTCTTGCCATGGTTGCAGTTCTCTGGGCTACATATTCATGATGCTGCTTCTGAGGTCAATAGCAAAATTACTTAGACGTGGCCCTTTCACATTTTGCCACCATGTTATTTTAAAATATTTAACATTTTTGGATTTTAATTGTAAAAAAAAATTGCAAGAAAGACTTTGAAACTAGAATCACCGAATATATATAATTCAATTTGTTGAAAAATTGCAACATATAAAATAAAAAAATAAATGTATTAAAAATACTCATGAAATTTAACTCAGTTACTAATAGTTCATCTTCTTTTTTTATTATCTAATGTTAACAATGTCAAAATTAATTTTCCCACAGGACTTAGAAACGTAATACAATCCCCAGGTTAACCTGTTAACAAGTTATTTTTTTTCTCATTTTCATTTTGTTTGCTCAAAAGTCATTATTTTACCTTTATTTTCCAGTTGCAAAAAATTAATTGAACTCATTTTTTGCATGATAAATTAGAATATTATTTAGTTTAAAGAGCAATGCGATAAGTTTTCCCCAGATTGAACCGTTTGACATTTTAGCGGTAAAGGAGAAAACCTATCAAATTATTACATGGTACTACTGATGTCAATTACCAGGTTAATAAAAAAAAGTCCCCCAAATAATTGAAACATCCTTTTAAAAAACTGCTGGTTAACAGTATTATCGGAATCAATGATTCACTCAGTGAATCCAGCCTCCAATAATCCGAGCCTGGCCCTGCACACGTTATCGTCATGCAAATTAATCAAATAAAAGGCACGTAAATTTCTTTTCTCTTGTATGTTATTAACTCAATACACGCACAGAAAACCAGAGCTCGCGCATTATTGCTCGCAGAATGGAAGCGATGTTTCATCTCAGTCACAAAAAAAAAGAAGAAGGAGAGAGCAGATTGATTTAACCCAATAGCGTACCAAGTAAGTGCACGCACGCATTGCACCAAATCTGTTAGACGAGTTCATCAAAACGCCACTTGACCCCGTCCATTTAAATACTGGCACTAGAGATGAGATTCATCAAACTTAAAAGCTTTTCAAAAGGGTCACGTCATGTGCAAAGGTAATGTATGGGGGGCTATGCGTGAAATTTTAATTTTCTAGTCATTTGAACACGCATGCATTTAAGTTAAGGAATTTTAAAGATTCTAGTTGTCGCTACCCCTCATCTTACGCCTTTCAACTTAAAGTATACAGGGTTGGACTGGGCCGCCGGGACATTGGGAAAATTCCCTGTGGGCCGCAAGGGCGGTGTTATAATAATAATTAATCTTGCAAAAATGTCCTGTTTGCTGCTTTTCTGTACTACATAAATGCATTTTCTATGAGCAAACATACAAGCATCTCTTTAGTGCATATAAACTCTTATTGACTCTGTCGTCTACCCAAGTAGATTGTGAGAGATATTTCTTTAACTTGAAATCAGGGCCGGCCTTAGGGTAAGGCAACTGCCTTGGATCCAGCGCTTTTCAGGGCCCCGCGCTTTGACTAAACATTTTTACTACTTTTTACAATTTGACTTCTATTACGCAATACATTTTTTTATAACAGCGTATCAAGAAAACTTTATTTTTTTTTCAGAATAAAATAATTAGAAAACGTCTGTACTAATACAATAAAATATTATAATCATCCTAAATCCTAATGCAAAAAGAATTTTTTCTAGCGTATTTACCTTTCAGAACCTTTAAAAAAGAGAGCGCCATTTTTAGGCTTTAATTTGCTATGGTAGGTGAAATAATAATGTGTTAGTCTGTATGATCATGATAAATCAAAGGGACATATGACATCTACTTTGGAATGGTTTGAGATGAAAAACAGGCTAACAAAACAATGAAAATCGACAAGCAAGCCAAAAAATAATAAACAGTGAAAAGGGTCGTTGGCATAGTGTATTTCAACGTCTCATGGCCATAGTCCAATTTCTCGCTCAGCTATTTCGTAGTTCAGTTGATAAATACATCAGGCACACAATGGAACCTTTCTGGGTCTCGTGGAATTGCTATCAACATTTGTTTCGGTTTTGAAGAAAAATATATGAAGACTAAAACATTGACGAAATTCATGATCACTACTTTAGGAAAGCGCATTCAGAACGAACTCATTTCATTGATGGGAAATAAGGTAAGGAAAATTATTGTAGGAAGAGTAAAATCAGCTAAATACTTTTCATTAATACTTTATTGCACACCGTGCCAATGTCACCAAGAACATATGTCACTGACAATGCGCCATGTAAGCCCAGAAGGTGGATATTCTGAAGTAACAGATGAGCACTTCATACGTTTTCTAGAAGTGGAAGAAAGTACTGTGCAACAACTGCTTGGTGTCTTACTATTAGAACTGAGAAAATTGGGCTTAGATCTTTCTGATATCCGCGGTCAAGGATACGGCAAATTATGTTATTTTAAAGGCACGTAATATAGTTGCAATTTTATGGATGCACAGACAAGAAAACTTTAAGATCTGTAAAAAACAGGAATAATTGTCTTTTTAAAAGGATATTGCATTGTCATACAAGACGTGCAAAGACATTGCTCTTCTCTTTAGCGTCGCACCACAAAGCACCAGTGCTGACGAATTTACAATGAAATTTTTTTGACAAGCATAGATGAGAGGATTAAGGATATCATCTTTAATTTTATACAAATGTATTGAGCTATAATTTACACTTCTTTGAGATTTATAACTTATAATGTGGGCTTCTTAAGTGTTTCCTTGCATGAAGCTAATAGGATTTTTACAAAATCAAACATTTGAAGGACGAAACAAATTGTGTAATCCTAATTATTTTTTTCTATTTCTTAAACTATTAAATTTATATATTTACTTTAAAAGATATGACTTTCTATGTTTTAAATGGTTTATGCTCCCAAAAATATACTCCTTTATTTTTATCCTAGTGGCACGCCACTTGAACTCGATCCCTAAAATTAGGGATAAAATATCAATTAGAAAATAAGATTCTCCTACGGCGATAACAATATTTGTATAATATATGTATATAAACTGTCTAATTAGCATGCCAAAACAAAACAAATTATTTAAATATTTTTTTAGAGGTTTAGTATCTTCAATTAAAACTGTAATCATCGATGTGTCAATGCTGTTTATAGAGATAAAAATTTAAGTAATTTATTTTTTAAAATTTCATTTCATTTAATATATGTTGAAATGCAAATGTTTGCATGGGTCTCGCTCCTCATCTGCTGCCTTGGGCTCGGGGCCCCGCATATCGTATGCTGCCTTAGGGCCGGCCATGACTGCAATACATTAAGAATCGCTTGCGAAGTTCATTGACTTCTACACACCTTGAAGCTTTTATGCTTATGTCAACAGAAATTGATGTTTTAAGTGAAATGAATTATGACACAATTATAGATCATGTAGCCGAAATGGCATCCAGCTTAAAGAAGTTGCTTACACTATAGTTAAACTTGAATTGACCCATTCTTGATATTTTATTTATAAATATAAATGCGATTTATGTGGTTTTTTTAAAAATAATTACTTTTAAAATTTTATTTAATATATTGCAATTTGTTAAGTGCCCCAGGACTTTGGAGGCCTCGGCCCTCGGGTTTGGATGGAAAAAATGAACAAGGAAAATACAAGTTATGAAGATAGGGCCGCTCCCCCCCCCCGGGCCGCTTGAACTCCCCAGTCCACCCCTGATATTGAGTTTATTATATGAAAAAGGAGGTGCGGTGGCCGAGTACTATCAACATAAGTGTTACCAGCACTTTCATCCTCAATAGCCACAATAGCTAAATATTAATCAACCTTTGTGTACTCATTCTTTATCATAATTAATTTTTTAGTTTTTTAAAAATCAACTTTAGTTTAAAGAAGCTCAAAGCTTGCATTAAGTAAGACAATTGTAAGGCTTATTCAAAGCCATATAACGGTATTAGAAAGGTATTCGTTATAAAATATAAATAATTATAAAAAAATATTAATTAATTCTTAATATTTCTATGCTTTTTAGACAGTTTTCTCAGTAGCTGTTATATTTTATAGAAATATCGAATGGTAACCGCCAAATGTAAAACAAATCGCTAGGAAACGATATTTAATCTGGGGAAAAAGATTTCATCAAAATCGTAAATCCTTTTGTGAATTAGAATAATATACCGATTGCACTGGATCGGTCTGAGGATAGGAATATTGAGGAATCAAATGTTTGCACATTATTGTTAGGTAAAAAGCTAGGTTTTTTTCAATAGAATCATCTGGGATAAAGATATTTTTCTGTTAAGGCATTAAATCTTTTTTTACTTATACCTACGGCTAACTGTAGGCCTACGTTGCGTGTTCAAAAATGAACTCAGCTAAACGTTTCCTATAATCAGACCCAAATGAGAAATTCCTAATTTAAAAAAAAGTAATACTAGAAGTTTAAATTTGTTTATGCTATGCTAATATAATATTCTAATAAAATCTAAATTGTGTATAGCATAGTCAAATAAGGTAACTTTTGGCCTTTATGTTCTTAATAAATCAATTTTTATTTTTATTAAAAAATATTTTTTAAAAAGTAAATTTAATTTGTTTTCCATGTTAACATTAATCTGGCATTTACAAGATTTTATTTTAAGAAATTCTATTTTCTGAAAGTAAAATAGTTTGTCAAAAGAAATCTCGCAATAAAGAAAGGTTTATATTTTTTAATAATAAAATTAATGAGAAAAAAATATTACATACACATAACGTGCATGAAGGTCACGTGTTGGCATGCACATCCAAACTTTACTGTTGAACATTTGTATATTCATCCAGGGGAAACGTTGATTATTTTTATGATTCACTTAACTTTTATGAAATCCTATCAGCAAATCGTGATTTGATTCTTTTTTATAGAAAGTCTGAAGTTTAACATGAGATTTTAAGGGAATATGAAACATAAATATGACAAAAGATGCAACCTGATTTAAAGATCTTTCAAAACCAAAAGCAGTTTTCCTCGAAAACTGACAAGAATAACACCATTAGTTAAATCATTAAACATTGAAACACTAGAGGATAGAAGAACCAAGAGTAAAGTAGTAATCATACATAAAGTAATTAATTCTAATTTAGAAATACAATACAAAAATCAGTTAATACAATTTTCAGATAGACATAAGGATAAAAACACATTTCTTATTCCGTATGCAAGAGCAATTAAGGATTTTTAACGCTATGGTGAAACCTGTGCTGCTATATGGAGTCGAGACATGGAGAACAACGGCCGTAAACCTGACCAGAATCCAGTCCTCACAAATTGTCTACGAAGGATTCTCAGAATTTACTGGCCGGACAAAATCAGCAACCGGGAACTGTGGCAGCGGACAAAACAGAAGCCCATTGAGGAATAGATTCTCCAGAAGCGGTGGAGGTGGATTGGTCATACACTAAGAAAACCTGCTTCTAATACATCAAGGCAAGCCCTGAAATGGAACCCACAGGGTAAGCGTAAAAGAGGCCGCCCAAGAAACACTTGGCGCCGAGAATTGGAGGCAGATATCAAGAGAATTTGCCATGAATGGAAGATCCTGGAGAAGCTGGCCCAGGATAGAGATGCCTGGAGGTCTCTCGTAGGTGGCTTATGTCCTTGGAGGAACCGCAGACGCCGACGATGATCGGTGGATGCCCCTCATGGACGAGAAGGCTCAACATGCAAGAACAAACACATACACATTTTCGTTCTTCCCGTCCGGAATTCGGGCATGGAATGGGTTGACTGAAGAAACCAGAAAAACCAACACTTTATCAACATTTAAGTCTCTAATAAAAATGCAGGACTAAACACAAACCATAGATAAGCGTAGGACGCAATAATCTTCTGGACAGAAGGAGCGTCTGTAACAGATAAGATAAGATAAGATAACATAAAACGCTAAATGAGAAATAAAATAAAATTATGTACTAATTTTTTTTATATTTAAAAATATTCATGAAAATATTTCATATCTACAAATATAGCACCAACATATAGCACCAACATATAGCACCAACATATAGCACCAACACTTAGCTATTCCACAAAGCCCACATTCATCTAATCTAAACCGTTTGAAAGGCTTCATGATAATAGTTTTGTATCACAACTAAAACGTGACGGGCTAAACATAATAACGTTGAAGGCTAAACGCTACAATAGATAATACCGACAAAATGTATGGACCAGTTGTTTGTTTCCATGAAATTTATGGGACGGTAAAATATAACTTTATTTGCTTAAGGCCCTTATTACTGAGATCGTCTACCCTTCGATTACTTTAATTGTGTTTGTCTCATTGTAAAATTAAAAAGAATAACTTGTCAGTTGCGAGCTTACGGCACCAACCTTATTAGCCGCACTGAATATTTCAAAGGTAAAACAAATGATGCACACTTTTTTTAAAAGGGAAAGCTCTGAATATATTTCTCTGTTTTTTTTAAAGGACGATATATAGTATCGTGCTTAACAAATTTTGACCGTACAAAACATTGTAGTTCTATTCAATTATTCAACTCAAAACATTGTAGTTCTATTCAATTAGTCAACACAAAACATTGTAGTTCTATTCAATTATTCAACACAAAACATTGTAGTTCTGTTCAATTATTCAACTTAAATAGTTAATTTATTAAATGTTAAATATCTGCAAAAATAAAACATTGCAAAATGCCTACTGTTTTTATATGGCGCCATAACGTCCATGACTTGAACTGTTGGTGTAACGAAATAAAGTCCGTGTCAAAATAACGTCTCCCCAGCCCAGTGTTTAAAATAGTATCCACATTTATGTTTTGGATTCGGATGTCATGAAAACTGAGATTTCGAGACATACTAAAGTTAGGTCGAAATATCGTATCCATGGAATATGAAAATAGCCAAAAATAAGAAATTTCACATACGAAATATAAATCTCTAGCTATTAATTAATTTGAGGTTAAAATTTATCACAAAGCATTTAAAAATTAATACAACATGGCGGCCTTTCGTTTTCGAAATATCAAAAATTGCTTAAGTTGTATTGAAATGAATATTTGTATCCTGCGAATTTTAATTATGTTTTGATTTTAATTTTGTTTTAAAAAGCAATGCTTGAGATTTATTTTCACGGGGCTTACAGAGAAAATTTTATATTTCGGCGACTGTCATCGGTTGAAAACTATTAGGATTCTTGAAAAGTTTGTTAAATGCCGATGTAGATTTAAATTATTTAAACTAAGAGTTGTTGAAAATTGATCCAAAATAAAAACCGATGAAACTTGATTAAAATGCGGAACATGTGAACATTCCTAAAGAGAACAACGAACCGAACCACTATGACATTATAAAGAAACACGTGATTCACGGACCTTGCTGTGGTTGTAATCCCATTGGTCCTTTCATGACATTTGGAAAAGAAGAAAGGAAACATTGTTCCTATAATTATTCAAAACATGTTAAAGAGAGAACCAAAAGCAGTTATTCGCAACAAAGGGAGGAGAATATGAAATTTTTAAAAATAAATTATTAAAATTTATTGACATTTTTTTAAAAAGTCCCTTTAAAGTATGTGAACTATATTATACAGCCTTCATTTATGTGAACTATATCATACAGCCTTCATTTATATATAGAATATGGCATTTTTAGGGGTGTGAAATATTTATACAACTATATTTAAAAAGGCCACGCCTGCGCGAGAATCGACTATAATGAGATCAAGAAGTTAAATGACATAGTTAAGATATATAACTTATCATGAAACATTTGGATGATGGTCTAAATAGATTGATGTGAAATATTCCCGCTATCAAGTAAATCAAATTACAGTTGGCTGACAAACAGATTGTATTTATTACAATCCCGGAGAAAATGTTACAAACGAACTCTTCCATGCTCAAACAAGACAAACTACACGGACAATATTGTTTCATTTGAACGAATTTAATGAAAAAATGCTCAATGTTACCCGCTATCCTTACTAGCTAGAAGAGCACTACAAGTATCAAAATGATGGAAGCAGCATCGTTTGGCACAAAAATGATGAGACAACTGAAGAATTAAAAAAAAACTTCATTCGAAGAATAACACAGTGCATCATGAACAAGAAACATGGCTCTTTATGCGATTAACTCTCTTGATTATATCTATTTATAAACATATGGTCTAAACTTAATTCACCGTCTTTAAAGCATAACGTTTTGCAGATGCCAAGAACAGAGAAGCTAGCGGATATTGTGGAAGATTGAACATAAATTGTCCTCCATATGAAGAAAGTATTTTTTTAAAAATTTAATGAGAAACAATGAGAGCAAGAGTGATGGAAGTATAAAGGCAACTACGTCGCATGAAAATAAGTTGACATTAAACATTTTTCTTATCAGTATATAAGGTACTATAGCAACATATGAGAGGTTGGGAAGCTACGATATTTGGAAAACAGATACGTTTTTCTGACACCAGCTAAAATTCTGGACGTTGCTGACTTTCCCTTTAACTATAATTAATAACAACATATCATAACTTATACAGCTAATTACGTTTGTTGAAGCCACAGAAAAAAAACACCCCACTAATTAATTAATTCACCCCAATTGATCTATCCTGGTTTATCATACAATTTAAGCTGTAACTTACCTTCACTAATATATTACCATTAGTAAAATCATCCCTTACAATTCCGATAGCTAATTGAAGCTGTGAGATGAGCTTCTCAAAATTTAAGTCATTAAAAATATCTTACGATTCATTATGAATTACCATTGTCTATAAAAAATAAACAAGAAGTTACTCATGCCATGGATATTTAAAAGTGAGCTAAAGAGTGTTCCAGTTTGCCAAGCGGAAAAAGCATAAAACTTCTATGTTAGGTAGGTCATCCATCCTGCCTTCTCATTACGCTTTCATTGGCCAGTCCTTTTCTGAATTTCAAATCCATATTGATCTACAACTTGCTTCTGCGCTTGCACATTCTAGAAAGAAGTAGAAGTGTATATAAAACGAAATTTCCCACTTACTGAACACATTGGGTTTCTGTGGCTTTACCGCTGTTTAGGAAAAATATCACCCTACCTTGTTATACATGCGACTCTGGCCTTAATAGAAATTGATAAGCAACACTGTTCAATATTCCTCATAAACTTAAAAACATAAATCTTTATCTGTAATTCAATCTATAAAGGGGAAACCTGAACAAAAAAAGTTAATATGCAATTTTTTTGCATTTCAGCATAGCCTTAGTGCGAGTCATGAAGTACGGTTTACACACGCCACATCCTCTGCAATGCACTGAAAAAACTGTGTTTAAATAAACATGTTTGACCTTTACAACTATTCATTGATTTTTGGTTCCATTGACCGAACTTAATTGAAAAAAAAATGCCAAAAAATTTACGATGACGAAATAAAAGGAAAAGAGTAAAAGAGAGAGAGAGAGAGAGAGAGAGAGAGAGAGAGAGAGAGAGAGAGAGAGAGAGAGAGAGAGAGAGAGAGAGAAGTGGTGTAGCTAGTGGAGGGTGGAAGGGGGTAAAATTTGAAAGTCCCCCCGGGCCCCCGTTTGAGGGGCCCCTAAAGGAGTGTCCCCATTCTTTTTACATTAAATATTACGCCACCGTCATGTATGCAGGATCCCCCAAAGAGGTCAAGCCCCCGGGACCCCAAATCCCTACAAATGCTTAGCTACGCCACTGAGAGAGAGAGAGAGAGAGAGACAGAGAGACCAATACAGAGAGTTCGAGATGGCGAGATATATATATATATATATATATATATATATATATATATATATATATATATATATATATATATATATATAGAGAGAGAGAGAGAGAGAGAGAGAGAGAGAGAGAGAGCGAGAGCGATTAAAAGAGAGATCTAGTGAGAGGAAATAGTAAATTAAAGATTGCGAAATAATTCTTTTCTCCCATTTCGTAGTAGGAGAAATTTTAAAGACAATAGTTGACACTGTTGCCTGTAGCCATTCTCATTATTTTTTTAAAATTTCAGATCCTTTAATATCCAGACTAGAATTTTGAATTTTCTGACACTATTAATCAGAGGCGTGACGTTCTACATGTAAAGGAAAGATGAAGCATGCTAGTTTCAATGGTATGGGATTAACACTGCAGATCATGCTAGGAATTTGGGACAGTTTGGCTCTTAAAGGTCAAGGACACACTGGTCATCAAGTAAATTTTTGCAACATGTCTAGGTAAGTTATCAATTTTTAAATAAGAAATACAGAAACTTTATACGGAGATATGTAGAGTTAGGACACAATGTCAAAAAATGGGGAAAGACAAACTTAGCGCCAACCAAAGGTCTCCAGGATTTAAAAATTTAGTATCAAAGTGGTACAAGTACAACCAACTGAATGTCCAGGATAAAATGTCGTGTCTACAACTATTATCAGAGTGTTATAACCCACAGAATGTCCAGGATAAAATGACTTGTCTTGTCTATAACTATTATCACAGCTGTACAACCCACAGAATGTCCAGGATAAAATGACTTGTCTTGTCTAATAACTATTATCAAAGTGGTAAAACCAACTGAACGTCCAGGATAACTTGTCGTGACGTTTCTATAACTATTATGAGTGCTTCAAACTTATCTTAGGAGAAATCTTAAAAGGACATCGCAGACACGCAAAATGGATTCACTAGGATTACCCGACTATGTTGGGCTTAGACTCGCTATACATTAGAATAGCTGGGAAATACTCGGGCTTATGTTAAATGTGATTTTGATGTCTTGGAGTAATGAACGAAAGCGCTGGCTGTCATTATTTTACTTAAATCGTTCGATCTTGATTTTATGGGGGAAAAAAAACGCTTTTACTTTCAAATCAATGGATGGCTGTGCGTAATGTTCTAAACTAGGGGTCTCTAAACTACGGCCCGCGGGCCATATGCGGCCCGCGAGACCCTCTCATCCGGTCCCTGGAGACCTTTTACTCTAAAAAAAAATAAGATACAATTTTTACCTGTAGTTTACCACAAAACTGTGTGCAGTCAGCCCCCAAACTGCTGTTTGACAGTTAATGCGACCCTCCGGCAGAAAGTTTGAGGATCCCTGCTCTAAACAAATGTAGTTATTACCGTAATTATAGGTTCGTGTTTTTATATAAATCACCAACACAAAAAATAGGCCAAGCCACTTTTAATACAGTTGCCACAATCAAGATAAACTGTTATCGTTGGACGTATAATGTTGTAATGAAGGTCGCTTCTATTCTGTCTTAAAGTATAAGGACATTTTATGTGTGTGGCTATTTTCCTGGCAATACCTTAACGCTGTGAAGTGCGGTATAATTTTAGTATATAGATATAAAGTATGTCATTGCGAAGACCGAAAAACGTCATAACTATAACGTAATTTGTCTATTTCTAAAGCAACTGACTAATGCTAAGTTATTAATAGAAAACTAAATGGATGTGATGTACTTTTGAAAAAAGATGATATTTCTGTTCTCTAAGTTATGTAACTAAACATGTAATTAAAATGCAGAGGATTTAAAAATAGCATTAAGCCTTACCTTTTTAAAAGACAATTGCCTGTAAATATGTTTATAATCTCTTTTTAAAAGCGATTTTCCGTGAATTATTATAATAGTTACTAATTATTTTGCTCACGGCGTGATAGATCTAGACCAGTGGTGGGCAACCTTTTTGGGAACAAGTGGCCAAAATTCAAAACGAACCTCATTTATTTAAAGCAAAGTGCCAAAACTCCAAAGAAACCAGAAAATCCGGGTTAGGCTAAGCTGATTTGATTAAGGAAGTAATATTTTTGTCGCGTGCTGGCTGATGAGGCTCTGCGTGCCGATTGTGGCACGCGTGCCATAGGATCGCCATCACTGATCTAGACTAAGCTTGTGAAATAAATTCTTTATTGTCGACGGAAAAAACACCACAAAAAAAAAGACAAATACGTATATTCTTTTGAAAGCATTTGGGAAACTACAATTATGTCCTTTTATTAAATAAACGATACTTAAGATGACCACTAGCTGGTATTGCTATCAATCGTTAATAATATGATTAATTAGGTAAAACGGTAAGTCGACACTTCAAAAACAACGTTATTCTGTTATTAATTCACGAGACTCTACTGTAACGTAGCCAGCAATCATTTAAATTATCTGGATTCATTCTTATTCCAAGTATTACAACATCACAGTGGAAACCAATGCATGCATTATGTCGATTGACTAAACATGAAAGTCTTGTGCCAATGCCACGATGACCGCATAACTCAGTATCGATCGTATTATATTCTCTGATCTTATGTTATTTATATAGAGCCAGAGTGTGGGTGAATTTCTTACGAACGAGCTTTGAGGGGAGGGTAAAATGACATTTAAATTGAGGGGAAGGACTTGGTTATTTACATTTTGCGTAATATCAATAATTTGTTTAATTTATCAATGACAAGATATTAATTATAGCTGATAAATTATTGATTTTATTTTGAGTGTATCTTTGATCTAGATAAGTATTCATATATGCACTTAAGCGTGAAAATTTAGATTTAGTTAGAATCCATGCAAAAGTGTATCTCAGTCCTTAAAACTAAAATTGACTTTTGTATGGGTGGCATCGTGTTTATATCATAAAACAAAAAGAATTGATATTTATGTTGAATTCGTCAAAATGTTACAGGATCTTCCTCCAAGCGTTTTAAAAAATGATTTTTTTTGTTTATAGACAACTGAGAAGTAAAGCGTTAGTGTAATTATTCATTACTAGTGATCAATTGAACATGTTTAAAAGAACAGAGGCTATTTGCTAACGTTGTGTCACTGCCCAGTGTACACCACCCAAACACTATCGGCTTAACCATTTCGTGAAAAAGAACGTGTAAAATATTGCAGCAAACAAAATCGTTGGCTAGTGAGAGAGCTATAAACAGGAAGTACAATTTTTTTGCTTTTTGCCAGGTTGAGGAAACTTTTTAAAGTGGTTCTGCAAAACTTGGAGAAAAAAAAAGCATTTTGAGAAGGTGCAAGCAATGATTTTCCAAGCTGGAGAAGGAAAAATAATTTACATGTAACATTTAGAACAAAGAATGCGGAAGTAAATGTTTATTGTGTTGCCTATTTGCCAAATGGGACAGTGGCGGAAATGTTCTCCTTTCTGAGAGAATCACAAATAGAGGCGCACTCTCATAAGGCATAGCAAGGGACTATATTTCCACACTATATTTTATTTTTACAAGCTTTTATTTAACTCACACTGTTTGTATGTTGTATCCGTCAAATCTTGTAACGTAAAATTAAACCACTTCTGATGGTCCTAGAGATCTCAAAATTTTACCACAGATAGATCTTGGATGACAATACATTGTATCAAAATTTCAGATCGATCGAATGTACCGTAATTAAATAAATGCATTTTTACGTTTATCTTTATATATAATCTGTATCCGTGCTATTCTTGACTTTCACGTGAATGTCACCGGAGTTCACAACCAGCCATGGATGACGACATTCCAGGTGTTAAACAGCTCAGTAAATCGAAACTAAATCTAAATTGACATGATAATGCAAGAGGAACAACTGGTATTTGTGTAGCCTAGTTGGCCCAATTGTTAGCTTAATGGATTTTCGACCTGGAGGTACTGGGTTCAATTTTCAGTTGGGGAAACTGATATTTTTTAAATACATAAATTTGTAATTAATAATCTATCTTTTTACCACTATCACATTTAAGTTATAGACAACGAAGTTTGAGTAAATAAATTGAGTTGATTATGTCAAAAAATTGATTAAAAAATTGTGATACTAAAAAGTAGAAAATAAAATATTTAAAAAATCTTTTTTTTAAAAGGACACGCTTTTATTTACATATAGAAAGTGCACTAAAAAGAATAAAATAAAATTTTTCAATCCGTGAACCTATCGACTGCACATAAAAGCGTGGGGCCCTCATCACAACTCGCAATCATGTACAAAGCTGCGAAACATAAATACAAATTTATATGAATATTAATAAACATTTAAAGTTTCACAACTTTGATCATATACATGCTACTATCATATTAATTAGAAAAATTTATCTATATGCAAAAGAGTAGTTGCAATAAGAAATGAGTTGTTCCCCACGCTTTTATGTGCAGTCGATAGGTTCACGGATTGAAAATTTTTATTTTCTTCTTTTTAGTGCACTTTCTATATGTAAATAAAAGCGTGTCCTTTTAAAAATAAGATTTTTTAAATATTTTATTTTATTTAGACTGTGCCATGGTAAACCTCAAGCGGATAATATTTCTCGTGCCCGGTAGAAAACAGACCCGCTTCATGTGTGGGTCACAGGATCACCAGACATGCAGACGTTGGGGGAAAAAAAGAAGCAAGAACTGAGTTGTGACTCGTGACATGTGGTGGAGCAAGGACGTCATGTGAGGGGAGACATGATGAGGACAAGGTCCGCGTGATAGTCCCCTTAGTAGTCCCCTTAGTAGTCCCCTTAGTAGTCCCCTTAGTAGTCGCCTTAGTAGTCCCCTTAGTAGTCCCCTTAGTAGTCCCCTTAGTAGTCCCCTTAGTAGTCCCCAGTGCGATGTTAAACTACATTTGTGTCAATGGCGCCCACAGCGTTTCTGAAACAGGGCTGACACGTGGTTTTTAAAAAAAGAGGACCGGAAGTTCGTATGACGATGCCAATCAACCGTGAAGCCGATGCCTTTTCGAACGGGAGTCCTTCATTGACGGGTGATCCGCATCAGAAGACATGGAGGGCTATGAAAAGACATATTGATTAAAAGGAGAGGCCGAGGCAAAATAGACAAAATATGACTGGTTCCCCTGGAATGTGTCATCGGTGTAAAGTCAATAAAACATTTGTTACGTTATATATTATAATAAAATAAAAATAATTACAACTAATTTAAATTTCAAAAATAATCTCGAAGGAATGGGTTTAAGCTCACCACACTCAAAAAAAAATAAAAAAAATAAAAATACGTGAACCACACACAGGGTCGAGAAACGCTTTTAAAGCAGACAAATATAATTACACACGTCTATGTATATTATACGTTCCCGCACAGGCTAAAGAGTAACAGATTCTACAACACACTAGTTAGTCCAAACATTGAGATATTTATTCAAGAGAGGGAAGATTATTTAAGGAGGGTATATTAATAACACTAAGGGATGTCTATTTTCAAATAGCATAGCTGTCTGCTTCTATTAAAGCGTTACAAAGTTAGTCATCGAAATGGTTAACGTATGTGATGGTTTGGCAAATAGAGGGGAAAAAAGAAGAATCGAAACAAAAATCTTTTTTATAGTAAATTATAGATTAAAAAAAATAATTAACAAGATATATATTACATATGAAATAATATTACACCCTAGATATTTTCACTGTACAGTGAGTAATTGCCATACTGCTGTGCAAGAGATATTTATAAAAATGTATACACATTAAAAAAAAAGATTGTCAAATTCTATGAATCGACCAGATTAAAAAAAAATAGAGCTCGTGACTTCTAGGTCAGTACTTAATCATCAGCCAAACCGCATACAATGTTAAATAAATCCCAACTGTTTCTCGCACACATACGTATTTCTTTACGTTTGTCCAAAAATATGCCCCTTTACCTTTTATGAAAAGAAATCACTATGTAACAGTAAAAATAAAAAGACGTATTATCTATAGATCGATATTCTGATCATCTCAAAAAATACATTTCTTTAGTTGGCCTGTTCCTAAAATCTTAATTAGACACATATAAAAAAATAATATGGCAACCCGTAGCTTTGCTTTACTAAATTAATTACTTACATCAAATCAAGAATGCAAGTCCCAAGAATTAAGGAGCACACTTTTGGAAAACATGGTTTTATTCCCCTTTCCCATTATCTTCCACTATTATTAAGCGCCTGCCATCAGTGCCCTTATCATTAAGTCTCCAATAAGTTTGCGGCCCCTCCCCAAACAAGGTCGACAATAGTTCATGTTAAATAGTTAATAGCCCATTGTTTGTCTCACTAGTCGGCATTTTGACGTACTTACTCACGACTATCAGAGCAGCTACATTCAGAATTTTTCTCATCCGCTGTGTTTTGTTACTTGATCATATGCAATTCATATCGCATACCTGATTCTCAGCAAAGAGAAAGATTCACCGCATAATCTTTACAGTGGTATTTTTATGTGAACTCACTATAATTGACACTATAATGTACACTATAATTTATCACCTCACTATCGCAGTTAAATATAACAACTTCTGTCTTCAGATGCCCGACGTCATTTATGGACGGTCAAAGAAACTCATCACAGGAAACAAAAATAAGAAGAAAAAAGAAACAAACAAAAACATAACCGATATTCATATTTATAATTTACATGGCATAGGGAAAGTATAAAGAATAGTGTTGTAAGGAGGATTCGAAGAAAACAATTATGACTGTGTATCGCTGAGAAATGTAAAAATGCTTTTAAAAAATACAAATGTTTTAGTCCTATAATGCTTACTAGATTTAATATAGTAAAGAAAACACCTGTGTTTTCACTGGAATAAAATTCGCTAGAAAATATATATCTAACTGCACTCTTAGCGATTGTTTATTTTAAAATGTATGGTAAGTTATACATAATATTTTGTTTTTAATTGATGTCTTAAATTATGAGCAATACATTTAATTAGCAACATGATTTAATCAATTACAATAAATATTAAAATTTTGAATGTTTTCATTTCAAAGTATAGATCATGAGGAAATGACGTCTATGACAGAAAACTTTAGACATTTTTCAAGTAGAAACCTTATTAAATGCTTGTGGAAGACGATTAATTTCATTAACACAGTCAAACAGTATACATCAAATGAAGCCTAAATAAAAAGTAAACCCTCCTCAGTCAGATAATTTTTTGCCCCAATCAAAGCCTTTTTTGTAAATCAATGGGTCTGAAATCATTTGGAAACCAGCAAGTTCGTTTGAGAAGATTTGCTCAAAAAATAAATTTTGATGTGTTAAATTTAGAAAGCAATAAATTTTGTTTGCAATTTGTATATGTTGTTAGTTTGTTCTCATTGTAAAAATTTCGCTGTAAGAGATTGGAAACGAAACGAACCCGAAACTAACAAAACCATAAAAAAAAACCTGCTTGGGACCCAAGGCGAAATTAAAACTGCTTACGACTGAACCGGTACTGAACCCTGTTGACCACGGAGCCAAGTCCCAATTGAATTAAATGCCAAACTTTAATAAATTTAAAACCGCAAAATTCAAATACTCCCTTTCACAATATATACAGTTAAATAATATTTTTTATAAATGGACCCAAAAGCAATTGAAAGCATTACATTAACAAATGCCTTGACTAGGTTCATTGGAAAGCTCCAATTAAGAAGTTTTTTTTAAACTAGCCAAATACTCGGTTCCAGAATCTCAAAAAAAAATAATAATTAAAAAAATAAAAATACAATAAAATAATAAAAGAGCCTTTCACTATTAATTAACAAGTTTTTCACTATAAATCCTTTAGGTATGAGACGTAACTAAAACAATGTTCAGTATAATACGCAACGCAAGACCATCCAACAATACAAAATTGTAGTTGTGTCGTAAAACATGTTTAATATAATGCGCACCGATCAGGAATATGTTTATAAAAAGTGTTGTCAATAAAATACGCACCTTATTGCGCGACAGAAAGGTTGTTCAATATAATACGCACCGCGACGCTCTATCTCTAAAAATAGCATGATGCATTGGAATAAATAAAATAATCTAAAAAATCAATAATTTAATTACGGTAGATGCGATCGATCTGAAATTTTGATACATTTTTTTATTATCGGTACGCAACTATCTGCAAAATTTCAGCTCGCTAGCTTAAAAGCAAGTGGGTTAAAAATCGATCCAAAGTTTTGGCGACAAGCAAGGGCGCACGCAGACACCACGAGTTAATATAAAGGATTAAAATAAGAAAAACCCGTAAAAAACCAAGTTTTTGACTATAAATCCTTTATGTACGAGAAGTAATTAAAAGATTGTTCATTATAATACGCAGCGCCAGACCATCCAGAAATACAAAATTGCAGTTGTGTCGTAAAACATGTTTAATATAATGCGCACCGATCAGGAATATGTTTATAAAAAGAGCTGTCAATAAAATACGCACCTTATTGCGCGACAGAAAGGTTGTTCAATAAATACGCACCGCGACGCTCTATCTCAAAAAATAGCATGATACATAGGAATAAATAAAATAATCTAAAAAATCAATAATTTAATTACGGTACATGCGATCGATCTGAAATTTTGATACATTGTTTTTATCATCGGTACAAAACTGCCTGCAAAATTTCAGCTCGCTATCTTGCGAGCAAGTGGGTTAAAAATCGATCAAAAGTTTTGGCGACAAGGTCGGTCGGTCGGCCGCAGACACCACGAGTTAATATAAAGGATTTAAAAACCAAGTTTTTGACTATAAATCCTTTATGTAAGAGACGTAACTAAAAGAATGTTCATTATAATGCGCAGCGCAAGACCATCCAACAATACAAAATGTAGTTGTGTCGTAAAAAATGTTTAATACAATGCGCACTGATCAGGAATAAATAATATAATAGCCTAAGTCACTGGCTGGCTGGATGTGGAACGCTGAGGAACGATGTACAACAGTCTATAGCAGTTAAAAAAATCGTGTGATAATTATCACTGTAAAAAAATATTATACGACGTCCTTGTTTGATCTTATATTTAATACAAGGTGTGCATCAAAAAGTGTGCAAATTAATTACAAAGTAAAGACGCGCTGTAAAAAAATATTATATGACGTAATTGTTTTAGCTCATATCTAAATTTTGGAAAAGGGAACGATGTAAAAACAGGATTTGAAGATTTATAATTATATAATGCTTTGTGTACCTTTCAAGAATTTTAATATTTCGTATTTATCAAACAAGGATACGTTACTAGGGGTTTTGACAAAAAAAAGTGGGCGCCGTAGGCGCCCTACAACCCCTAGTATGTTTATAAAAAGTGTTGTCAATAAAATACGCACCTTATTGCGCGACAGAAAGGTTGTTCAATGTAATGCGCTCCCTTACACTCTATCTCAAAAAATAACATGATACACAGGAATAAATAAAATAATCTAAAAAATCAATAATTCAATTACGGTACATGTGATCGATCTGAAATTTTGACACATTGTTTTTATCATCGGCACAAAACTGCCTGCAAAATCTCAGCTCGCTAGCTTACGAGGAAGTGGGTTAAAAATTGATCCAAAGTTTTGGCTACAAGGATGCAAGGGTGCAAGGGTTCAAGGGTGCAAGCAAGCAGACACCACGAGTTAATATAAAGGATTTAAAAAGAACGTTTTTGGAAATTTAAAAAAACTACAAAAAAAAACATTCCCTACGTTATAATTGAATAGAGAAAATCTACACATGTTACTGTTTCCAATAATAGTAACGTGTTAGCGTATCCAATTGTAGAAGTGGACATGGTCTGATTGGACGCCTGCGATTTATAATGTCACGGCCTTTACATGGGCTGTAGCACGTGTTTTATATGACACTAGCATGTATAGAAATTTAAAAAAGAACAAAATTGAGTCAAATTGATAAGAAAAAATAAGTTTAAAAAAGTTTATAATATTATGTGTTTTAGCTTTGTTTCCGATTTTATTAATTATCTGAGATTAACTGTTGGCAAGCACTTTTTCTAGTGATGTAGCGGCCAATGAAAATTTTTTTGTTTAATTAAATTATGGCTTTCGTTTATCCCATGTTCTTGATACTTTCTTCCAAGTTTAAAATATATGATGTTCCATGCGAAGGATTTATTACAGCTTGTCTTAGTATTAAATTCTAAAATATGGCAGTTATTTATTAAATGCAATATCATAATGGCAATAACGCCTTCAGTTTACCAGTTTTTAATTATTAAAATGGGGGGGGGGTTCTTTCTACTTTTAAGCCGATCATCCGTTGAGTCTATTGAAATAGGTATCGCTGGTTTGTTGCAGGTGGCCACTGATAGAAATTACTTCTGCGGTAGGTTTTTGATAGTTTGGAAAGAACAACAATGAGACAGGTCAAAGGGTAAACTAAACCTTTTATAAATTGTGGGGATTGAATCGATTTATAAGTGTCTTGATATATTTGCGTACATGTTGTACTTTATTTTCGGTAAAGATTGATTGAAGGCTGAGAAATATCCCAGGTATTTATAAACCGACGCCCCAGCTCTCTACGGTTATGTGTATATACTTGGCTAATGTGCTAATATTTATGTTAAGCTTAACAGTAAATATACATTGATTAAAGATCCCTGGAACGGACGTCACCTAGTTACGATTAAAACAATGTGATAGTCTTCACCGCACACAAACTTCTACTCTAAAAATGTATATTAACCAATAAAATTATATCAAGGAGCTGAAGAAAGTAGAAGTTCAGTTAATTGCTTGGACCTCAAAATCAAATTGGAGGTAACAAAATATCTACATCAATTTACATGTATTAGAAATCTACAGACAGACATAGTTTCCTGTGTAATACTAGCCCTACCCTTAATCATGAAAAAAATGATAATGAGACTTAAAGTCTTTGTTGTGTTTAAGAAAAATTGTTTGGGGAAAAAATTAAAATATTAGATTTCTTTTGAGGCATGTCGTATCATGAACCAATTTTTAACAGCAGCTGTTTTTCAAGTAAAAGTATAACCTGACAGAACTGATTTAGGTCATCCATTTCTGATAGTTGTGGTCAACCTTAGTTTATTATTTTAATTTTTCGTCCAAATAACATTATTTTTAGAAACCGGCCAATCTTGATGCCTGACCCAGAAGGTCTTAAATAATTTTTTTTTAAAATAAATAAAAAATTCACGTTTTTTGCCCCCCCCCCTTATTCCCACATTTTTTTTCCAGCTGCTTTTCGCTGAATATGATGATTAGATAATTATTTATGGCAATAATGTTGAGAGGAAGGTTATATCTCCAATAGAGTTAGTTGTCCTCTGTGGCAATACCCAATAACAGAATTCAATAAGTTGTTTATTTGTGTCGGTGTTACATAACAATGAACACTGTAAAGCCTGAAGTGGATACTGTAACGCAAATTTCACGTAGAGGATAATATGGAATCGTCATTAAATCCCGTAAAATATTTGAGCTCACTCTACACTGACAAGCTGACGACCATCTGGTTCGCGAATGGCTAAATGGAATAGAAGCAGGCGTGGAATTAACATAACTCAACAGAAATCACACAACCTTCTATTAGACATGTGTGCTCAGTATGGTTCTTACTCATGAGTTTGCCATGCATGCCAGGAATGAACTGAAAGTAAAAAGCTTCCTCTAAAGATGCGCGTGTCTCCTTTCGGGAATGTAATTACATAACATTTATTTGTATGTGCCTGCGTTTTCGGGGTGTCTGTGCGTTTGTGTGTATGTATTTAGATGTCTCAATATATGTTTGATACATATTATATATTGCAGTAACAAATATTTTGTCTTTCTAAGGGGAAGACCAGCTGTTCCATATTTGCTATGCACTCTGGGATATGTTCACAACGGCCATGGATGAGAGATCTTTGAGATTTTCATTTTCATTTACACAATTATTTACTTTTGTACTCAGAGCAATCTATTTTTCTCCCATTGCTAATTGAAGTTATTACCTGTTTTGAAACTTTCGTTCAGGTGTTGTAAGGGAACACCCTAACCAAAATTTAAAAATAAATATTCTTAAGAATGTTTGAGGTAATGATTCTTTCCAGTAGCTTTAGTTTACAAAGATTGAAAATAAGTAATGCTTTGTGTCTAAGTAATTTGTTGCAAATAAAATGGATTTATTTTCAGTAAACAAAAAATAATTTAATAGAATTATTATTTTAACAATGCAAGTGCAACACAATATCACTTGCTTTAAATTGAATTTCCTAATCTTAACTTTTAAATTCATTAATTTATTTTAAAATTCATTGGGATCTAAGAATTTCGCTTAAACTTGCATTTTATAAAATACGAGCAACAAAGCCCGTCCAAGGACGTACCGCCACCGTTCGGTGCCATGTTGTACCTCCCCTCCAACAGCCGTCTCGACCGGCATAGATGTGCATCACGTCAAAAATACTATTCATAATAGTTAAAATAAATAACTCGTAAAAACAGAGCTTTTGACTATAAATCCCAACGCGCATAACTCAAAATAAATTCTTGGAAGAAATACTGCACCAAAAATAACTCGTTTTGAACGTCCGCGTAATGGCGTAAACGTGTTCAATATGATTGGCTGTATGAGTCTTATGTGTTTGAGGGACCAATCGCTATAGATGACCGGACAGAACGGACAGAAAGGACAGAAACTTGCCTTTTATTATACAGGGTTACTTAAAAAAATATGGCATAATATAATCTCCTGATTTAACTGCGAATCACCAAGATTTTCCATTGATCTCTGGTTGGCGACTGTTACAGCTTGTGATTCAAAATATTATAAAATTTAAAAATGATCACAAGGCTCAGGGTTTGCATCAGAAATTCATTTGGTTATCGAAGTTTTGGAGTTCATCCTCAAACATTTTGCCGTCTCGTTTTTCATCTGCATATCTTCCACCAATTCCTCTCAGTTCTCCCTGTGCATAATCTGCGAAAATTCTTTATTTTTTAAACCTAGTGAATTACTTCAAGCCCTCTGTTTGCAAGTTATTTAGCATCATTGACTTCAAAAGTAGGGAACTCGAGGTAAACATACAGACAAGGGAAATAAATAGATGCCAAAGCGACCAGCTAATTTCCTACGTCACTTCGTGTGTTTAAGTTTTTGGCTCCCTGAGTCAGATTTTGTTAGCTGTAAAAATAACCTTAAAAACGGCCCCGCGTTGTAATTGCTGCTTCGGCTTTAGAGTTCCATCGTGTAACATACACTCTTCTTAATCCCATGCCTGTAGCAGCAATTATAAATACATGATTGTTTGTGGAAATCGAAAAGAATGCTTAACAACGTTCTAATGTTATATAACATAGGGGTTACAAAAGAGTTTGCTTCTGTTCAAGTGGCTTGTAAACAAACCTGGTTTATTGAATTGTTTGACAAGGTACAAACTCAACATTGGGAGGCATGTCTTTGAATCTTTGCTGAACTCTTGTACGCTTGCCATTTATAACAACATCGCTATCATTATGTCTGCATTCTGTAGACAATTAAAGAAATTACATTACTTTGTTTATATGCTTTGACCCATTTTTATTTTCAAAAAAGTTTATATGGATTATGAATCGTAAGTTCCAATGAGATTCAACAGTTCTTTAAACATGCCATTTTTCTCTGAAGCAACGAAAAGCCCAATTTTGTTTGCGTGGCATTTTTTAAAGTCTAACATCTACATGTAATGCATAAATATAAATCGAATGCATGGCTTCCTGTTTGTCTGTCTTGCTTCCCTTTATACACAACTACACTATTCATCCTATAGATGAAACTTTGGGAAGTGAATGACTACCTCCAAAAAAGGTATCTGGCACATTACAAACACAAATAACCACTCATTCGGGGCCGTGGGCTTAAAATGTCGTTTTTTTCTGTATATGAGATATATCAACATTATTTTAAACATTAATTGCTACCGGGTAAATAGGGGGATCTTGAACAAACTTGGCAGACGAAAACTTGATGCCCCACATTAAAATACTGCCTTTCATTGAACTCTTCACACCAACTCTTTCGGTGCCAGGGACCACTATTCGACTTAACACGATCTGACAAATATTGGCACCTATATCCCATATCATTCAGAATAAAATCAACAGGGGTTTTGAACTTTACTTCATGCACCGTTTGGGGGCGGGGGACGAGGGGCGGGTGGGGTGGGGTCATTAATGTGTTTTTAAACAATGGCTACCGGCTAGATTGATTGAAATAGACCAAAGTCGGTAAACTGTAACTTGAAGACCAATATTAACATACTAAATGAATCAAAACTCCTAAATCCACTCTTTGTCTATGTTGGGGTCCCTATTTCAATTCCCTTATATAAGCTTGGTAAAATACCTTACAATAGCTTTTACCAATATTGGGTTACTCATGAATAGATTTAATGGGACAAAACTTAAAGTCTTATCCCAGGGTTTTTTTCTGCCTGATTTTCAGTTGGGAAAATCTTAGGTGAAAGAATGTGTCCCAGCGGGGCCTCTCTTCCGACTTAAATAAAAGATGGCTATAGATTTTGCATTTCTGTGGAATATATATTTTGTATTCGAAAAACGGTTACACCGAAGAAAATGTTACAAGTTTCTGTAATGTGTGTTGGGGTTGGTATAGTAATATGATAAAAATGAAACTTTCGAGAAAATACGTATGATCTAAGCTTTTTACCGGATCATAAATGAAGTTATAGAATAATAGCAAACGGTGACTTTGTATATTTAAAAAACAGCAACATTTGGTAGATAAGTTGATAATAGAACATAAAAAGGGATCGAAACACAAAACGTGAGAGATGCCAAAAACTTGATCTCGCGGGCAACGGGATCTCGTCTTGAATAGGATCCCATTTCTTAAATACAATAAGGATTGGTACCCTATCAATTATTTGCGAGCAAACGGGATCATACCGGGGAAAAGGATTCAAACCAAAACGGGATCCCATTTTGCAACGGGATCATACTGGGGATGTGATACCATGGAAGTATGGGGTCATCTCGTACTGGGTGGGTTACAAACTTGGCTATATAGTGCAGGCCCAGGGAAACCCGGGTTTATAAGCAATTTGGAAATAATACTTCTTGGCAACTTTTTTTAAAGATTTCTTTTTCCATATAGTATTTATGTTTCTCATCAAATGTCTGGTCTTTTTTTTAAAGTCGGTTTTCTAAGTCCTTCCAGAAAAGAAAAAAAACAAACAAAAAAAAGGCAAAAAAACCGAAACACACTGATGCTATAGCTGGAGATTAAGTAAATCACCCATGAACGTTAACATTTTCTCTCCAATTAGTTCATTACTTAACGTATTGTAAACCCACTCTCACGTTTCATTTCTCCAGAACGAGCCAGTGGAAAGCTAATGATAAAAAATTTGGCGTCCATAACAAAGAGCCGCAATCTTGCACCTGCCTCGCTATGCCGCTGTCTTTTCCTATATCTTTATTAATTCTATTATTTTTATGACAACAGCTTTGAACTTTTATAACTAGTGGTGTACTGGCTCCTTTGAAGGTCGTTTAAATAAGTGAAATATGAATCTTTGTAACAATCCCCAGTTTAAAAATGTGGATAATATACAAGACCAATTCATTCAAAAGCAATTTATTTGTGTAACTGGGTTTTGCTCTAACAACAGATAGTTCCAATATAAAATCATATATATCATAATTTAGAGTAACATTTTTCAAATATGTTTTTTTAAAAGTTCCTGAAGAATAGATGTTGATCATAAATTGTTAATTTGACTCAAGGAGAAAAATTATTTCCTAGGTTTTCAGGAATATGTTTAAACTAAGAAACACAAGAGATCGTTGTTTTCACTCCTCGGTATTTATTGTCGCATTCCCTTCGCTGATTTAGATCATAAATATGCAATTAAAAACAAAATTTGTTCCCAAATAACATAAAAAATTACTCACTTAGACCAGGGGCCGGCAATCTTTTGTTACAGAAGAGCCAAAAGTGACAATTTACACAATTTTCCAGTTTTTTTTAAAGCCACTAATTTGAGTTTAAAAATAAAATAATATAATCATTCAACATATATAATTCCCGTAATGGATGTAATGCTTTCTTGGATGTAATGCTGATTTGTTCAATAGTGCGCACCAAAAATTACTGCCCCAAATATAACTCTTTTCGAACGTTCCGCATAAAATTGTTCAATAAATAATATAAAAGCCCAAGTCACTGGCTGGCTGGATGTGGAACGCTGAGGAACGATGTACAACAGTCTATAGCAGTTAAAAAAATCGTGTTAGCACTGTAAAAAATTATTATATGACGTCATTGTTTGATCTAATATTTAATACAAGGTGTGCATCAAAAGCTGTGCAAATTAATTACAAATTAAAGACGCGCTGTAAAAAATATATTATATGACGTCATTGCTTTAGTTTATATCTTAATTTTGGAAAAAGGGAACGATGTAAAAATTGGATTTGAGGATTTATAATTATAAAATACTTTGTGTACAATTCAGGAAGTTTAATAGTTCGTATTTATTAAACAAGGATAAGTTACTTGGGCTTTTGAAAAAGATTGGCGCCGTAGGCGCTCTAAAAAAGTGGGTGCACTAAAAAAGTGGGCGCCGCAGGCGCCACGGCGCCCCGGCATAATCTAGTATGATAATAAATGAATAAAATAAAAATAAATAAAATAAATGAAAGTTCTTTATTAAGTTATTTTTTAATCTGATGTGTATTTATTTTGAAAACTTCCGTCCTTTGTGACGAGTGATACGCTAGTTATTAATATTTGCGCATGGAACTGGAGAGTCACATCTTTACACCGAAAGAGCCACATGCGGCTCGCGAGCCGCAGGTTGCCGAACCCTGTTTTAGACTGCTAACCAAATAATATGGAAAATTATTTTGACCAATTGGAATCCTGGTTTGCGTGTCTAGTGAACACAGCAATCCGCAGCCACGCACAAAGGGTGTAGAGAGTCCCCAAAAAATTCGAGAATCAAATGTCAAGAGTTGTGGCGCCAATATGTCCATAATGCCTGGTGGAAATCAAATCTTAACTTAAAATATTCAACCTGTGAATTAGAGTTTAGATGTCACGCATAAAACTTGATTCTTTAACTGAGATCCATGGGTCACAATTCTACATCCAATTATTTTCCACTCATCATACACGCACACACACATTCACACACACACACGCAATCACAGATTCACCCATAGTCCACGCACAAACACTCACACACACACTCTTTACCTAAAAAAACACACACTCACACATACACTCTCACACACGCACACACACTCACACACTAACCCTCATACATACACATACATACACATAGACAGACACACACATATTTACAAACTGTATCATACGAGTCACGACCCTGTTCGCCAATGCACACCATAAAAACTCAATTTTCCGTAACGCCTTGTTGCATATGGCATCTTTTTCAAACTTTCATCCTATACTATTCATTGAAACTTTTAACAGAAGCCTTAGATAATCTCGCAAATTCGTTTAACCTTTAGACTTTACAATGTTTCTTTCAACTTGAATCACCACTCTTACTCTAATCAATATTCTTAAACAACGCCAAATAAACAAAAACAAAATAAAGCAACATATTGATCGGTCTTCTGACTTAACGCTTTTCTTTTAATATCGATTGCATAAAAATATATTTTTTATAAAGGGCACTCAAACACGTAGAGTTGGGTGTGGGAAGGTCTTACTACCACAATGAAGTCACTGCCGATTATAAATATTTAAAGTACCTTCTACATAGATACTTGTGATTAAGTGTGGGTACGGGATATTATAACTATATATGAATGCATCGCCCCACACATTTAAATCCTACGAATGCCCACTAAAGGAAATGCGTGAACTCCATTGAAAGAAAACAACGTTGAGACGAATTATATATATATATATATGACGTGACCTTTTATTCAAATACCGTCCTCCCGATCCCAACGCTCCCTCCTATCCTCACCCCGAATCTCCTCACATCATATAAATAACTCACCCCCACCGCACGTGGCCAGAAGCTCCCCTCTCTTGTATTCTTGCTAGACTTGATTACAGCTATCGTTCTCTATATCTATCGCCCTCTGTTCTCCTCCACGACGCGCTGCACTGGCTGTGTGTTCTGTTAGAGGTGCTCTAACAATTAGTTGTATCATCTTTGTGGCAAACTGAGGCATTCCGTATGTAACAGGACGTCGCGATATCGCTCGGTGTACAACTGTTCGGAATACTATTACTTCATTGTTGTGTTCACAATAGAGACATGTCTGGTTTGTCTTGGTAAAGAAACAAATAGAGCTTTTTCATTCGCATCGAACGCCAGGGTAATTCTCTTGGGATGTGTTGGAGTGTAAAAAATAAAAAAGGTTTTCAAAAGAGGAGAGTAGTTGTTTATTGATTGCCGAGCGGGTAAAGTCAAATGACGTCATTTCGCACTGTTTCAGAATTAATTTCTTACAAGTTTTTCAGTGAACAATAGTACAATTACTCGCATTTTTTTTCTTTTAGTTCCTTTCAAATGTTATTGACTGTCTCACATTTCATGACGATATTAAGGCTGTAATCAAATGTGTTATTCTTTACCCGATGTGTAGGTATTTTTTTTAATAAGATCATTCACGTGAATATTTGTTTGTTTGTTATTTAAACTTGAAGTAAATACCTACTCAATAATAATGGCTAAGGATTTGAGTATAAATATTTCGGTTGAATGCTTAGTAATGTTGGAAGACAATTTTTCAGGTAAGGCATAGAAGATTGACGTAGTTAAGTTTTTTAATAGATGTGATTAGAAATATCCTGTAGTTTGGTGCCGTCTTTGTTCACTTTACGACTGCATTAAATTATTTTAAAATATAAAGTGCAAATAACCTGGTTTACAAGATGCACTCGCAATCTGTGTTAATAAAACAATAAATGCAAAGCTTTTTACCACGTTTTTATTAACTCGCTTTCGTTGGGCATTGTTTGTCCAAGATTTTTTCAAATCTGCCAACGTAAAATTGAACCACTTCTGATGGTCCTAGAAATCTGAAAATTTTACCACAGATAGATCTTGGATGACAATGCATTGTATCAAAATTTCAGATTGATCAAATGTACCGTTATTAAATTATTGAACTTTTAAGTTTATCTATAGTCTATATAAAAGCATCTGTACCGTCGGCTTTTGTTGACATCTGTGAGTTCGCCCCGTGACCACATCACAATGTTTTTAAAACGTTGGGCGGGCGCTTGTGAGGTGTTTGGTAAAATAAATAGAGGTAAACGAATATTTTTTAAAAACCAGGTTGTTATAAGTGGACTAAAAAGAATAAAATAAATAGAAGTAAAAAAAAGATTTTTAAAAACCACGTTTTTATAAGCGGACTAAAAAGAAGAAAATAAGTTAAAACTTATTAGTTCAAGTACTTTGATTTAATATTACTAAAAACGTGGGGCGGGCGCTTATGAGGTTTAACATATTCGGTTCACCAAACGTTTTGGTGCGTGTCGTAGGAACAGAGAGAACGCGTGTGTCTGCAGAAGATCTTAGCTTGCGAGTGGGTGAGTAGACCGACAAAAGTTCATTAAGATACGATGGGCATGAGTCCGAAAAGAAATTGTGACAGAGAACGGCCAGTTTGTAATCAATACGGGCTTGTATAGGCAGCCAATGAAGTGAGCGAAGAAGTGGAGTAACATGGTCATGTTTTTTTTGCCTTGAGCACCAGTCTGGCAGCTGAATTTTGAACTTTCTGTAGTTTTTCAATGCATTGTTTTGGCACACCTGACAGAAGAGAATTGCAGTAATCCATACGAGCCAGTACAAGAGCACAGACAAGTGTTTTTGTGGCACTAACTGTTAAGTAATGACGGATTGAGCTGATCTGACGAATTAAACCTTGAAACACTAGAGGACAGAAGAACCAAGAGCAAAGTAGTAATCATACATAAAGCAATTAATTCTAATTTAGAAATACAACACAAAGATAACTTAATACAACCCTGAGATAGACATAAGGATAAAAACACCTTTCTTATTCCGTATGCAAGAACAAACACATACAAGTTTTCCTTCTTCCCGTCCGGAATTCGGGCATGGAATGGGTTGCCTGAATAATCCAGGAAAACCAAAACTTTATCAACATTTAAATCTCTAATAAAAATGCAGGACTAAACACAAACCATAGATAAGCGTAGGACGCAATAATCTTCTGTATAGAAGGAGCGTCTGTAAACAGATAAGATAAGATAAGATAAATTTACCAAATATTTTTATTAATAAATTTCCAATTTATATACTCTATCGGGTATATTTCTCAGCATATCATATGACAGTAACTGCAATAAATGAAATCGGAGTACAGATGTATATGCTGAAGGACAGGATATAGCGACTATTTAATGATATTGTACAAGGTTTTCTCTATACCGATTCCAAGGTGATGACCTGTATCGACTACTTAAATTTCTGAAAAGATTCCCACGTATAAACTTGCGATCGTTGCAGGTGAAACCGTCTTTTATTTTAAAAGTGTCTCGGGGGAAACATTTGCATTAACTTCAGTAGCCGTATTTATGTCTCTTGTATTCTGTTTGAAGTCATTGTCTCAGGTAAACTCTTTATAATGACAAATTTATGACTGTTTTGTCAATATTTAACGAATTAATTAAATAAGCGAAAGGGGGACTTAATTATCAAGCGAGGGTAAAAATAATATATCATTCCATTCATCCATCCATCCATCCATCCATCCATCCATCCATCCATCCATCCATCCATCCATCCATCCATCCATCCATCCATCCATCCATCCATCCATCCATCCATCCATCCATCCATCCATCCATCCATCCATCCATCCATCCATCCATCCATCCATCCATCCATCCATCCATCCATCCATCCATCCATCCATCCATCCATCCATCCATCCATCCATCCATCCATCCATCCATCCATCCATCCATCCATCCATCCATCCATCCATCCATCCATCCATCCATCCATCCATCCATCCATCCATCCATCCATCCATCCATCCATCCATCCATCCATCCATCCATCCATCCATCCATCCATCCATCCATCCATCCATCCATCCATCCATCCATCCATCCATCCATCCATCCATCCATCCATCCATCCATCCATCCATCCATCCATCCATCCATCCATCCATCCATCCATCCATCCATCCATCCATCCATCCATCCATCCATCCATCACTCCATTCACCCATCCATCCATCAATCCATCCATCCATCCACCCATCGGTTCATAAGTTCATCCATCCATCCATCCATCCATCCATCCATCCATCCATCCATCCATCCATCCATTCATCCATCCATCCATTCATCCATCCATCCATTCATCCATCCATTCATCAATCCATTCATTCATCACTCCATTCACCCATCCATCCATCCATTCATTCATTCATCCATCCACCCATCGGTTCATAACTTCATCCATCCATCCATCAATCCATCCATCCATCGGTTCATAAGTTCACCCACCCACCCATCCATCCATCCATCCATCCTACCATCCATCCATCCTACCATCCATCCATCCATCCATCCATTCATCCATCCATCTTTTCATCCATCCATCCACCCATCCATCCATCAATCAATCCATCCATCCATCCATCTATTAGTACATCTATCCATCCATCCATCCATCCATTTATCCAATCCGTCCATCCATCCGTCCGTCTGTCTGTCTTTCTGTCTGTCTGTCTGTCTACATATCTATATATCTATCTACGTAAAAGAATAATTGTTTGAAGATTAACTTACGTGTCGAAGGAATTGATTTACCACTCAAGTCATTACAATACAGTCAGTCGATAGTGCTTCCATTCGCATTGGTCTGTGGCAACAGAACAACTCCCAAAGTAAATTATTAATTCGGAGGTCTATTGGAAAACTTCAAATGCACGCATTAAGTGATTGAATTTTTTCTTAGTCCACAACCAATTACCAAAGCATAGCAATGCGTGTTGGACCAAAACTATTCCTTGTTGTTACAATGGTAGGACGCTACATTATGAAAGTGTTAGTGATCACATAATTATCTGCAGTAGAAACATTGTGAATCCTTTATTTTTCCTTGTTTTGCGTTTAAAGACTAATGGACCTATGAAGTTTCTTATAATTTTATGACTGAATGTGTTATTTATATCTTACTATTTTAATTGTTAACACATTTGTTAACATTCAGCTAACTGCAGTAATTATGTTTTGCAGGGTGTAAGTTTGAAGCACCGCTGGCTTTTAAATTCTAGTTACTCAAATTCGGTTAAAATGAGGATGCTGCTGTTTGTTGTGGTAATTTCACTCAATGGATTGCGCTTTTATTTATATTAATATTACATTTAAATTGAAACGAATTCGTGATTTATGTTTCATGTACACGGAACTCTTGATGGATGAGCTCAGGAAACCAACCGCTATATTGAACCTTTGGGTTACTGGATAATTTCATGTTTAATTTACTGACGAGTCCATTCCCAGTTCGGGGGAAAGATGAATTGTGTGAATTGAAAAATAAATAAAAATAAAGTCCCTATAGACCCCAGGTTTATTTTGATTTTTTTTACAGTGTATTACATCATCTAAGATAGAGTATTATCCGTGGGACAGTAAATAACTGAATGCTATATTATGATGATAGTTTTCACATTTAAATGACTGAAAAGTGTTTTTGCTTGTTTGTTTATTTAAAGAATATATTTATTTCAAAAACTGTTGATTCAGAGGATTAAACAGATTTCAAGGTTATAGGCGAAGCTACTAGAACTCTAAATTATTGGAAGATGAGGAATAACTTTCCTTGCCATCTAATCTTTCTAATTCTGGCTTGGACAACTGTCAATGCCACGGGTGACAGGAAATATGGAAGACACAAGAAACGTCATGACAAGGAAAGATTAACTGGACTGCCAAGGTAAACTGCTTTCTTAAATGTCCCCTTCACGGAATCTTTGGGAGAATTAAAACTCGACTTATGGACAACACAATAATTTTTTTTAACTCTTAAGCAAAAAATAAAATAAATATATATATATATATAAAAATAATAAATAAAAGAATTTTAAAAAAAGTCATCAAGTTACAAGAGCATCTCCCCAAAAATAAGAATAAATTATTACATGGGATATTTTATTCACATAAATTAAATTCTTTGACATTTTATTGTGAACTTTCAATCAAACAAGTTTCTTCTAGCAGTGTGGTCACAATTAAAATATGATTCAAGAAAGATAGTGAAGAGATTTTTAAAAAAAAATTAAATTAAAAATTCAAAGAAGTTTAATCGGAAAAAAATAACTTAAGAAACATCAAATAACAATTTCCTAGGAGATATTCAAAACTAATCTTTTGAAATTTAAAAAAAATAAATATTCTAGACAAATATTAAAACTGAATTAAAGAATAATCTTTTTTTTTACTTTCTTGTATACGGATTATAAGAGTAAGTTTTGAAATCGTGCGAAAAATCGAAATAAAGATTATGACAAATCTCGACGTTGTACACCTTCCTGAGTCTGTAAAAACCCACGTTTGAAATCCTTTCTGTAGATGCGTGTCTGTCTGTGTGTGTGTGAACACAAGAGCTTGAGTACGATTTCAGATACTAGGACGAAAATTTCATATATAAGTAATAGATGTTATGCGTAGGTGCCGATCAAATTTTGAGCTACCGTATATACTCGTTCGCAAGCCGACCTTTTTTGAACAAAATCTAGGGAAAGAAGTGTGTGTGTGTGTGTCGGCTTATGAGCGGGTCATAGGGGATTTTTGCATGGATATTGAATATCGGTGTTGTTATTGTAGATTATCAATGTCCTTTTCTACATTATACTAGATTCGAATGCTCTATCAGAAGCTATAATATATTCTTGAAAATCAGCACTTAAATTATTTAATAATTTTATTAATTTTTGTGAACGTTTTAATAAATTGTTTTACAAATTTTGTTTTCAACCACGGATTTTAATGTTCGCGCTTTCGTCACTGTTTATCAAATAATATTTGTTTTGTAAATACCGGTAACTCTTGCTTAACAAAGAGCAGAATGACACAGATAGGCAGTACAAAGTAAACAACCATAATGACCGATTTAGCTTGTAGTTTTAAAAAAATACGTACCATTTTTTTAAAGATGTCCTATTATTTTTGGGGGGTCGGCTTGCGATCGGGTTATTCACTTTTAATACTTTTCCCTTCCAAAAGTCAGGGGGGGAGTCGGCTTATGAACGAACGGGCTATAGAACGAGTATATACGGTATTTCCTGTTAAAAGAAGTTGTACTTGTCCCGATTCAACTAGAAGTAAACATTTGTATGATGGGATCCCGTTCTGGTTTAAATCCATTTCCCCGATATGACCACATTTGCTAGCGATATCTTTCCCTGGTGGGTAACCGATCCTTGTACCATTTATAGAAACGAATGCGACGCAAGCCACAAAGCTCTCCTGCCACAAACCTTCACTTTTATAAAAATAAAAAAAAATATGATATATAGAATTTATATATATATATATACAATGGGTTTTAGGGCGCATACGGCGCCCACTTGGGCTGTAGGGCGCCTACGGCGCCCACTATTTTTTGGGGTAAAAAGCCCAAGTAACCTATCCGTGTTTGATAAATACGAAATATTAAAATTCCTGTAATGTACACAAAGTATTTTATAATTATAAATCCTAAATCTTCTTTTTACATCGTTCCCTTTTCCAAAATTAAAATATGAGCTAAAAACAATGACGTCATATAATATTTTTTTACAGCGCATCTTTAATTTGCACACCTTTTGATGCATTGGTGCAGTAAATTGGTGCGCTGCTTTCTAAAATTAGTAGCGTCACGGACAGACACTACAGACGTGACATTGCAAATTATATTGTTTAATAAGCTCAAAGAATGTTGTCATAGCGCTACGGATCCATCCTCCAACCTGTGACTTGGGCTATTATATTGTGTGTATATATATATATATATATATATATATATATATATATATATATATATATATATATATATATATGTCTGTGTGTGTGTGTGTGTGTGTAAATGGGTGTGTTTGTGAGTGTGACTAATAAGGCTGATATGACTGAAGAACGACTTTCCGGGCAAGACATGCTGCAACATGCATTCAGCACCGGGTTAAACAATACTCACTTGTGAATATAATATTGCATATATATATATATATATATATATATATATATATATATATATATATATATATATATATATATATATACCGCAAGTTGTGTCTCCTTGCCGTAGTCCTTATTATCTCATGAACAGATACTTAAGCCTGTAAATGTTTTCATTATCTTCCATGCCGCCGCCATGTGTCTGTCTCATTTAATTACTTGTGTTTGGAGAAAACACAATTATTGTCGTCTGATGTGCTTCCAAGCATATTCGTTTTTTTTCCTTCTAACTTACTGTTGGTTTTCGAAGAAGCAGTAGAGATTTACCGCGGGGGCACGGTGGTCGAGAGGCATGCGCTGGCGTTAGGTGGGTCAAGGGTTCGATTCTCCGCGAAGACAGGGGTTTCCAACCAGCTTTGATCGGGTACCTGGCACTAGTTATGGAAACAAAGGCGGCCAGGGATAGAGTGGACACTCATAGCCGTGGCCTTTGAACGATGCATCACGTGACAACAGACAGGCTCTTACAAGGGTGTTATAATCTTCTGAAATAGGAGGAGGGTTTGTAATATATAAGATCATATTTAAAGGGAGATATTTGTTTTGTGCAAAAATTTCTTAAACAGTATATGTCCCGCTAAATGTGTAATTAAATGAAAGAAATAAAAGGATTACTCCCATGTTTTCAATTCCGGGGGAAATCATTACAAGTACTTGTAAAATGTCCTACGAAAGATTTTCATAAATTTTGTCAATAAGATTAACTCTGTAAACAATCTTTATATTGGTGTTTCATAGTTTTTAAGCTTTTTCAAGCAGTCACTTAGTAACAAATGAACTAATCAATGACCAATAAACATGGTTTTGGTATTCCAAATGGCAGTGAAAGCATGCATATGAAGGTCTTTTTAAAAGTTTATTGTAATTTTAATTAATGACATAATATATATATATATATATATATATATATAATATATATATACGAGCAAACCAAGCAATGAGCAAACAAATTAAAATACATGTTGTCTTTCAATAACTTTTGATTTATTTTACATTTAATAAACAAAACTTTAATCAATCATATTATTAACTATTTCAATTTTATTTATTCTTTAAAATGCTCTTTGACATTTTTTAAAGGTACATCTTATCTAAACATGAAGAAACATATACATTAATTCATGCACATTTTGACCAGTTTTGTTAGAACATGCTACATCTTTCATAGCAGTAAAATATTTTTACAATATCAAAAGCTTGTGACAGCATTTTTGTTACCTTCGCGGTTTGAACAAATACTATCTCATGTATGTACTGCAATACAGAATGACTTAAACATCTCCATCGAGTCTAGAAATCGGAGCGGCATTATAGTAACATTAATTTATTTACATCTTTATGACTACCACTTTTTAGATTTGTAAGAACTTCGGTTATCAGATTCTCTCAATTTATGTTTTCAACTGTACATTTTATGCTATATTTATTCATGACGACTATTCCCTTCACGTCATTTTCCAGGACTTTTACAAAAACAATATTTGATGCTTTACAGCAGTGCTTCTCAAAGTGGTGGTCCGAGGACCGGTGCCGATCCGTGGGCCATCCACTGCCGGTCCGCAGATGTTCTAAAAAAAAAGGACAGAAAAAATTGTCAGTGCAGGGAAAATAGTGAACCGGTCCCTGGTGCAATGGAAAAAATTCCTGCCAGTCCGCCATACTAAAAAGTTCGAGAAGCACTGCTTTACAGTACATACATTTCTCTTAAGTAACTTTAGGCGATCTTTTGTCGCTGGATCATATTTAGATTTCACCCAAGAAATTTTTTTGTTTGTTTAGTGAAGATTTATCCATATATTTTGCTGAGCTAGAAACAATGTGATCTCCGGCCAACTGGGCAAGCTTTCACTCAATTCCCCCACCCTTTTCCACTCCGACCCCTCGGTCCATCACAGGCATTAATTGTTATTGTTGGTCTTCTGCTGATCTTTTCCAATTTCCAATACAATATTTATCTATCACGTTGGGCGCAGTTTACAAACCCATTAACAAATGAGGATGTAATTTCTGTAGCATTTACAACAACCAATTTACATCCAAAAACTGTACACAATTTCACTGACGACTGATTACGCCATGCAAGACCGCATTAATTTATCTCTCTTCAGTATTATGACCAATATTATAGAATCATTGTTTTGTAAGCTGGTACATCACTTAGATATTTCACATCCAGTCCGATAACTGAACATTTTGGAAAATAACATTTTAGCCATATAAATGTGTACAAAGTAATGTGATTTTTAAAAGTCTATTTATTACTTAAAATAATTAAATATTTAAAAAATCTTTTTTTAAAAGGACAAGCTTCTAACATAATCACTACTTTCAGTTATGTCTCATATAGTCTATAAGGGATTTATAGTAAAAAACTTTGTTTTTACAGCTATTTTTTAAAACTTATAATAAAAACTCTTTAAAATTCACGTCTGAAGCCCACACATCTTTTTAAATCCCTTATATTAACATCGCGGCCGTCTCTGTCTGTCGTCATCTCATCATCTCATCATCTCATGGGCGGGCGGGCGGCGGAAAAACAAAAGTTGCAAATGACCCACTTCCCGTGATTCGATCGAGCTGAAATTTGGCACACTGTCCCGTCTGACCTAGCAATGCATCGTATCAAAATTTCAGATCGATCGATAAATTAATGAATTTTTAGTTTATCCTAATATGAGGTATGTAATTCAAATTCACGGTTTGTTATTGTTTTTTTCCCACGTGAAAGTTTGAGTTGACGCATTGAGGCGACCCGTCGAAGCGACGGGCGCTTTTGTTTACATTTTACGTTTCACGCTGAGCTCGGTCAAGCGAATCGGTGACCAGACTTTTCCACTCTCCCCCCCCACCCACCCCTCCCCCCCTAGGGTTATGAAGCAAACTTGATTTAAGACAGATTCAGTCTGTAAATGTTTAAAAATAATCAATACTGTTAGTTATGTCTCATATATAAGGGATTTATAGTCAAAAACTTTGTTTTTACGGGTTTGTTTTTTAAACCCCTTATATTAACTTTGCGGCCGTCTCTGTCGTCATCTCATGGGCGGGCGGGCGGAAAAAAAATAATTCAAAAATGACCCACTTACCGTGATCCGATCGAGCTGAAATTTGGCACACGGGCCCGTCTGACCTAACAATGCATCTTATCAATATTTCAGATCGATCGATTGTACCGTAATTAAATTAATGCATCTTTAGTTTATCCTTATATGAGGTATGTAATTCAAATTCACGGTTTGTTATTGTTTTTTCCCACGTGAGAGTTTGAGTTGATGCGTTGAAGCGACCCATCAATGTACCCGCGTGCTTTTGTTTACATTTTACGTGTCATGCTGAGCTCAGCCCCCCCCCCTAGGGTTATGAAGCAAAGTTGAGTTAAGAGTTTGAAAAAAACAAATACTGTTAGTTATGTCTTATATATAAGGGATTTATAGTCAAAAACTTTGTTTTTACGGGTTTGTTTTATTTACCACTATTTTTTTTATACCAAAACCTCATAAGCGCCTGCCCAACGTTTTATACCATGGTGTTATGTTCACGTGGTGAACTCATGGATGTCAACAAAGCAGACGGGTACCGATGCTTATATATAGACTACAGATAAACTAAAAATGCAATAATTTCAATAGGGTACTATCGATCGATCTGAAATTTTGATACAATGCATTGTCATCCAAGATCTATCTGTGGTAAAAAAATTTAGATCTCTAGAACCATCAGAAGTGGTATAATTTTACGTTTCAAGTTTTGAAGGAAGGATGGATGGATGGAAGGATGGATGGATACAACATACAAACATTGTGACTTAAATAAAAGCGTGTAATAAAAGCGTGTAATTACCCCACTGCATACACCCTTTTGATATAAATGAAGAGCTTTTTCTCAGAAATGAAGGTAAACAAAACTTCCCGTCACTATGAATGTACCCCTATGGGCTATCGGGGGATTATCGTGTTAAGTTTTCTTTTTTTTTGTTTATGTTTGTTGTTTAGAGAAGTGGGGACTTTTAAGTATGAACGGTCATCTGTACATGAAAGTTATGTGAATATGCATTTTTCACGTTGGTGCCACTCACTTGAATAATGTCAACAGGTGCGAGTTTGGACACTTGAATTTATTTAATTCATAATTGAAATTTTTAGAAATCTTTGTAAAATATATTTTGAAAATGTTTTTCTTCTTATTTTATAGCTAGATAACATAAAACGCGCTTATTTCAAATCTTAACACTTCAGCCTCGTGTCCTTGTATCAAACTGAAGGTTTCTTAAAACACTACAGTCTCGTGTGCTTGTGTCAAATCAACTGTTTCTGAAACATTATATTCTCTTGTAATTGTATCATCAAATTTTCTGTTTCTTAAACATTACAGTCTCGTGTGATTGTATCATCAAACTGAATGTTTCTTAAACACTACAGTCTCGTGTGATTTTAATAAACTGATTGTTTCTTAAACACTACAGTCTCTTGTAATGATATCATCAAACTGATTGTTTCTTAAACACTACAGTCTCTTTTGATTTTAATAAAATGATTGTTTCTTAAACACTACAGTCTCGTGTGATTGTAACAAACTGTTTATTAAACACTACAGTCTCGTGTGATTGTAATAAACTGTTTATTAAACACTACAGTCTCGTGTGATTGTAATAAACTGTTTATTAAACACTGCAGTCTCGTGTGCTTTCATCATGTGTCCTGCTAAAAATTGTAAATCAATAATTTTGACTTCGGCTCAGTTCCGCTCTCGGTCACACTATTACTCCTAATGGTCAAATATATTTTTTTATTGTGGAAAATCTCTACGTACAGTTTTAACTTTCACAAATGTAGCTGTAGCTGTTGTTGTTGTTCTTGTTATTGTTGTTGTTGTTGTTAAAGGGTTTTCATTTTTCGTTGTTTTTTGTTTTCTATGCATTTTGCTTATTCTGCTTTTTAACAAAATATGTTTTAATCCCTTTCTCTCTCTCTCTTTCCCAAACACCAAATACATTATATCCCTTTCCATCCCTCTAGGGTCTACACAACATTCTTTAGTCATATTCAAAAAGAAAAAAAACTTTCTAATAAGATACACACATCTAACACTCAATTTTCCCTGGACTTACTCGAAAACAATGTGTTCCCGTTTCCAAGCCCAAACAATAACCTCTTTTCTCAAAACCCTCGTACTCCCCAACCTAGCATGCTTTCTTTCTCTACTAATATTATAATATGACAAACAAGTAATTTGAAATATATAGTGAAATTAATTAAATATCATAAAATCATTTAATTTTCCTTGCAGGCAAGATGTTTTGCAAATACTCATCGAAAACTCAACATACAATTCTAGAATTTCTCCAGACTACGAGCAAGGTAAGAGGAAAAAAGCCTTTAACTATTTGATCTATGTTAGCAATGTTGTTTTGTACACGCTTTTCTCTTTTTATTTAATATTTACTGTATTTTTAAGAAGATATTGATTTTTATGTTAAGTTACTTTAACGATTTTTTCAAAAGCCAAAAATTTACCACCATAAAGTTAATAACAAGTCATGAAAAATTGATCAACATATTTAATTAGTCAGAGATACTGACTGAATACTTTCTTTACACCCTTTTAATTTTCTCCTTTTTTAATTGGTAATTATTATATTTTGACTAGATCCGACCCTTGTCGTAGCATACGCCGCAGAGCAGGAGGGGGGCTGTAGCTCAACCACAGTGCGCATGTCTCGAGGCCAACGATGGGCAGGCGAGGAAGGGAGGGTTTGCCTGCGTCTTGCTTGTTCCGGCCTCTTGCTTGTTTTAGTTTCTGGCGAATTCTATAAATAGATATTATATAGGCACATAATTAGTTAACGTGGCACCAAAAATTTGCTTAATAAGATTTTTTAAAAAAATCATCTGAAGAAAAGAAAAGAAAAAATCTTCCAAATATAATGGAACATTTTCGGATTAAGAAAATCTCTAAATATCAATTCATCGTGAATAATAGTGTCATGAACACAGTTGAAGTATCCACGATTATTTACACATACACACACACACACACACACACATATATATATATATATATATATATATATATATATATATATATATATATATATATATATATATATATATATATATATATATATATATATATATATATATTATATTTACATATAGATTTAAAATCGACTGTTTAGTTTTTGTCTTGTTAAACTGATTTCAAACCAAAATTTAATGTGCCCTCAATCGATTAAAACATAAATCTTTAAATCTTGCAATTTTCCACTACCTCTACCTCGGGCCTATCGAAACGTATGTTTTACTTGGTCACCTAATTAAGAAAATGGAAAACTTTTCAATTTTAGTCAATGATCACAGGCCAGAGGGGAGTTACTATGTGTACATAAAAAATTAAATTTCGAGCTTATATTATAAACAATATACAAGTGAAGCGTCTCAGCTAATTATTTCTTGTCTTATTAATTTTTTTTATGACATACGCTTCTTCTTTACAGATGTTTATTGCAAAATACGCTCCGCGATGGCTTGTGTCTTGCGTTTTTTTTTCTAGAATTTTAAATGTTGTTAACGTGATTGCTTTACTGGTTACATCAGGAAACCCATTTCACGCCCAAATGCAATACGGGAAGAAGGAGGATTTTTATTAGTTAGTTTTTTTTTCCATTTAGAACTCACAAAAAAAATAATTATTATCCACGTTACGACTTGTTCAAGTAAAAAAAAAGTGTTTTATTTTCAAAATGTTCAAAACTATTTCATCTTGTCAACTTTAAACATATCAGAACGCATTTATTTCAATGAATATGGCTGCAACATACATGGCTAAATGAGCTTTAAAGGCAGGTGGTGACGTAAAAAAGGTGTTAATCTCATTCTCAAAAACCACCTGGTCTGTCAACGGATTAACCAGCTGTTCTGTCAATAGATAAACCACCTGATCTGTCAATAGATTAACCACCTGGTCTGTCAATAGATTAACCAGATTTGAGAACCAGATGCTGGGCCATTCAGTTATGGGTATTTAAGGCTAAATTAATCGAGACTTATCAGCACTGTTTGTTAAATAACACCTGCTTTTAAATGTTTATATTGTTATCAATGCCTCGTTAAAAAAAATCCTACATTACCGCCGTGTTTCTTAAAATATTTTTTATCAGCACTTACGATTTTGGTTGGCAGTATGCGTGAGACCAGCCTTTAGAGTTTGTTTACATTTTTGTTAGGTAGGTATCCCTTCTGTTTTCCGTCAGTCCAGAGCGCTAAGTTCAGATGATTTTGGGCGAGAGAGTCCAACTTCGACAAGGAGTAAATGATTGTGAAAGGGGGAAATCGAAACGTCTTTACATTTTATTTTAATTCTTTGCTCAGTTTCCTTTAACCGTGTTTCACACGAATCAGTGATTTCTTAATTGAATTAACAGAAATACATAAAATCATCATGAGGGCGGGAAAATTTAAAAGAATAAATGGATGGTTATTGCCGCAACCACAATCGATTGCACTTAAACTTAAACTGTAAAAGCATCTGATATCCTTAGCAGATTAATAAAATGATACCTAAGCTATTAAAGTATGATTTATTACAACAACAAAAACACTTTATGCTTTTTATTAGATATCATTGCTTTTTTTCAGATCATGCTACTGTTGTTGACGTGCAGATTTATGTCCTGAGTATTGACACTGTCAACGAACAATCAATGGTATGTCGATGGCTTAGAAATATAGTTTTTACTTTTAAAAAAACGCTATTATTACTTTGTAGAACTTTATGACACAATATTTAGTTTTGTCGAACCTTGCCTCCTAATAATTATAGATCACATCCTGAATCTCTTTCAAAATCTGAAAGCCAAAGCTTTCTTAATTAGCGTTTCAATTAACGATCCAATTAAACTTTTTCAAAATTGAAAACTACAAATGATTGAATGTTAAATATAGACTGTCCACTTAAAACACCATCCTACAAAGTGATACATCATTGTTCATCATGATGCACAGGAAGAAAAATGTCACTATCCATTTGACTTAATAAATCTTATCTCACTCTCTGTGTGTCTCTCCCCCCCTCTCTCTGTCTCTCTCTCTCTCTCTCTCTTTCTCTATCTCTCTCTCGTGTAAACAGTGGGCTTGATTTTGGATATCCGCCACTAAGACCCGACTTACTTCCCCTGCAGCTTCAGATGTTTATTCTTCCCAAATGTAACGTTAACACGTCTTTTAAATTCTTTTAACTTCATTAACAGCTATTACTGATTGTGTTTTCGGGCTTATTAACGTGTCTTGATGTTGAGTCTGGTAGTTATCTCTTACTCTTAGACAAATTCCTTGAATACATCCACATTATCTCTACAAACTTAGACACGCGTTTTTGATGTCAACGTAAGTAACAAAAAACCCCCACAAACATTCAGCATCCCAGCTGCTTTTTGACAGGATTTTTCCAAATAACTTTTTTCTTGCGCCTTTTAAAGTTAGCCTTCATTTTTTAAAGAGAGAGAGAGAGAGGGAGACAGAAACGGAAAGGGAGAGAGAGAGACAGATAGAGAGAAAGAGAGAGAGTGAGAGAAAAAAAAGAGAGACAGAGAGAAAGAGAGAAATAGAGAGAGAAAGAGAGACAGATAGAGAGAAAGAGAGATAGAGATAGATAGAGAGAGAGAGAGAGAGAGAAAGTGAGAGACAGATAGAGAGAAAGAGAGAAAAAAAGAGAGACAGAGAAAGAGAAAGAGAGAAAGAGAGAGAGAAAGAGAGACAGATAGAGAGAAAGAGATATATATAGATAGATAGATAGATAGATAGAGAGAGAGAGAGAGACATATAGAGAGAAAGAGAAAGAGAGAAAGAGAAAGAGAGACAGATAGAGAGAAAGAGAGATAGAGATAGATAGATAGATAGAGAGAGAGAGAGAGAGAGAGAGAGAGAGAGAGATAGAGAGAGAGAGAGAGAGAGAGAGAGAGAGAGAGAGAGAGAGAGAGAGAAAAGGGATGTGCATCTGCTCAGACGCTTGATAGGCAAACGTGATGGAATATCAGAGACTAAAATCCTTTCGTTTCTCATGTGCCACTCCTACACGTCCAGCTGAAAGTTACTAGGTTTATTTAACGACCAACTAGCTCGATACACAATATCTGTTGTTACTCAATCAGGTTGAAGCGAGAACCTGGTGGGTAGCCATTTAGCCATTCTTTCGGCAAGGCTGATTGGGGAACTTCGTCTGCACTGTATGTCCATGATTAAAAAATATTGTATCTAAAATTCTCGGTAAAAACCTCGTAAAGATGGGGCCATAAATAAGAAATTTAAAAATGGGGAACGTTGTTGACCGTTATGCGCAGAATTTCAAAATGAAGCCTGCTTAACTTTTGGACATCAGTGCTTCAAACCGTATAGTTTTTAAATAAGGGCCATATAGTTCTTGTGTACAAATTTTGATCAAGAACCATCCATTGCAGCCATAACCCTTCGCGGGAAATATTAACAAGTTCCCAAAGTTTCATGGCAATCGGATGAATAAAATAATATTTATGCAGCATAAAAAAGAAGATGAAAAAGCTACAATAAGGCCCCTCCCCCCGGGTCGAATTGGTGCAATAATTAAAGATCTAAATATCTTTTAATTTTGATCTGAATTACGATGGATATATTTGATTGTCAATATTTGTAAAGATCGTGTGAAATCGAAAAGGGGAAAACGTTTAAGAAAAAATAATAAGGGATCCGAAGTAATGGAAAGTATGAGTTTAATGCCCTATAGTCTTTTAAATATGGGCCATCAAATTTTTATGTACCAAATTTAGTCTAGATCACTCCATTTACACGGTAGCCAAAGTTTCAATTACTTTTTATATAGCTCATGTTTGACAAAACATCATTTTGGGTCCCTGGCCCCGAATGAGTCATATTCTAAATCTTTTAAATGCCCGAAACCGTTTTCAGAAGCGTATTCAAAAACCGTCCCAAAGCTTCATGGCAAACGGATAAATAAAATAATGTTTATAAAGCTTATATACGAAAAAAAACTATATTAAGGTCAAATCTGGGCAAAATGTAAATTCAAAACATTTAATGATTTCAAGTTGGATCATGATGGATAAATTTGTTTGTCAATATTTGTCAAGATGGTGTAAAATCGAATGGGAAATAAAGTCTTAAACTTTAAAGAAAAGTGATTAGGGACCCCGCTTCGAAAGAAAGGACATTATGAGTGCAATGCCCTAGAATTAGACCCCTCAGATTTTGTTTACCTGGAACGACCCATGCTAAAATAAATTTACTGACTGAAGATGTTTTTTTAAAAAAAGTTTCATTCATTTATTTTAAGATTCTTAGAAGATCAATAAATATTTTAATGAAAATTTCATTTTTTATTTCCTTACTAGATGTTTGATTCTTTTTTGTTTGCTTTTAAGCGAGAAAATTTCATGTTGCCTCTTGCTGTGACAACCCAGCAAGTAGGGTGCTAGATAAACAAAATGGATGTATCCTACTCTACTCTGATTATGTAGCGTCAAGAGCCGAAAAAGCTTATACATTAAAAAGCCTTACAAATTAGCACTATAATAGCTAAAATATAAGATATATAAATGCATTTGATGAATTAAAAACGAAAGTTCTTACCAGAAAATTTAAATTCGCAGTGAAATAATATACGTGCTAAGACTGCAGGATTACCTTTTTATGTTACACCATTTCTGATGTAACAATTCTTTATGACTATAATGATAATTTTAGGTGAACTCAAATGTCAGCAAATGTCATCTAAACCTGGATGAGAGGCAGTTTATTAAAAACCTACAAGTAAAACCTAAACCGCCTATCCTACATGGAAATTATAAAGCACAATGCTGGAAATATTTTGGTGGCCTGTTCTCTTCTAATGGGAGAAATGTAGACGAAGCTCGAGTTTATTGTCAGCTGTGTCTCACTGCTCAGCAGTCATTGGGTGACAAGGGTCACATTTCAAAATTGACCAATTTTGCCGCAATTACATCAAGTTGCAATATGAATCTTCGCTTAAGTATCAAGCATAATGTTTCAGTACAAAGTCAAGAAAAGTCAAATAAAATTTTGGGATATTTCCGTAAGTATGGAGAAGGCAACAATCAATGCCAGGCAACATCAAGTCATGAACTGACAAGAGATATCGTTATCTGGTTCTGTAGAGACTTGCTCGCCTTTGCAAATGTAGCTAAAGATGGTTTTGTTGACTTCTTCAAAATTAATTGCCCATCTCTCAACATACCGGCACCTGTAACACTTGCTGGAATAGCCCTGGATGATGTTTACCGTAGTTTACGAATATTTCGTAATCAGTCGAAAAGCAGCTGCAAATGTCAATTTACGCAGAAATCCGGCTAATCCGGATATCAGCCGAAAAATAATTTCAGCCAGCCGAAATGTTAAAATCCGGCTAATCCGGATATCAGCCGAAAAATTATGTCAGCCAGCCGAAATTTAAAAAAAAATTCGGCTGACAGGTCTACCTAGAATGCCTAGAGTATTTTAATATGGGCCATGAAGTTGTTTTGTACCAGGTTGGGTGAAGATTCATACATTTACCCAGTATCCATTGGTTAAAATACTTCTTACATAGCTCTCTTTAAGAAAAAAATGACATTTTGGGCCACCGGCCCCCATTAAGTAGTATTTTAACAACTTTTTATCCCAGATTTTTTGCGGGGGGCGTACTCAACGACTTTTCAAAGCTTTATGGGATGAATAAAATACTTTTTATACAGTTCAAAACAACTGTAGATTTCAATCTAGATCATGATGGATATATTTTTTGTCAATATTCGTAAAGATCGTTTGAAATCGAATGAGGAAAACGCATTAAACGTTGACGAAAAAGAGATTGGGCTCCGAAGGAATGAAAAATATGAGTTTAATTCCCTATAGCAGTGCTTTTTAAACCTTTTAGTGTGGCGGACCTGCAGGAATTTTTCCATTGTACCAGAGACCTTGCACTAATTTCCCTGTACTGACGTGGTGGCGAAATAAGCCCCTATATGGTCCAGACCTACAACATTAGGCGTGAATTCGGCTTTTATTATGCTACACGTCATCAAACAATTTTAAAGAGAAAAATCTTAAGGTTTGACTTTGATTGCTTCTTGTTCATTTACGATCATCTTGATGTCGTACTAAAATATGTTGGTGATGGCGGCCCTCGTTTTCTTTCAGCTGTTTTTAAGATGATAGTATTTTAATAAATTTGTATTCTGACTTTAAGGCCTAAGTTTAATTAAACGAGAAGATAAAATAAAATTTTAAAAGTCATGGAAATTTATTTTAAAAAATAACATAGTAACTACAGTTAGTACATTTGTAAGTTTATGTTCAATGTTTTATTTTAAATAATGGATCATAATAGCCTGCTTTTTTGTGTGTGTGCAAGTTTATCCAATGTGACTTGATTTAGGATAACGCAATGGAGAACGAACATCCTTAATTTTCCTGTACTTTTTTCTTAATAATGCTCATTGTTGAAAACCAGTCTCTCGTAGGTAAGATGAAGGAAATGGTAGAAGTGCCCTGAGAGTAATTTCGGCAAGTTGAGGATATTCTGCACTCACGTGAATCATTAAGGATGAAAGAGAGTTCAGGGTTCCGAAATTCATTTTAAATTCTTCATCTCCAGCTATCCCCAGCAATTTATCTTAGACAAGTATAGACAAATCAAACTTCGATGTAATAAATAGATTGCGTATACATCCAGAACCTTTCCGCGGGTTATCGTTTGGTGGAAATTAGAAGTCGAATAATTTGGTCAAGAGCTCAATGATGACTATCGATAGTTGGTGGCAAATTGTAAAACATTATATAAACAATCTGCGAATATTCGGCTCTTCCATGCTTCTAGCTATCGTTTCTGTCCATCGATCTTGTCTGCCATTGTAAAGCATGAAGTCATCCTTACTTTCATGCAGATATTGAGCTCATTAAAAATGACAAAGATATCAGCCAAGTGAGCCAACTTTGAACTGCCCCATACACATTTCGAAATAGCTGAATTTTTCTCATGTAAAAATTGGTCGATCTCCCTTCTTGACACTAGTTTGCCTCGAGACAACCAACGAACATCACCCTATGGTAACAGGTGTTTGCGTCCAGGACCCAGTCTGTCACATCATGCACCAAATAATCTTGAATCGAAATCATTCGCCTTGACATGGTTCACAAATTTTACAACTTCGCATACCACGTTTGTAAAGTTCTGTTGACAATAGCTGGGTGGCTTAACTTTCAATGTGAATGAAACGGTGAGTTTGCACTGGTCTTTTCTTTTTCCATCTATAAATTGGGTATCGTAAATCTTGGCAGCATCAAAAACCAACCCACTTCTCTCTATTATTACCTTTGAAGTTTTGAAAGAAAATATCAAATTTTATCATTTTAGTTTTACTTTATGCAACATAAAGGAGGGCAAATCTATTCTTTGAGTTAGGGGAACAGATCTATAATTCTGTGATAAAAATGTTTCCCCTGCTCTAATGAATAGATTGAAAAAACTTATCATCAAAATATGGAGCATCTCCTTCATCCCACATGATTTGGGATTTTGACTACGCATTGAAATAACTGTATTCTAATTTTATAAGAATTTATCTAATTTATATTAAGTTTTTTCTTTTTATGTGGTTGTTGGCGAAAAATTGACATATTTTATAGGTTTGGTATTAATGGCTGCTAATGGAGGATTATAATTAGATTTTTACAGTGCTTTTTTTGTTAAAAAAATAGGTGCCGGTACTCCGTAATGAATTACCTAACTTTTAACTACCAGTTCGCACCTCGATGCAAGCTAAATCACAACTGCAAAGATACCAAATGTCTAAAACAATTTTATTTTATAATTAACCAATACTAATAAATGTTAAAATACAAGAAAAGTACTAATTTTTTCCCACATTGAAAAAGGTGCCGGTACGCCGACCCGGTGCGTACCGTCACACAAAAAAGCACTGAATGTTTATTTCCTTTCTTGATGACTTCTGCGAACCGGTGACTGATGACCCACTTGTGCGTGTGTTTTGGTTATTTTATGTCTGCTAATGCTGCGCCTCTATTAAGACTACAAGTATTTATATTCTTAAACCATTCATATTTATTTGAAAATTACACCTTAACACTGTTCTCTGTAGTGTAATTTTTTAACATTATTTATTTCATTTTTTTTACTAATACAAAAAAGGGTCATTTTACTCATTTCCTTTATTTGCGTAAATGGTTAAGTTTATATTGAAGTACATTTATTTAACATTTTAATAGTTAGTTACAAAAACATATATTAAAAATATAAAGTATTCTAAAAAATTCTATGTGTTAGTTAGCTAAAACATGTGTGAAACCAGATTAATAGAGCTGTCTGGAAAAAGTATGTACAAAACAATAATTAAAAAAAACAACAACCTTCATCTGCCTTCATTTAAGATAAATAATAAATGCGATTGTTTTGGGACGATTGCTTTGATAGATTTCCACAAATGAAATGATGAAATGAAAAGTACTTACCGGGACTTTCTTAGAAGAAATTGGATTTTGTTTATATATATACACATACATAATATGCAATCAGGTAAGATTAGGTAAGATTGAGGCTAATGTGCGGCACATTTATTCTATATAGAGGGGCTCCTTTGTGACCTTTTGAAAGGTACTTTTCATTGGTAAGAGATTGCGTCAAAAATAACACCCAAACCTGGGTAGCACTTTCTCTGTAATGCTTAAATTCACGTGAAGGAAAATGAGCCCTTGCGCATTAGAGTTACGAGAAATTAAAGTAGCTCTGTTATTCTTGTACATCATTTAGAGCAAGGGTTCCTAACCAGTAGTGCATGCACCCCCAAGGGATGCATGAGCAGGTTCCAGGGGATGCATGAACGATTCAGGAAAAAAAAGAAAAAGAGGAAGAAAAACAAAGAAGAAAAAAAAGAAGAAAAAAAACCTAATAATCTGAACATGTTAACTAACCATAAGCAAGGCATGCCGCGTCAAAGGGTGCCCATATACAACCTTTTTGAAAGGTACATCTTTCTGCAAATTTCATTCATTACTTGGCATAGCTGGCTGAATCTTCTCCATCTTGAGTTGAACACATCTCTTCAAAGACCTGCTGTGACTGTAATGGATGGTACTGAGAGATTGCAAGCCTTCCTTAACAAACTGCTACTTTTCCAACGACGACTAGAAAAGTCCAATTTGCAAACTTTCTACTCTTGGATGAAGTTGTAATATCTGCTGCAGAAGGAAGCACTGAGGGATCACTCACTGCCTGACAACATCAAAGGGGAAATTTCAGAGCACCTTTCAACATTTCAAAGGTCTTTTCATGGGTATTTCTGTCAATAATTTCTATGAAAGACCTTTGGATTCATAATCCTTTTCAAAGTGACTTGGAAAACATTGATGACAGTGACCTTGCTAAAGATGACCTGATTGATTTGAGAACCAGAGAAGTACTGAGGAGTGTCTTCAGTTGCAATACCTTGATTGAAATTTGGGGCGCCCAGCTAGATTCCTACCCACAACTAGCCAGTAGTGAGGGCAGTACTGACTCTCCTTCAATTTTCCATTACCTATCTCTGTGAAGCAGGATTTTCCACACTTTTACCAAGGAAAGGAATAAGTTGAATGCAGAGGATGATGACATGAGAGTTGCTTTGTCCAAAACAGTCCCCAGATTGTTATGGCTGATAAGAAGCAGCAGATCTCTCACTAAATTCCCTGTTGCCTATTGTCAAAACTGTTGTGTTCCTAAAATAAACATAGTTTATTATGCATTTTTTGCAAGTTTCATGAGGGGGTGCATGAACTTTTTGGGGATCTGAAGGGGTGCATGGACCCCAAAAGGTTAGGAACCAATGATTTAGAGAGAAGAAGCATTCGTTATTAAAGCAGAAACAACACAAGTGATAGGCATCATTAAAATTCATAATGTTTTTTGTGTGTGTTATTTTGTCGACTAATTGAGTTCGTGGGATCCAGCCCACATTAAGCCACAATAAAACTATTGATGAATGACTATTGCTTAAAAAAAATCAAACGTTGACTTGGAGAGGAGATGGGCGCTGCCAGGTCTACCAAGCCCCGAGCAAGGTATAATGGAAACATTAGAACCCCCTACGATCACGTGGTCATGGGAACAATAATTTGAGGGAGCTATGAGACACAAAAGGAAGAAAAAAGCTATCACATTTTATCAAGCTTATCCTGTATCTAGCATGGGTTTTGCGCTCGTATCGATAAATTAAAAAAAAACCAAATCAGTAATAATACATAAGGTAATTAATTCTAACTTAGAAATACAATACAAAGATAATCTAATACATCCCTCAGATAGAAGTAGGGATAAAACAAACTTTCTTATTCCGTATGCAAGAACAATCAAACAAATTCTCGTTCTACCCGTCTGGAATTTGGACTTGGAATGGGTTGCCTGAGAAGACCAGGAAAATCAACACTCTATCAACTTTTAAAACTCTAAAAAATGCATAAGCGTAAGACGCAACAATTTTCTGTATAAAAGAAGCTTCTGTAACCGATTAGATAAGTGCAGTAACAAATTGTGTAGCAACATCAATATTGTTGTCACCATGAGAGAATCCTACAATTAGCAGAACTTTTATAGCTTTGTGAAAACAAAGACAACGTTGAAATGCAATTTTTGTTTTTACCATTTATGCACTAATTGTATAGATATGTTTTAATATTTTAAATTTAAACAGCCTTAATTAGGATAACCGGGGTGGGTATTGCAAGCAGGTCATTGACATTGTATCCCTAATTATAGGGATCGAACTCAAGTAGCGTGCCACTTGGATACAATAGTATGCTTTCTATCCAAAACAATTTATAGGCACTGTAATTAATGCTTGAATAATAAGACAAACGTATAAATTATGGTGATTAAATATATTGCATAGTTTTGGTATTTTTAAAATAAATACGATTCTGAATATAAATTATTTCTTCGAACTTCATCTTTGTATTCGAATTTTTAATTGATATTCAATGTAATATTTATAAAACAAAAGTTATTTTTGTTATTTCTCATAGATTTTAAAATATATTTTAATGGGTTTTCCATAAATTAAGATTTTAACATTTATTATCTCAGTTTTGTCAACACAAAGTCAAGATTAGCACATCAGCACCTGTGCTTTGAAGTGCGACATTGACGGGAAACACAATTTTAATGCGCGTCTAAAATGATTTTATTACATTTGTAAATATAATGTGCTCTCTCCAAAATATATATATACCATTTGTTATAGTTAAAGACGATTTTATTGCATGTGGACATGCGTATATACTTATTTGAAATCTTTAAATTTTTAGTATCGTAAATGCATATAATATTTCATGTTTGTATTTTTCTAAATATTTTCAAAAAGGTAACAATTGAATAAGCAACACTAACAAAAGTTTACAGATTACGTAGACTGCATAAATTATAAATACACTAGCGATATAACCGAGGTTTTTTTTTAAATTTCATTTAGTATATACAAAAAGTTGGATGTCAATGACAGTTTTTTTTCTCACATAAATCATAATATCAAATCACCCTTCTTCCTCAATCTCAAATATTTTGCCATGTTTAAGACGTTTAAGACATTTGTTACATTTATTTAAGTCACTTTAAACGAATTAGGTTTAACTGTAACTGACACATCTGCTTAAAGATTACGATCCATTGATTCTAGAACATCATGTGAAAATTGATAAAGATCTTGTATGTATATATATATATATATATATATATATATATATATATATATATATATTAGGGCTACGGAAATTAACGATTAATTTCTAGATTAATGATTTAAAAAAAAATTAATCGATAAAAATTCGATTAAAATTAAGGAAAATATTTATATACTAGTTTGTGCTGCGGCGCCATGGCGCCTGTGGCGCCCCCTTTTTAAGGGCGCCTACTGCGCCCACCTTTTTCAAAAGCCCAACTAATTGTCCTTGTATGATAAATACGTAATATGAAACTTTCTTAAATGTACACAAAGTATTTTATAAATGTTTTTTTTGTGCAAAAGCCGAAGTAACATATCTGTATATGATAAATACGAAATATTCCTGAAATGTACACAAAGTATGTATATAATATTTTTTTACAGTGCTAATCACCACACGATTTTTAAAGTAATTTTAGAAAGAAGCGCACCAAATTACTGCACCAAAAATACCTCTTATCGAACGTCCGCATGAAATTGTTTAATTATTAATAACTAGGTTGCGCTGAGGCGCCGTGGCGCCTACGGCGCCCACTTTTTTCAATGCCCAACTAACTTATCCTTGTTTGATAAATACTTAATATTGAACATACTGAAATGTACACAAAGTATTTTATAATAGGGATTGTAGGGCGCCTACGGTGCTCACTGCAGCTGTGGGGCGCCTACGGCGCCTACCCATTTTTGTGAAAAGCCCAAGTAACTTATCATTGTTTGATAAATACGAAATATTAAACTTTCTGAAATGTACACAAATTATTTTATAATTATAAATCATCAAATTATATTTTTACATCGTTCCCTTTTCAAAAATTAAAATATAAGCTAAAACAATGATTTCATCATACAATATATTTTTTTTACAGCGCGTCTTTAATGTACAATTATTTTGCACACCTTTTTGCGCGCCTTTCGATGCACGCCTTGTATTAAAATATAAACTCAAAAAATGACGTCAAAGCCTCCAACATCCTTCCAGCCAGCCAGCCAGCCTGTGACTTGGACTATTATAATGTATAATAGATTGTGCCGGGGCGCCGTGGCGCCTGCGGTGCCCACTTTTTTTAGGGTGCCTACGGCGCCAACCTTTTTCAAAAGCCTAACTAAGTTATCCTTTTTTGATAAATACGAAATATTTAACTTTCTGAAATGTACGCAAAGTATTTAATAATAGGAGTTGTAGGGCGCCTACGGCGCCCACTTTGTTTTTTTGTCAAAAGCCCAAGAAACTTATCCTTCTTTGATAAATACGAAAAATTAAACTTCCTTTTTGTTTGATAAATACGAAATATTAAATTTACTGAAATGTACACAAAGTATTTTATAATTATAAATCCTCAAAGCCTATTTTTACATCGTTCCATTTTTCCAAAATTAAGATATAAGCTAAAGCAATGACGTCATATAATATAATTTGTAATTAATTTGCACACATTTTGATGCACACCTTGTATTAAATATAAGATCAAACAATGACGTCATATTAAATATGTTTACAGCGCTAATCACCACACGATTTTTCAACTGCTTTAGACTGTTGTACATCGTTCCTCAGCGTTCCACATCCTTCCAGCCAGCCAGTGACTTGGACTATTATATTATTAACTAAGGGTTGTAGGGCGCCTACGGCGCCAACTTTTTTCAAAAGCCCAAGTAACTTATCTTTGTTTGATAAATACGAAATATTAAACTTCCTGAAATGTACACAAAGTATTTTATAATTGCTTGGGTAATTGACGTCATATAATATTTTACGGCGAGAAACACCAAACGCTCTGTCAATCTCGAAACCAAAATGATTATGATTTTACGTCTATATTTTCAATTTTTTTAAATGTTCTTTTTTAACTGCTATGGACTGTTGCACTATGTCACTCAGCGTTACGGATCCATCCATCCATCCAGTGACTTGGGCTATTATATTGTTTATAGTGTGGATGGTGTTTAATGTTAATCTGGAAACCAAATAGATTATCCAATTTAAAAAAAAAGCAGAATGATGTCCCTTAGCGTTAGGCTACATAATTGAGCGTAAATATATATATGATTTTTAAAAAAATTTGTATTAATAAATAATTAATTATTAATAATTAATAATAATTTATCTATTTTTTACGTACAAACTTCTCCCGCGTAATATTATAATTTATTTTATCAATTTATGTGGACTGGCATACGTCAACTAAAAATGGCTGACAGCATCAGAGAAGTTAAATTTAAACATATAACTTGAAAGTTGAGCAAATATTTTGTTTTTAAGCTAACTGCGGATGACAAAGTTGAAGATGGTGAAAAAGTTTATTGTGTTCACTGCTATAAACAATTCTCTTTTAAAGGACCAAATGCATCGCTGACGTACCCAGAGCCGTCTTTACACCCTTTTGTGCCCCCGGGCAAAACAATAGTGTTGGGCCCCTCCCCCGCAGGAATAAAAAAATAAATAAACATAATATATATAAATAAACATATTCACATGGGGCCCCTATACTCGTGGACCCTGGGCAAATGCCTAAGGGGCCTATGCGTTAAGACGGCCCTGGACTTATCACCTTCAGCACAAACATCCGATCAAGTATCAACACTTGTCATAAAATTTAGTTCAAAATATTCTTAATTTTCAACGTCTGTGAGACAGGGGAAATAAATAAATAAAATTTTGAAAAAGTCAATTACCTGTTTTTGTTACTTCCCTTGAAATATTCAGTTTAATGACGTCATTAATTTCTATTTTTGGCTTTAATCGAATTTATCGATTAATTAATCGTTAATTTTTCAAATGTTAACGATTAAATTTAAATTAATCGATAACAGCCCTAATATATATGTATATAGTGCTAGAAATTATGCATTCCTCAAATTACCGACCATTTCTATAGTTTATTACTTGTCTTATCTTATCTTATACTATGTGTTACAGACGCGCTCCTTCTATACAGAAGATTATTGCGCTCAACGCTTATATATGGTTTGTTTATATTCCTGAATTCTTATTAGCGTTTTAAAAGTTGATAAAGTGTTGGTTTTCCTGGTTTCTTCAGGCGACCTATTTTACACCCGTATTCCGGACATGGAGAACGAGAGTTTTTATGTGTCTGCTCTTGCACACGGAGTAAGAAAGGTGGTTTTATCCTCATGTTTATCTTATAGTTTTTCAATATGTGATTCAACACTGATTTATCAGGTACTCGTCTTGAGTCTGAGTGATTCACTTAAATATTTGAATAATTTTTATGAGTAAACTCAGTGTGTAGGTCCTTCCAGATGGACCTCGGTGTGGGATTGTCGGTTTTATTAATTACCAGATTATAAATAATGTATTTTTTATTAATCCCATATGAAAATATTATTACTTATTTTAGTGTTCAAATGACCATCTTATTAGTCACTGCCATTCTCAAAGTATCATTTTCTTAATAATTGAAACTTTCATGAGATTTTCTTTTTTAATTATTTAGTTCTTATATTGGTCCTTTGATAAGTAAATGTGGTTGTCATTGCACTGTAATATTTACCATCGTCATATAATCTCCTTTTTATAATTGTGATTATCTGATTAAACGTTGACATTATAATATAATATCATTAAATTTGTTGGCTTTGTCGTAGGTTAAAATTTATTTAGTTAGCATGAATTGTAGGGTGCAACTTTTGTGTTTGTGTGTATTGATAATGTAATTTCTTAAAATACGTATATAAAAAAACTAAAATATTTTCCATACGTTTTCCACCCTAGATAAAAGATTACTAACATACTGAATGTGCAATAAACAGTTACTATCATAACGTTTAAGTCGCCTAGAAACTGTGAACCCGCTTAAACTGCTAACCAAAGTTCTATACCAGCGACTTTTGAAATCAAGAGAAGATGTTTCAAAAAAATTGTCAATCCCCTCACATATCTCTTGGACACCCTATGTAATGGCTGTTAGAGCATGATTTCCCCAAAGAGGACACCTTGCTCCTCAGATTGTCAATAACTTTGCCTGGGAAGAAATGCCCTCCCCAGCGTGCAATCTTCTGCTGCCGTATTGAAATGTTTGATCGATTTACATGAAACATTTGGTTTTTAAATCCTTTATATTAACTCGTGGTGTCTGCGGCCGACCTTGCTTGCTTGCTTGTCGCCAAAACTTTTGATCGATTTTTAACCCACTTGCTCGCAAGATAGCGAGCTGAAATTTTGCAGGCAGTTTCGTACCGATGATAAAAACAATGTGTCAAAATTTCAGATCGATCGCATGTACCGTTATTAAATTATTGATTTTTTAGATTATTTTATTTATTCCTATGTATCATGCTATTTTTTGAGATAGAGCGTCGCGGTGCGTATTATATTGAACAACCTTTCTGTCGCGCAATAAGGTGCGTATTTTACTGACAACACTTTTTATAAACCTATTCCTGATCGGTGCGCATTATATTAAACACGTTTTACGACACAACTGCAATTTTGTATTTTTGGATGGTCTTGCGCTGCGTGTTATAATGAACATTCTTTTAGTTACGTCTCATAGGTAAAGGATTTATAGTCAAAAACTTGGTTTTTTACGGGTTGTTTTTATTTATGGGATGAAATGCAGGAAATTTGGAATGGGGCAATAACGCCATAGTATGAATGGGGCAATAACGCCATAGTATGAATGGGGCAATAACGTCATAGTATGAATGGGGCAATAACGTCATAGTATGAATGGGGCAATAACGTCATAGTATGAATGGGGCAATAACGTCATAGTATGAATGGGGCAATAACGTCATAGTATGAATGGGGCAATAACGTCATAGTATGAATGGGGCAATAACGTCATAGTATGAATGGGGCATTAACGTCATAGTATGAATGGGGCAATAACGTCATAGTATGAATGGGGCAATAACGTCATAGTATGAATGGGGCAATAACGTCATAGTATGAATGGGGCAATAACGTCATAGTATGAATGGGGCAATAACGTCATAGTATGAATGGGGCATTAACGTCATAGTATGAATGGGGCAATAACGTCATAGTATGAATGGGGCAATAACGTCATAGTATGAATGGGGCAATAACGTCATAGTACGAATGGGGCAATAACGTCATAGTATGAATGGGGCAATAACGTCATAGTATGAATGGGGCAATAACGTCATAGTATGAATGGGGCAATAACGTCATAGTATGAATGGGGCAATAACGTCATAGTATGAATGGGGCAATAACGTCATAGTATGAATGGGGCAATAACGTCATGGCCACGTAGTATACCTTCATCGTAGACTATTCTTTTTCAAAATGTATGTTTGAAAAATAATAATAAAATCCCGTTTTTTCAAAGAATCTGCACGTTCTTCTGTGTGGATTTTGTTTGTTACTAATATGTTATTAATTGTGTCACGTTGAATTGTTATTAATTGTGTCACGTTGAATTGTTATTAATTGTGTCACGTTGAATTGTTATTAATTGTGTCACGTTACATTGTTATTAGTTGTGTCACGTTGAATTGTTATTAATTGTGTCACGTTGAATTGTTATTAATTGTGCCACGTTACATTGTTATTAATTGTGTCACGTTGAATTGTTATTAATTGTGTCACGTTACATTGTTATCAACTGTGTCACGTTACATTGTTATTAATTGTGTCACGTTACATTGTTATTAATTGTGTCACGTTGAATTGTTATTAATTGTGTCACGTTACATTGTTATTAGTTGTGCCACGTTACATTGTTATTAATTGTGTCACGTTGAATTGTTATTAATTGTGTCACGTTACATTGTTATCAACTGTGTCACGTTACATTGTTATTAATTGTGTCACGTTACATTGTTATTAATTGTGTCACGCTACATTGTTATTAATTGTGTCACGTTACATTGTTATTAATTGTGTCACGCTACATTGTTATTAATTGTGTCACGTTACATCATCAAAATCAACTAATTAGAGAAATGCATCTCTCAACCCGTGTTTCTTTTCCGCATTTCTCAGAAACAATTCATGCTCCTTACACCCGATACAATGTATTCCACCATTTGTTGAAATTTATGATGATAATTATGTTTTACCTACTAAAGTTCATTGGTGTTTACACCTTCCGAAAGGTAATATAGATTCTGTAATAAAAAACACGTTTTTTAAATGGATTAACAATCAAAGAATAAAGCTTGAAGTGAGAATGAGTTGTGGCTGGAATTTATTTATAACCTTCGAAGTGTGTGTACCGTATTTACTCGATTAAAAGTCGATCTCGAATAAATGTCGACCCACTGATTTGTCACTTGAAAAGTGGAATTTTAAATTTCTTCAATGATCGCTATGGTAAACTCTAGGCGTTTATAAAATGAGTTACGCGTGTATAAGTCGACCCCATGATTTTTGCCTTCAAATTTGGAGAAAAAAACTTGACTTATACTCCAGTATATACGGTAATTATGCAACGTGAGGGGGGGGGGCACTTTGAAATATATGGTATTATGTCTCAAATACATTATAGCTATTTAGTCTCTATGAAAGTCTAAAGACGAGAATGAAATCACTTGTCACCAATTCATATTTTCTGAAATGCGCCCCAAGTAGCTTAGCTACACATGACTTAAAAGTTGTAGGTTATTCTAAACAGACGTTCCAAACATCTCACACTGGAAGCTAAGTCATTTTACCACCACGTTTTTATTAACTTGCTTTCGTTCATGTTTGTCCGCTAAATTTCAAAATTTCCAACGTAAAATTAAACCACTTTTGATAACCCTAGTGATCTCAAAATTTTACCACTGATAAATCTTAGATGACAATGCATTTTATCAAAAGTTCAGATCGATCGTATGTACCGTAATTGAATTAATGCATTTTTAGTTTATCTCTATATATCCTATGTATCCGTCTGCTATTGTAGACATCTACGTGCCACCGGAGTTCAGCCCAGCCATCGATGACCACATCCCCGTGTTTAATGGAAAGGGGAGTTCAGTCACGTTCAGTCTGTAAATGTTTGTCGCGCGATGCGTATTATATTGAACATAAACAATACTTCAATAATGTATAATTTGGTGTTTGTCCATATGTTTGTGTTTGTTTGTGTTGGGTCTAAAATGTCTCACCTCCACGAAGTTAGACCACGCAATCCATTACATATGGAAACCAATCAGGCAATTTTGTATTTAATGAATTTTCTTATGTACAATTAAAGCAATATAACAATTTATAAAGAAATAAAATTTTCGATATACTCTATGATTTAACACTTAGACTAAAAAGAATCAAATAAATAGAGGTAAAAAAGATTTTTAAAAAACACGTTTTTGTAAGTGGACTAAACAGAAAAAAATAATTTAAAACATAAGTTCAATTGCTTTCTTTAAATATGACTAAAAACGTGGGGCGGGTGCTTATGAGGTTTTACATATGCAGTTCCCTGATTCGCTCACTCTAGATCTCTTTTTTTCCTTCTAAATTGTAAATCTTTAATTTGTATAACGAACACCAACCCAACGTTGTTAGTCATATTAAATCAAATTACTTTAACTTATAAGTTTTAAATTATTTTCTTCTTTTTAGTCCACTTATAAAGACATGGTTTTTAGAAATCTTTTTTTTTACCTCAATTTATTTATTTTGGTTTTGGTCCATTTTAAAAATAGGTTTCAAAGTGAAAAAAAATTCTTTTTAGTTTGTATGTGTATCCTGCAATCAAATTTTTACCCCTATCCCAGCATAACTTTTTAGAAGCAAAAAAGTTTCCAGTATGAAGATTATGATATTTATATCTATTAAAATCCCTATCCTTTCCGGTTACCAAGGCGCTTGGATTTCCTCGCGCAGCCAATACGAAGATAAGAATGTTACAGTTTTGCTTATACACGAATCGACTACGTTGAAACTTGAAGGCAACCACTTCACTCTTTTGACCACCGGCCAGACACGTTTGATAAACAATGTTGTTGGATGTAGTTAAAAGGTTATTTTGAGACAGGCTCGTGAGCTGACACTCAAAACAATAAATCGTGACAGAAAATATCGGCAGAGAGAAGCGCTGGTAGTTCAGATAAGATTTATTTTGATTGTATTTTTTTTTACTGATAAGGTCGGCCTCAATTATAAATTTAATAGTAAAAGCATCGATTTTCTAACCTATCCAATTCATTTTTGAAAGAATAAATGTTTAAATTTTTATAAATTTAAATTTGGTTTCATAATTAAATATATTATTATATAAAGTAACGGGTAATATGTTAGTATGCAAAATCTTATGCAAAATGGGAAACTAGAAGTGGGTGAAAATTCATTTCAAGATTTGACCCAGACAGATGAAAGAACAGACAAGATTTCCAGTCAATAAAAAGGGAAATGGTAAATAAAACCAATCAAGTATTTCTTTGAGATGTACATTTGATTTACAAGAATTTGCGTTTAAGGGAAATCTACACGCAACAGTTATGTTCTAAATATAGTTGCCAACATTCATTAAAAATGTATGTAAATTCAATTAATCAGAGCTTCCGAGGTCTCACCGTCCCATTTCGCTAGGAAGCTCCAGGAGGTTTGGATTTCCCTCTGCAGCGCTGATCAATTGAACTTTAAGAAGGTTAGATTCAGCTGAAGTAGATAATCTTTAGGTAATGTGTTGCTGCAGTGTGGGCTGTTATGCCTCATTTGCAAGATGACAGGTGGACAGTCAGAGCCCTTACACGCTGCTATCAGGATCTATTCTACTAAAAGAAAGTTTTAATTTTCGGTTTAAACCGAATTCACCGCTTGCCGCCCACCAATAAAAAAGACATATCAGCAAATCAAGATACACAGATTTGTAAAGCAATCTTTAATTTTTAAAGCTATCCTTAATTTTAAAAGTTATCGTTAATTTCTATAGCTATCGTTAAATTGTAAAGCTATAATTAATTTATAAAAGTATCTTTATTTTGTAAAGCAATACTTCATTTTTAAGCGTATCCTTAATTTTTTAGCCTATCCTTAATTAGTAAAAATATCCTTAATTTTTAAAGCTATCCTCAATTTCTAAAGCTATCATTAGTTTTTAAAAAGCTATCCTTAAATTGTAAAGCTGTCATTAATTTGTAAAGCTATCATTAATTTGTTAAGCTATCATTAATGTCCAAAGCTATCCTTAAATTATTAAGATATCCATAATTATTCAAGCTATCATTAATTTTTAAAGCTATCATTAATTTGGCAATGAATGAAAAAACTTTTTAAAAGAGATATTTCAAACCAGCTCAAAACAGATAATAGTTTTATTTTCCAACTTACAACTTCCAAAATAAATAGTTTTAACTTTTCTTAAGTACATTACGCAAAGAAAGACACCGTATAGGTGGGGATCATCATGTGTAAACAAAGAACTACAATGTTTCTGTTCTCTGCCACAACTTCTTTTCGGACTCATGCCCTTCCCATCTTACTGATTCTCTCACTGTTTACTCACCCACTCGTCTGCAACGCTCTTTTACAGACAAACTTATTCCCCCATTCCCCTAAGACAAACGCTGAGACATTTTGGCGAAAGGTCTGTCTCTTTTTGAGCACCAAAACAATGAAATTCTCTACTACTACGCATTCGTAGGAATCCCAACGCTAAAGCCTTCAAAACTGAACCAAAAACACATATTTTTTTTCAAAATTTTTACTTTCATAATTAACAATCAAAAATTTCTCTGAATGATAAACGTAGGTTCTGTTAACCATCATGTCATTACATTGTATATGTTAGTTTGTAAATTTGTAATTAGGATAATAGTGTTTTAAATTGAATGAATTTATAAATATATGTCTTACTATTTATATAAGAAGCGCTGTGAGACCTGTAGATTGCTTTATAAGTTCTCAATATCATAAAAATTAAATTCTAAACACAATTTTACCCTGGTTTATTTGTTTAATAACTAAACAATTTTTTTCTTAAAAATTCTTTCAATATGGTGCTATCAGATCCTAATTTATCAAAATTTATCAGGCATCCAGGGTCTTATTGTTTTTTTGTTTAAAAAAAATCCTTTATATTAACTCGTGGCGTCTGTTAGCTTGCGCCTTGCTTACCGAAAAAAACTTTGGATCGATTTTTAACCCACTTCCTCGTAAGCTAGCGAGCTGAAATTTTGCAGGAAGACTCATGCTAAAGATAAAAATGATGTATCAAAATTTCAGATCCGTCGCATGGACTTTAATTAAATTAATGAATTTTTAGATTATCTTTATTTATCTCTATTTAACAAGTTAATTTTTGTGCATGAGTGTCGTGGTGTGTATTATATTGAACATCCTTTCCTGTCGCGCAATAAGGTGCGTATTATATTGAAAATACTTTTTAAAAATATATTCCCGATCGGTGCGCATTATATTAAACATGTTTTACGAGACACAACTAACATTTAGGATTGTTGGATTGTCTTGATCTGCGTATTATAATGAACATTCTTTTAGTTATGTCTCGTATTTAAAGAATTTATAGTAAAAAACTTGGTTTTTTACGTTTTTAAAAATATTTTTAAATTAATAAAACAACAACACTGATCTGATCTTTTGAATATTTTGATATTATGTATCGTTACTACATCCCACCCAAACTTTATGGTAATAAATACTCTCTTTCTCTCCCTCTCGGTCTATCTTTATGTAGATCAGCAATAAAAGAAACGGCGTGTTGGCAGCCACCTGTTTCAAATGAACTTTTATTCTGAACAATTGTTTCCCCACCAGGATTACTCCATGAATATCTACTTACGTCAAAGATGGGTAGATCCCCGACTTCAGTTCATGAACTATTCCAGGGCCCAGTGGCTAGAGATAGATTTCAAGCTGATGTCAATGATATGGGTGCCAGACACTTTCTTTAGGTAAGTATCATCCTCTAGTCAGTCACTTTCTTTAGGTAAATATCATCCTCTAGTCAGACACTTTCTTTAGGTAAATATCATCCTCTAGTCAGCCAGACACTTTCTTTAGGTAAATATCATCCTCTAGTCAGCCAGACACATTCTTTAGGTAAATATCATCCTCTAGTCAGTCAGACACTTTCTTCAGGTAAATATCATCCTCTAGTTATTCAGCCATGGCCTTAAGCTGTTCAACTCTCCCACCCCGTTCCTCCACTTACCTAGCACGACCTTGAACCTGCACGGTTGTGTCATGCCAATAATGGTATTGAAATTAACTTCTGGTTTTCGTGATACACAAATAAACCTTTAAAAGTTATGACAGCGGAATAACTACATTAACGCTATAGCCACCAAATCCACTAATAACTTTATTTGTTGTAAAAACATTTTTAATTCGAAAATCTTAAAATTAAAGGAGGAGCGCGCCTTCCCCCCTCCCTCCCCAACATGTGTAGAAAACACTTCTGAAAATGGAACACTTAACAACTTAAAGAAAAGGTGTCAACAGCTTAACACTTGACTGAAAGGCATGCCGCAAGTAAAGAAATGGAATTCATGCCATCATTCGGATGTTTAACACATATCTAATTTACTTGATAAACTTTTCGATCTAGAACTATGTCAATAATTAAGTCAGATAATTTCATTGAAAGAAACTGGAGCCCCAAGCAGTCTGCAGATCGAAACAGAAGCTGTGGCATCTACGCTTTGAGAGACGTGATTTGTTTCCTATTCGTGTGTGGATAGTAATGTAGGTTGCACCGTTAACAATGTGGTCGCATGTAATTTCCATTCAGTCTAAGCTTGCATTTAACTTTTCTTTTTTGTTTTGTGGTGCGGGGTGGGTGGAGTTGACAAATTCACTTAGACATTACATGCGTTTGTAATTTCATATGTTTCAGAAACGAGAAGAAAGGGGAGTTTCACATGGTGACAGTACCGAATAAATTAATGCACTTGTACCGAAATGGCACCATATACTACAGCATGAGGTAATTCATTTAGCCATATACTACAGCATGAGGTAATTCATTTAGCCATCTACTTCAGATGAGGTAATTCATTTAGCCGTCCACTCCAGAATGAGATAATTCATTTAGTCATCTTATACAGAACAAAGAAATTCACATAGCCATCTACTGCAGCATGAGGTATTTCATTTAGCCATCTTATACAGCATAAGGTACTTCACTAAGTCATCTACTACAGCATGATGTAATTAATTCATAAAACTACTATAGCATGAGGCAATTTATGTAGCATCTTCAATAGAGTTACTATATGGTTTTTCTTGTTCGTAAAATTATTTCCTCTGACACAAAAAACTCTCGACTGTCGAGTTATTTATTTTCAGCTTGTTATTCAAACTCTGGCTATGTAAAAACAAGAGGCTTGTATTAATTTATAACAATTAATAAAAAATAAAGTATTGGCAGCATGCACTCATTCAAAAAGAGTAGCGGGAAAACCTTTAAAGATGAAAACAATTATCAGTGAAAAATATCAAGGGGCATTATATTCATTGCGCTGTTTTCCACAACACTTGATCCAAATTGGTAGGAAGGGACCATCACGTCATCTTTTAATGCTGAGAAAGGTCAATGGTAGGAGGGAGCAAGTAGACAATGCCGTTGGGAGTTGTAGAAGTAATAAGTCTATGCATTCTATATTAATATCGTCACAGAACTGACGCTTATAATTAAGTTCCCTTAAAAAATGCATGGAATGACAGCACTGGTGTTAAAAGGGGGACAAGGCCTGCATGCTCGCTAAAACACCGATGTCCCTCAGCCATATAGGGGGCGTAAAAGTAAATTATGCCAGACTGTGTCTACATATAATTTTTTATAGTCGTCCTTATATCTTTATTTTCCCCACGTCCAATTAAATGCATACATGAAATATGACATACTGCTACCTATATTTAAGAGGGGAGGAATTATGCTACTCGATATTCCCCATATCTTTGAATTAAAAAAAAACCCAACAGTTCTTTAAACAAATGGTTACATCAAAATTTAATGTGACTTATAAATACCATTTGATTATAGAAAACACATTTCTTATTAACTTTGAGCTTAAAATTGTTCTAATTATGGCATTCTATTCCCTGATTGGATGCCATTCCATTCCCTGATTGGATGCCATTCCATTGCCCTGATTGGATGTCATTCCATTGCCCTGATTGGGTGCCATCCCATTCCCTGATTGGATGCCATTCCATTGCCCTGATTGGATGCCATTCGCTCATGATCTATTCCTCATGAACATCCTATTCCCAATGAATCCAGTACTCCGCGAGTATCCATTCCCTGATTGGATGCCATTCGTTCATGATCTATTCCTCATGAACATCCTATTCCCAATGAATCCAGTACTCTGCGAGTATCCATTCCCTGATTGGATGCCATTCGTTCATGATCTATTCCTCATGAACATCCTATTCGCAATGTATCCAGTACCCTGCGAGTATCCATTCCTTGATTGGATGCCATTTGTTCATGATCTATTCCTCATGAACATCCTATTTCCAATGAATCCAGAACTCTGCGAGTATCCATTCCCATCGGCATACATTTTTCTTGGTAGATAAAATTCTCATTGGAAACCTACAGGATCCTGTGGAGCCGTAAGATTATGAAAAGTATTTTTTAATATCTTTGGCAAAGATCCATCATTATATTACGTAAATGCGATTACTCTTAGGTATATCTTTAAAACTCCACAAAGCATGTGGCATAAGAATAAGAGAGAAATTTGAACTGGGATCTTTCCTGATACAGAAAAGTACACATTTAATTATTATTAACCAGAACTGAATTTCACCCAAAAATTCAAGAAATACAACGAATACAATATTTGTTAACGAAGTTGTGTTTGAAACTAGTCTTTCATTCTGGATGATGAAGGATCAGTGTGCCAAATTTTGTTAAGATCGATTATTCTTTTTTTTGTGTATACAAGCGTAATGAGTTGGTTAGTTTTATCGTTTAGAGCCGAAGTCAAGGTCTTCATGGAGAAGGATGGAATGATTTGTTTTCCTAGTTTGTTTAAGACCCTATCTTTCTTAAAGAAGGCTCTCAACAAAAAGCTACAGCAGAGTCATTATCTAGAACAAAATTATGATGGAAGCCTCCTTTTTTTTAAAATTTCCAAACATGCCAGTAACTTATGCATTCGGGGATACACCACTCAAGAGTCAGAATACTGATTTCATTTTTAAGGCTACAATATTTGTATATCATGATATATTTGCAGACTACAATACACACGCAGAGACACTTTCAAATATTGTTTACCATTTCCCCATCATGTTCAAATGGAGATAACTTCTCTACAGCGAATTTTCAGCTCAAAAATAAGTCAGAAAAATTCTTTTCCACTATTACATATAAGTTTCCATTCGTATTAGTTAATGACTAATATATTACGAATGTAACTTTAAATGTTGAGGATTACAGAATACCTTCCCCTTAAGTCTCCCCCACCCCACATTATTGTTATTTTTGTGGCTAATAATGTCATCGAAAATATGTGTCTTTTTGGGAACTGTGTGACAAAAGAAAGTAAAAAGCTATCAGTTTTCAGGGGTTGGCCTAATGAAATCTGACATTTATGATGTTGCAGGATATTACATTAGAGGTGTAAGAGTGCCTAGTTACTCCTTTAATAGCAACTAAAACTGGGATGAACAATGAGTACTCTATGATAGAAATAGCTTAATGTGACTATTTCTGAAGGTGGATCGACGTATACAAGAAAAGCAATTTAAGGATCTGGACCAAATCTAATTTTCTCATTTATTGCAGTTGGCTAAAAAGAATACTTCTCCGTTTAAATGCTGGCGTTTTTAGTAACGCAAATCTATTTTTATTAACTAACTATACCATGTACTTTAGTCTTAATTATTTATTATTATGTAATTTATTTCATTTATATCATCAGACTCTCGGTCCTGCTCTCCTGTCACATGAGATTGCAGAAATATCCTCTGGATATACAGAAGTGTCCAATTAAAATAGCAAGCTGTAAGTGTAATTAGAAAATCATGAAAAGCTTAGCTGTTCTTATAAACCCAATGACACATTAAAATAAACGTTCATAATAAAATAAAAAAAAGCTATTGCGTTATCTTTTTATGGGATTTTATTATTATTTTGAGCATAAAACAATCAATCTTTTAAAATAGTTTTAGTGTATTAATTGCATTGTTTGGACCTTATATCCAGATGGCTACACCATGGAAAATATCATCTACCGTTGGATCGGCCACAAACCCATCGACTACAACGAAGAGCTTCAACTCTCGCAGTATACATTATTGACTCACACTTTAGACAACTGTACAAAGACGTATAAAGAAAGTAAGAAAACTTTACTTTAATTTGAAATCATAATTAGAATGGAAAAAAATAATTGATGCATGCGAGAGTTTTAAACATAAAAAAAAATTGAAAATCGTTATTGCTTTGATTTTACAGTTCAACTTTTCACTCAGCAACAGACGATAAACAATATCTTAAAAGAAATAACTCTAAAGATATGACCATGTGACGCACACAGTGTGTTGTTCTTCCCGCCAAGAGGTCACATCGGAATATGGCATCCAGACAAAAATTCTCTCCAGATAACCTCGACGTAGTGTTAGGGGCCATTAGGGAAAGTGGCAGAAAACACAGGATGGGCTCCAAGCTGGCTTTCCTTTGCTTTGAACTTCGCACGTCTTTAGATTAACTGCTTTTTCTGATACAATTCCTGTCCTGGTCGAGGCCCCAAAGCCAATTATTCCAAAGCACTTTTTAAAGCCGCCCTCCCCGCACAATCTCTTTTGGGGTGTTGTTTCAAGCACTTCTACTTGAGTATTTTTCCGATAATGAAAACAGAAAAACAAAACGTGTTTCAGAATCTGGCCCGACAAAATGATTTAAAATTTCCTAATTTAGAGCAGTGGAAATGAAACTGAGATTTTTATGACAAGGTTTTAGTGAAACTCTTACTTTTAGTGCTTATTTAATTTAGATTACACGGAACTCTCTAATTTAAACAATAAGATCTACATTTATTTGCGCAAGGCTGTTCATAAATATTTCTGGAATTTCATAAAGAAAAATAAATGTATTTAAACAATAATACGCTTATAACCATCATCTACATAATCTAAATTGAAGTTTTTAATGTTGATAACGTATTTCGTGTTAATTTAAATCATATATACTTGTAGCATATTCCCATCTTGAATAAATTGTTGTAACACATTTACACGACCCAAGTTTGACATAAAATATAATGTATTTAGTTTATGAGCGTGTGTGCACACAGAGGGGCGTGTCTTTAACACACAAAGGTTTTGTCAACTTTTCATTTCTTTCACGGTGTTAACTCTAAGACAGTTTGTCATAGAATCAGTTTCAATTTTTCCCACCTTAGATATGTTGTATCGTGATATTATCGTAATATTTACCAACGCGCTTGAATTGTAAGTGGCGTGTCTCATGACTATTATAATAACTAGTGTATTACCCGTCAAAAATGACGGAAGTTTTCAAAATGGATATATTTCAGTTTTTGTAATTGTCCCTTTTGTCTGAAAGCCACATAGTGAATAATCAGAAAATGTAGAGACCAAAAGAGAAAAATTAAATCTCTTTTGCATTTTGAAAATTTTATGCGTACGTTTGAAAATGTCGTTTTTTTTTCGTTTTTTTTTCAAGGCTATCTTTTTAGTGGTGCGCTTTCTAAAATCTAGTGTTACGAACGGACATAGCTGAGTATATATTTTGATTATATATACGAATATATAAGTTTGCATGAATAATAATGATATAATCAGGATAATAGTAAATGCATAGTGAATTACACACAGCATAAGGTGGTGCTACAGCAAAGAAGTTTGAAGTTCGAAGTATTAACCAATATTGCTGAGGAGTCAGCCGGACGTTAACTTGCGGCATTGAATAGTGCTAACCAATTATGAGTGCACCAATAATACAGCACAGTGCGTTAAAAATAAATTATGTGACTGTAGTGTGATCCAAATCAAGCACATATGTGATTTGAAGCAGTTTAAGCTTCATTGATGATTATGACTTGTCAGTTTAAGTTTATTCGCCCATTTGTCCATACATTATTACCACATTATCAAAACATGTAAAAAATAAAATGTAATTTTAACACATGTTAATAACAAAGAACTATTCATTTAGCATGAAACGTAATAAGCAAAGTTTGTCACAGGATAACAGAAAATATTAAATTATCAACTGTTCATCATATTTACAATTAAATGTGTCAGTTTATGCGCCCATTGGTCCATACATTATTACCTTTACATTATCAAAAACATGTAAATAAAAAATTGTAACTATTTACAAATATGAATAACAACGAACTATTTATTTTGTATGAAACCTTTGAAGTAAAGTTAATCACTGGATAAAAGAAAATATGAAAGTATCAACAGGTAATCGTATATAAAATTTAATATAGTTTAAACTTAGTCTATCAATATCTATGCTAGCAAGCACCCTAGTCATGGTGAACAACGAGATAATTTTCACCCACGATTTAACGTTCCTGTCTCATTTTAAACTTTTACATTTTCATAAATTTGGAACTAAAGGTCTCTTCTGACTGTAAATTTCGAAATTTACATTTATTTTCTACTTTTTAGTGCATTTCTAATATAAGACTAGTTTTTAAAAAGTGTTTTTATATATATATATATTGTTACCTTATAATACAGACACTAGTAACACATAACCTTGCGTGAAGAAAACATTTATCTAGATTGAAGGAAACATTTCTCTAAATATGCAAACGTTTTACCCGGTTTAGAGTGCAGTTGTTGACATTTTAAATCTTTTTTTTTCAAAATAAAACGAAAATATATAATTTAAAAAAAAACGTTTCGGATTACCATAAAATGTTTACCGATTTCGTACCAATTAGCTAATTACGAGTCCATATTTCATTACGACAATCCAAGGGCAATTGATTAGAATAATGTATTTATCTGGCACCTATCCTTGGAACGATGAGAAATATTTTCCGAAGCACTTGCCTACATCACGTTTGTGTTGTATTATTATTATTATTTTTTTAAAAACTTTTTATAGAGAACAGATATAATTTTTTTTTAAACAATGTCTGATTTCTGCTTCACTAATGAAATTGCTCAGATGATATCGTGAGGAGGTCAGGGAGATTCGAAGGAAAAATCGATTACAATAACGATTCAGCCAGAGATGTATGCAAATGTGGGCATATAAGGACGGTACACTATGAAAGTTATAAATTCAATAAGATTTAAGATTTATTTTAACCCAATGTAAAAAAAAATGGAATGTTATCAGAATTTATCAACATTTCGGTAACCAGCGTGATTTCCACATTTGAAATCGTAGTTGGTTTTCATGACCTTGACACACGTTTTGTGATGTCAAATTTTGAATGCGTATCTTTTGGTGCTATTTTGTTGAAAAGTAAATGTTAATTATTTGATTTTTAAAAAAAAACAATAAAAACTGCTGGAAAATTATTTTGGCTCTTCCTACTCATTAATGAAAATAACATAAGTTGGGTGTTGAATGCAGCGAAGATGGTTGGGCTATGACGCCATAATTTTTCAAATTCAGTCTATAGTCGCACATGATTCAATTTTATTTGTAATTACACACTTTTACATGTAAAGGCCCTCATAGATTTGACCAAATGTACCCTTTGCGTGGTTATAAAACTTAAAGATCCATTGAATGTAATCACGTTTTAATGGGAAAATGTATGTCAGTTGCAGTCGGTAATTCACTCATGTTGTTGGTTGTGGCTAGTTTCATCGATCATTGACCACAATACTCCCATCACCTCCTTCTCCCCCCTGTCTCCCTGCGACATTTAAGTGATACAATGTCTGGCTTGGCGTCTGGCAAGTGTTTCTGGAATAAGAAATTACGGGAACAAGTCAGCTCGCCTCACGTATCTAATATTTCACGACTGGAAAAAAAAAGAAGAAAACGTTGATCGGAACGATTGGTTAGTGGAGAGATTCGATGGCCGGTGAGCTGTGCTTGATAGGTCAAGGTCACCAGCTACAATTTGGCGGTGTTGGTGTGGGATGTTAGAGCTACAGCGTCAAATTTCCTGATGGGCGGATAACTTTTGTTATAGGGATTTGTTGAGTCTGTTTGGGTATCCTGAAAGCTTTTAGGTTCGTTAAAAAAAGCTGTTAGCAGCCGAGTCATGAGTCAGATCTGTTAAATGGTCTTTTTTTATGATGGAGCTTACTGCCCCCTATAGTGTTTAAATAGTTGTCCACTAGAAGCTTGCTTCGAAAAGAATTGGGTTGCGCAACTAATTGCAGAGTTAGTTGCGTGTGTGTGTGTGTGTGTTTGTTTGGCTGTTGGTTTGCCGGTTGGGTTGATTTACTCACTCGGTGGTTAGTGGTCACTAGCTGTTATTTGACGGCTTGAGAAGTTTGAGGTGAGGGGGGTAGAAAATACATGTTGTTAAGCTTTAAAAGAAATAAAAATAATAAAAGAAGTATCTGGGGCTTGTGAGTTCTCTTGTTGAAGAATATAATAACAATGGCCCAAAATCGCTTATATGGCATGTGCTATTCGAGCTCAATTAGGCGTAGCATTCAATGAGCTTTAAGTTATTTTAAGTGTGTGATATCTGTGGTGTAATTAAATTATTTATCTCTTTTGGCTGTGAAATATGTTATGGGTAAGTGTTCCTAGCTTATGTTCTGGTGGGTTTGCTTGTCGTTGTGTGATGGGTTAAGATTATTTTCTTGTTGTGTGATGGGTAAACAATAATTAGCTTGTCGTTGTGTGGTCTGATAAGTTAATATTATTTGCATGTCGCTGTGTTGTTGGCTATGATGTATGAGAATTTTCCAAATTCGATATACTAAAATTGGCAGCTCACCTGATACATTATGTGTATGATCGGATGTCACGTGATAATCTGGGTTTGTTTGTTAGCTGATCAGTTGGGCGTTTTTGGTGGGCTTGTATAGCTACAACGTTAAAGGTAGTGTAACTATTACTATATATATAACTCTTTATGTAGGCGTTCTCACAGTACCTAATATTGTGCACAATAATTCACTGAAGAGCTTGTTTATCCAAAACAACTTTAATATATATATTATGTACACATAAAAATCATTTGTTCACTGTTCGCCCAACACTTTCAACCAATAGAAATGCTCCTTTCTTCCCGCGTTTCTTATACACGTGACCTTACGTCACAAAATTATGTTAATCACATGTGACAGGTAGGTTTTTATGCGTTATTTGATTCGTTCGATCCTCGAGTCTCTCATAGAAAACAAACACGAATTTTTTTTAAAAATCGTTTTGAAACATTTTTTTAAATAGATGGCAAAAATCTACATGTTCTCCAAGACACAATGGTTGAAAGTGAAAATATTTAGACCTGTACTGCTAAATGGCGAGTTATGTATACAATATTTTAATATTTTCCACAGTTCCTTTTGACGCAATTAAAGAAATATTCAACTTCTTTTTTTAACAATAATAAACTTCTTAAGACATTTAACTTCTACTAGAATTAGCTAATATTTTTTTTTAAGTTATTGATTTAAAATTATTTACATTCTAAATTATTGCAAGAGTATTCTTGTTTAAAAGATGTTTGGAGCAGAAATTGAGTATATTGCGCCTAATTTAGTTTTAAAATATACATTTATTATTATTGGTACTTATTTGCGCATGATTAAGTGATGGCAATATATTATCTGTGCGTTAGTTTTTGACAATGCTATACATTTATTTTTAACAGTCAGTATTTCCTCCGCGTGAGACTGGTAGGGGTTTGTGACCAACTCGCTTCATTGGTTAGACTTTACGACTGAGTTAACACTTAATGCTGTATCGTGCGGGGCATGGTTTATTTACTAAGACGTGTGGGCTACAGACCAGTATGGAACGTGTTCGATTTCAAGGCTTAATTATTTTTATTTTCGATCTAAAGTGTTCTGGCCATCAAATGATGTTGACTTCTAATGGAGCATTTAGACATTTTTGTTTTGATGATATAGTTTGACCGTATCGCCAGAAAGGCTGCGTTTATTTAAGAATTGTTTGCTGCGTGCCGGTTGATCAGTGAGGTGGACTCGTACTCATACTGACTTTGATATATGTGTGGAGAAATAAATGCAAATAGATTAACAGCTGCAGAGATCACGAACCCAAATACTCACAAGGAGACACACATTTTGAAAAAACTCATGTTCTTATTTAATTTGGCGTGTTTTTTAAAATTTAGCATTTAATAAAGATAAGGTTTCTGGCAGTGTTGGTTTTCTATTGTACTTTTAATGTTGTTTGGTGATTTGAAGACATTGTATTGCATCAACACAATATTGATATTATTAAATATTTAGAAAAACAGTAATATATTTTATCTATTCACTTATTAAACATTTATTTTATCATATTTTTATCTCAGTAACTTAACATTTTAAGTTGTTTTTTTCGCTGAATAGCGAAGTCAATAGTGCGCTCGCCTCACAAGCTTAGGGGCGTGGGTTCGAACCCACGTAAAAGCCACAATAAAAAATGATGAATGCTAAGAAAGTCCTCCGCTGACCTTGAAGGGAGACGGGGAACCCACCAGGTCTATCAAGCCCCTAGTAAGTTCTAATGGAAACATTAGGACCCCTACGACCATCGGTTATGGGACCTTAACAAAAACAACTTAATATTATAAGTTTACATGTTAAAAAAAGCATTGTTTTCCATACATGAAAGAAATGAAAATATTTTTTCCTATCTCAACAGCCGGAAGCTTCAGCTGTGTACAGGCCAATTTCATCCTTGCTCGTGACGTGGGTTATTACATCATACAGGTGTATGTACCTAGTGTCCTGATTGTCATTCTGTCATGGGTCTCCTTCTGGTTGGACGTTGAAGCGATACCTGCTAGGATAACACTCGGTGTGCTTACAGGTGAGATAGACACAAACTGTACGTTCTAGTTTAACACTCGGTGTGCTTACAGGTGAGATAGACACGAACTGTACCTTCTAGTGTAACACTCGGTGTGCTTACAGGTGAAATAGACACGAACTGTACCTGCTCGGGTAACACTCGGTGTGCTTACAGGTGAAATAGACACGAACTGTACCTGCACGGGTAACACTCGGTGTTCTTACAAGTGAGATAGACACGAATTGTGCTGTAAACGCAGCACGTTTTACAATTTCTTTTTAAATAAAGTTTCAATAAAACCAGCTGTGATACAGTAAAAGTCCATTAGTCCGGCATCCAACAGTCCGGAATGCGCGATAGTCCGGCATCGCTCCGGAAAATTGTAAAAATTTTGGTTTTCTCCAAAAGTGTGTCTTTAAAGCAAATAAAAACGCTCGAGAATTCGAACATGCAATGGGTGGTTGCCTGATCAAACGAGAAATTAATCCAAATTAATTCACGACCTCATCAGCATTACATCAATTTAAACGGGACTTAAGCCATGTTAAGTAAATAATTAGTGGACTAATAATACTAATAATACTATATTCTTTATATAATTTAGTCGATAAATTAACCCAAAAAGTATATTTAAATTAAAAGGCATTCTTGCTAACGATCTGGATAATAATTAATGCTCGTATCAGTTGCCTCTCAAAATTACACGCACTATTCTATTCACTTCCAAAACAAACACAAGTAATATCAACGATCTGTTCATTTCCTGGAAGATGTGGGTTATATTTGACGAACTTCATGTTTCTTCTTCCTATCACAGATAATATTTTCACTAACCGGACCAGTTTGTGAAAATGGTTAATAATCTTTTCATTTTCTGATGAAGTAATGATTATAATTCGAGATATTTATTTCATGAATGCACATATACAAAGTTGTCTATTTAAAAAACCCACCAAATACGCATTTAGTATTACAAAAATTGGGGTATACTGCAATCAGGCTTATAGATAAGTAGATGGATAACAAGCAAACAGGATATGTATGAGCCTGACATGATGTAACAAAACAACGTTTCGGCAAAGAGCCTTCTTCAACGAACAAATAGCACAAAAACAAATATAACGCATACAAAGAAATAAAAACTTATTTGCTGTGGAATCCAGAGCCAAAGCGAGCAATATTATGAACAGAGTAGTTGTAAGAGATTATACAGGAACGGAGAGAGTGGGCGTGGCGAATCATTTAGCATGTCAGCGTAAATAAAACATTCATCCCATGTGGTGCAAATACCCCTTATTCTTGGATAAGTGCCGAGCTGCTATCTTGAACACGGGGCTGATGTGAACTCAGAAGAACGTGACGGATGAAATCCGTTAATGCTGGCGTCACAAAACGGACATTACGAAACAGTCAAGTTATTTTTAGAAAATAGAACAAACACTCGTGAGCAGTATTATGATTATGATGAAGCAGCTCTCTTCGTCGCAGCACAAAATGGTTTTTCTGACATTTTGGAAATGCTTTTACGCCATTCAAAATTTATAAATTATAATAAGAAATTCAGTTGTGTTATAGCTTTAATGGTTTTTTGAGAGAGATGGGACTTCTGTTTACGCGTATAATTATATCGTACCTAAGGCATTATGTGGATACAATTGTGAAGTAACGTTCAGTGCGATGTCGATTGCGCGTCAGAAAGGAAACATACAGATGATAGAGATTTGATTTTAATTCGCTATGATGCTGACGTTGAAGAGAAGGATTAAAGAGGATACACTCCACTGATAATTGCTACAGAGAATGAACACACAGACGCTGTTAATTTTCTACTTGGTGTCTGCGTGTAAAGGTGGAACAGAAATAGTTGAACTGCTTTTGAAACATGAAGCAAATATCAACGCAGTGTCAGAGGATGGCTTAACAGCGCTTATGTTCACCGCTCACTATGGGCATCAGGATACTGTGGAAGTTTTACTGAGGAATGGTGCAGAAGTGAATTTGCGACAGGCAGAGAAGTGGACGTCTTTAATGATAGCCTCTCAACAGGGATATTTGGAAATAGCAGAATTATTAATCCAGCATGAGTCAGATGTTAATCAAGTCCAAATGGATGGTTGGTCGTCACTTATGTTAGCCTCAAAAAGTGGGAACAGGTCACTGGTCGATTTGTTGATTTTAAAAAAATGCTCAAGTTAATCAGGAGCAGATCGAAAAATGGACACCACTTTTGGTGGCTTCGTCGAAAAATTATTTTGAAACTGTTGAACTTTTAACTTCGAAATGGAGCAAATGTTGATAAAAAAAACTAATGAAATGTTGGTCCGCTCTCACGCTTGCATCCAGCAAAGGAAATCTCGCCACCCTCAAATGTTGTAACAACGCTGGAAATAATGCTTTAATGTTAGCCGTCATAAGTGGCTATGAAGAAGTTGTCAGATATTTACTCCAGTGCATTGCAGAAGTAAACAATGTGAACCAAACAGGAGAGTCAGTCCTTATTTTAGCGAGTTCTTATAATCCATGCAGACATTGTCGAATTATTATGTCAAAATAATGCAGAGAGGAATTTTAGGTCGACACGACTGTGTCCGCATTCATTCAGGTGAGAGAGAGAACATAAAGTTAAGGAAAGCGTTATCCACAGAATTCTGCGAATGACTCTCGGCGTTGATGGGAGAATTCAGTGAACTATTCTCAAAGTTAATTTTGAGCATTATTTAGCGTTACATCATGTATATCAAGTAAATTCGCGTTGATTATAATAATTATATCTGACCTGTATAAGAAAACAGTACCATTACCAGCCTTATTGTTTTTCAAATAGATTTTAAGTTTATATTTTAGAATCTGTTCAGTCCACTGAGCTATTTTTAGCTAGCTCACTGGTATAAGTATAGTCCATTGCGTTTTGGATATATAATGATAAAGGCCAAATATTTATCATATATATATATATCATATATATATATATATATATATATATATATTATATATATATATATATATATATATATATATATTTATACTAGTAACAAAGCCCGCCCAAGGACGGGAATAAGTGTAGGGTGACCTGTGAAGTTCATGGACGCTATGTTTTGGTAGTTGTTATGCTGAAGCGTTTGCAGGACATTGTCGTCGCAGGGCAAGGGATGTGGACAACAACAACAACAAAAACAGCAAAAACAACAACAGCAACAACAACAACAACAGCAAAAAAAACAACAACAACAGCAAAACAACAACAACAAAACAACAACAGCAACAACAACAAAACAAAAACAACAAAACAACAACTACAACAACAGCAACAACAACAAAGCAACAACAACAAAACAACAATAACAACAACCACAAAACAACAACAACAAAACAAAACAACAAAAAACAACAACAACAAAAAACAAACAACACTTAAAACTCTTGCCACTACCCCCCAGGACCATCAAGGAAAAAGCAGAATTGTCATTGGAATAAGCGGCAGGAATCACTTCAAGATGGGAACAACAATGAATGATGAAAAAAAAACTGCAGTAAAAATAACTCGTTTTGAACCTCCGCGTAATATGTAAAATTTTCTCCGCTAGTGATTGGCTGTAGGAGTCATATGTGTTTGAGGGACCAATCGCTATAGATGACAAGACAGAAAGGACATAGCCTATCCTATATAATATATCCTCCTCTATAATAAAGGCAATGTCCTTTCTGTCTTGTCATCTATAGATCTATAGATTACTATCACTACTACTAATAATATATCCTCCTCTATAATAAAGGCAATTAGTACTATTATTAGTAGTAGTGATAGTAATCTAGGCTTTAGGCATAGGAAAAACTAGGCAGCCGCCTACGGCCTCCGATTAGTTTCATCATTAATAATTAATGGGGGCCCTCGCACAATAATTTTTCCATATTTATTATTTTATTTTTCTATTACATTTTATTTAGGGAATTTAGGGCCACCAAATTCACTTCGCCAAGGGCCTCCAATTCCTTTTGGCCGGTCCTGCAGTAATATAGGTTTACAGTCCATTACGTATTATTGGAGTATATAGGACAATATATTATATATTATATTATATATTTATTTTTAATATAGGATAGGGGCCGTCCATAAAGTACGTCACGCTCCAGAGAGGGGAGGGGGTGTAAGAAAGTGTTACAGTTTGTGACAGGGGGGAGGGGAGGAGTTACAAATGGTCAAAAACAGCGTGACGTACTATATGGACTGCCCCATTGGGTATTAGTACTATTATTAGTAATAGTACTAGTAGTGTTAGCAATATCGGCAGTATATGTCAGTTGCGCCGCTACCAAGGTCGCGTCGCAGTGAGAAGAACGTGTGAATCATTTAAATATTATGCAATAACAAACGGTTTAAAATAGAATAATTTGTTTTTAAAATCAAAAAATGATTCCCCAACTAAAAATCGAACCCTGTAAAAAAATTAAAAATTAATTTTTAAAACATTTCCACAAGCGAAATTCGAACCCTGTACCACAACGTTAACTGTCCTTCACTCTACCCCACGAACAGATGATGGATTTAAGCTTTTTAAGGTATAGAGACCCTGTGTCAGAATAGCCACATAATTCTGGGGATAATGTTGAACGTAATTCGCAGAATTCTGGGGATAACGTTGAAACTTATTCGCAGGATTCTGGGGATAACCACCCCGTAAAGTTAATTTAAATATGTATAAATAATAAGTATGTTAATTAAGAACGTTAAGATACACAGCATTCGTTAATTACTTCATGTATGAATGTAATTTTTTTTACTTTATAGACACACACACTCTCTCCACACACACACACACACACTCTCTCCACACACACACACACATACACACTCTCTCCACACACACACACACACACACTCTCTCCACACACACCACACACTCTCTCCACACACACACACACACACACTCTCTCCACACACACTCTCTCCACACACACACACACACTCTCCACACACACCACACTCGCCACACACACACACTCTCTCCCACACACACACACTCTCAAACACTCTCAAACACACAAACACCCACTCACCCCCCGGCCACGCACCCACTCCCTCAACCCACGCACCCACTCCCCCCACCCACTCCCTCCACCCACGCCCCCGCACCCACTCCCTCCACCCACTCCCCGCACCCACGCACCCACTCCCTCCACCCACGCACCCACTCCCCGCACCCACCAGCCACGCGTCCCCTCGACCCACCCACCCACACCCCCCCCAGGCCACGCGTCCCCTCGACCCACCCACCCCACCCCCCAGGCCACGCGTCCCACCCCCCCACCCCCCACCCCCACCCCCCCCACACCCACCACCCCCACCCCCCCCCACCCCACCCACCCACACCCCCCCCCCACCACACCCACCAACCCCCCCCCCACCCCACACCACCCACCCCCCCCCACCACACCCACCCCCCCCCACACCACCCACCCCCCCCCCACCCCACCCCCCCCCCACACCCCACACCCCCCCCCCACCCACCCCCACACCCCCCCCCCACACCACCACCCCCCCACACCCCCACCCACCCACCCCCCCCACACCACCCCCACACCCACCCAACCCCCCCCCACACCCCCACACCACCCCCCCCACCACCCCCCCCACCCCACACCACCCCCCCCACACCACACCCCACCCCACCCCCCACACCACACCCCCACACACCCACCCCCCCACCCCACACCCCCCCACCCCCCACACCCCCCACCACCCCCCCACCCCACCCCACCCCCCCCACACACCACCCAACCCCCCCCCACACACACACACCCCCACCCCCCCCCCACACACACACCAACCCCCCCCCCACACACACCCCCCCCACCACACACACAACCACACCCCCCCCCCACACACACCCCCACCCCCACCACACACCACCCCCCACACACCCACACCCACACCCCCCACCAACCCCCCCCCCACACCCCCACCCCACCACACCCCCCCCCACCACCACCCCACACCACCCCACACCACCCCACAACACACACCCACACCACCCAACACACACCCACACCACACCCACACCACCCCCACACCAACCACAACACACCACCCACCCCACACACACCCACCACACCACCCACCCCAACACCCCACACCAACACCACACCCACCCCAACACACCACCCACCCCACACCACACCCACACCCACCCCACCACACCACACCCCCACACCACACCAACACCCACCCCCAACACACACCCCACCACACCACACCCACCACACCACACACCCCCAACACCACACACCCCACCCCCCACCACCCCACACCCCCACACCCACCCACACACACCACACCCCCCACCCACACACACCACCCACACCACACCCCACCAACACACACCCACCACCCACACCACCCCCCCCAACACACCCACACCCCCACACACCACACCCACACCCCCACACCACCACACCCACACCCACCCCACCACACACCCACACACCCACCAACACACCCACACCCCACCCAACACCCACCACACACCACACCCACACCCCCACCCCCACACACAACCACACCCCCACCACCCACACACCCACACCACCCCCCACACACCACACCCCCCCACACCCACACCACACCCCACACACCCACACACCCCACCCCCACACCACACCACACACCCACCCCCCACACACACCACACCCACACCCCCACCCCACACCACACACACCCACACCCCCCCACCACACACCCACACCCACCCACAACCACACCCCACACCCCCAACACACCACCCCACACCCCCCAACACCCACCACACCCACCCCCCCACACACACCCACACCCCAACACACCACCACACACCCACCCACACACACCACCCACACCCCCCACACACACAACACCCCCACCCACACACACCCCCCCCAACCACACACACACCACCCACACCCCACACACCCCCAACACCACACACCCACCCCCCAACACACACCCCCACACCACACCACACACACCCCCCCACACACACCCAACACACCACACCCCCCACCACACACCCACACCACACCCCCCCCCACACCACACACCACACCCCCACACCCACACACCACACCCCCCACACACACACCCACACCACCCCCACACCACACACACACCACCCCACCCACACCACCACCCACCCACACCACACCCACCCCCCCACCACACACCCACCCACACCACCCCACACACACCCCACACCACCCCACACACCACACCACCCCCACACACACCCACACACCACCCACCCACACCACACACCCACACCCCCCACACACACACACCCACACCACCCACCCCACACACCCCACCCCACCACACCACCACACCCACCCACCACCCACACACCCCACCCCCACACCACCCCACACCACCCCACCACCCACCCACCCCCCCACAACACCCACACCACCCACCCACCCCACACCACCCACCCACCCCACCCACACCACCACCCACACCCCACCCACCCCCCACCCACCACACCCCACACCACCCACCCACACCCCACCCACCACACCAACACACCCACCCCCACCACCACACCCACCCCCCCACACACCCACCACCACACCCACACCAACCACCCCACACCACCCACCACAACCACACCCCCACCCCCACCACACCCCCCCACACACCCACACCACCCCAACCCACCCCACACCACCACCCCACCCACCACCCACACCACCCCACACACCCCACCACCCACCCCCACACCCCACCCACCACCCACCCACCCACCACACCACACCAACACCCACCCCACCCACCACCCCACACACCCACCACCACCCACACCCCCCACCACCACACCCACCACCACCCCACCCCCCACACCACCCACCCACACCACCCCACCCCACACCCCCCACCCACCAACACACACCCACACCCACCCCCACACACCCACCACCCACACCACACCCACACCAACCACACCACCCACACCACACACACCCACACCCACACCACCCCCACACCCACACCACCCCACACCCACCCCACACCACCCCCCACACCACACACCACACCACCCCACACCCACACCACCACACCCACACCAACACACACCCCACCACCCACACACCCCACCACACCCACACACCCCACACCCCACCCACACCAACACCCACCCACACCACCCACACCACACCCACACCCACCACACCCACCACCCACACCACACCACCCCAACACCCACACACCCACACCCACCCACACCACCCACACCACCACCAACACCACCCACCACCAACACCCCCACCCACACCACACACCCACCCACCACACCCCACACCACCCACACCACACCCACCACACCCCCCCACACCAACACCCCCACCCCACACCCACACCCACACCACCCACACCCACCACACACCCCACCCCCACCCCACCCACCCCCCCCACACCCACCAACCACCCCCACACCCCACCCACCACACCCCCACCCCACCACACACCACACCCACCAACCCCCCCACCACCCACACACCACCCACCAACCCCCCCACCACCCCACCACACCACCCACACACCCCCCCCCCACACCACCCACACACCCACCACCCACACCCCCCCCACCACACACCCACCCACCACCACCCACCCCCACACACACCCACCACCCCCACCCCACCACACACCCACCAACACCCCCCCACCACACCCACCACCCCCCACCACACACCCACCCACCACACCCACCAACACACCCCCACCACACACCACCCCCAACACACACACACCCCCCAACACACACACACCCCAACACACACACCACCACACACACCACACACACCCCAACACACACACACACCCACCCAACACACACACACACACCACCACACACCTACACCACCACACACCTACTACACCACCACCACACCACACACACCAACACACCCCCACACACACACACGCCAACACAACACACAACCAACACACACCCACACCAACACACACACTCCCCCCAATTTCGACATTCGCAGCATGGTGGTTCAAATATTGTGTTTAACTTGCAAGTAGAAATTTATTAATATTACTGTTTCAGTTTTCAGTAAATTTTGTAAGGAAAGTTATTAAAAATTTAATTTATTCTGTTTTTATTGTATTAAAAGTAGCACAAATAAATTGTGTTTTTCATTAAAATTCGGTTATTCATTAAGCCTATCCCATTAAAGTAATGGTATGGAAAAATTTATTTAAAAAATTATTAAAATTTATGACAAGAATATGTAAATATTCAAATTTCCCTATTAATAAACAATAGGCATTATAATTTTGAAAAAGAAATACTTTAAACTTTCAAGCGTCTTGTAAAAATTGACATCTGAAGTAACTAAGTAAACCGAGATCAGATGCTGGATTGCAATCTTTTTCTCTTCTATGTTATCTCAATTAGTGGGAACCCGTCATTTTTTAAATTAATGCAAAGCCATTTCATGGAACAAAATTTCTTTAGAACAGGAAGAACAACGAGAAATGGATGGAATTATAAAATAACATAAAAATAACGCTTTGATGAGTTGCTTGTCCTTGCAAGAAAATATTCGTATATAATACCATGTAACCTACTAAATGAAGCATTTAAACATCAAATAAAGTAATTCATTGACATCATAAAGAACAGTTCAATATGGAAAGAAAAAGGATCCATGTTTTTATGGCTGCACCTACATTACAAGAAGAGACATTATGTTAGAAAAAGGGGGGGGGGAAGGCCCCCTTGATCTATTAAAATTTAATGAACAGTTTAGATTGGAAAATTCTGCACCGAACATTGTAATTTTGCTATGAATTATTTCAACTGTTGCTATCAGTGTCGCTAGTTGTGAAAGGAACTTCTCCAAACTGAAATTGATAAAAAAAATTATCTTCGTTCCACAATGAGCGATTAAAGACAACAAAATCTTGCAATACTGTCCATATCTTATCTTATCTATACAGACGCTCCTTCTAAGCAGAAGATAATTGCGTCCCACAGACCATGACGGATGTTCTTTTGGCAAGTGAGGCAGCGTTCTATGAGGGTTCCATGCATTACCCTGCCGCCTAACTAGTGTTAGGTACTCATTCTGAGCTGGGTGACACAGGGACGCCCTATGCCCCGGGAACAAATCCTTGCCTTCACTTGGATTCGAATCCGTGACCATTGGTACGCCCAGTCGAGCGCGCTGCCACACGACCATCAGTGTCCATAGAACAAGATATAAACAAATAATTTTAATTTTGATAGCATAATACACGATTTTTCTATAATGAAAGTTTGGAAAGTAAATGTATAAAATATGTTGACATACTCATTTATACAATTTCTTTGTTTGTAAAAAAATCATTTATTCATAAATACAAAATAAAAGAAGGGTAATTGGTAATTTTTTTTGGACTGATATTTCACCCCCTCTCCACTCCACCACATGTCGTCACAAAAACTTAGACCCCTTCTTCAATAAGAGTTAAGACGTCACAAAGCCTTGCAAAATAAAAGCCGTATTTTCTGTTTGAAAAATGAGCATGTTTCAATTTAAATTTTTGCCATTTAAGTATGTTTTTAGTGTAACGCTGCATTCTAATATCTAACACCCGTATTACCTAATAGTCATTGAATAAAGCGTCGGTAATCAAATATGTAAGAGGAAATTTATTTAAAGTTTGCGCGTTTTTGACATGACGTCAAATATCTTAACCACCTCCCCCCTCGTCACACATCGTCACATACGTTGTAGGGAGCGATTGGTTCTGATTGGTTGGTGATAAATTCAAATTTCGAAGTATCGACCTTTACTGTTGTTTATTTTTTGCTAAAGTTATTAATTTATTAATTAAAATTTTATATCCAAGAAGAAAATAAAAGTTTTCTATAACAATGAAAAGAGGACTTAGCGCTTTTATCGATAAAGACGGCAATCCATTTCGTCTATCCTGCCAAATACCTGCAAATTACTATGTTAGCAATTTGAATCGACACTATGAAAAAAGTAAAAAAGAGTTTGCATCGCGATATCCAAATGCAATCTGAATTAACAAAAGGCAAGCATGATAAGTTAAAGTCCGGAATATGTCAACAGGAGACACTACTGAAAAGAAGGTGTCACTTCCAACCAGCAGCTTCAATCCAAATAATGGCCTGATTTATATACTGCATGATTATGTGTACAGAGGGTATTTTTTATATAATGCATGATTATGTTTAAACAATGACACTATTAGCAGCTTCAGTCCAACAAAGGGCATTATTTATATACTGCATGATTATGTGTACACAGTGACTATATTAGCAGCTTCAGTCCAACAAAGTGCATTATTTATATACTGCATGATTATGTGTACACAGTGACTATATTAGCAGCTTCAGTCCAACAAAGTGCATTATTTATATACTGCATGATTATGTGTACACAGTGACTATATTAGCAGCTTCAGTCCTACAAAGTGCATTATTTATATACTGCATGATTATGTGTATACACTGACAATATATTAGCAGCTTCAGTCAAAACAAATGCTACATGTCTAAAATATGTGATGTTTGTTTCCTGTGGAAACTATTAACGAGTATGTTTATGAGAATTTCATTTCTGTACAATTTGTCTTGTGTATATCTTACCCATTTGTAGTGACGCCTTCATTTAACTCAGCAAGTTTGCTTTTTCTTAATTCCGACTGCAGCATATAACCATGATGCAAACTCTTCATGACATTTTCATAGTGTCGCTTCAAATTGATGACTTTGTAATTTGCTAGCCATGTCTGACAGATGCGACAAATTCGCTTACCGTCATTATATTTATTTGTAGCCTTCTTCCCATTCTAATAGAAAACGTCCATTTTCAACATTTGTATTTCCTGAAAATGTTTATAATATTTGATGTAAACTTATAAATAATTATACGTTACTAAATAAATTTAGTAGGACTTACAGACCGATGATAGCCAATACTATGAAATGCGTATTTTTACCGGAACCATAACAAGAAAAATAATAGTTAACATCACAAACCATCCAGAAACGAATATTTTCATTCAAATTTAAAACAAAAAACAAAACAACTTTCACTTAATTATTATAATAAATATTTCAAACTAAAAGATTTAATTGTATAAAGTGTTCGTGAGAAGCAATGTGAACATGGAAGAGTATCAATTGGTAGGCCTGTCAACGGGTGCCCGGGAACCCGGGTACCCGTTGCCGAGGAATTACCCGGGTAGTAAAATTGCGCCCGGGTACCCGTGAAAATTTTAATGCAATGTCTACACCAGTGCTATCTAACCTGTCTAAAATGGCCCGCCAGATCTTGGTACAATTTACAATATTTTTTGAAATAAAAAATAAAATAGTTTTTAAAAAAACAATAAAAAGACCTTGATTGATTCAGTGTTTTTGAAAATTTAGTACATACTACTTGACAATTGTGGCATTTTTTAATAAGACGGGGTGTGTGCTGCAAAGGAGGCGGTGGTTTGGTAGATTTATGTTCAGTGTGTCCCATGTCAACATTGGTCAAACTTCCGGTAACGTGATATCTGATATCGGATAGTAGCAGTCTCCTTTTGCAGCTTTGGTCAGGGTGGGGGGGGGGCGTGGTCACGCTGTAACCAAAGCCTATAATTAGCAAGGTTCACTGACAAAACGGCCCCGGACAAAACGGCCCCGACAAAACGGCCCCGGACAAAACGGCCCGACAAAACGTCCCGACGTAACGGCCCCGACAAAACGGCCCCGGACTAATAGGTGGACTAATAGTAAAATGTTCAATCAAATATTAAATTCGTATTTTTACTTACCTATTCAGTGTCAGGTTTTGCTAATAATAATCAATAATAATGACATCACAATAGTGAATTTAATAGCCTTTACGCGAAATGGTACCAATCACGGCAGTTTGTTGATAAGAAACAATAAAATAACATCACAAGATATATTTTTTACAATTTTACCACTTTATTTAAGGGTGAAAAAGTTGATAAAAGCTTAAAATGAAAAAAAAAGTTTTTGTTGAAAAATATTAACAATTTGCGTGGGGCCGTTTCGACCGAGGCCGTTATGTCGGGGCCGTTTTGGCGGGTTACCAATTAACAACCGCGTTTGGAATGATGCATGGCTTATGGTCAAAGGGTTTTGGGCTACCTGGTCATATTAAAAATGCCTGTGTCTCCCAAGATTGGTTTAGATGTTAAAGATAGGCAACCACGGCAAGTTAAGGTCCGTTCTGGAAGGAATGTTAATAATAGAACGAGGGTAATAAAAATGACACTTAAGGGTACTTTTAAAATTCGTAGATAACTGATGAGGAATGTTATCGAGTTGAAATTAAACCTGCCTGGGTTCGTCGAGGGGGTGACCATCCTGTATTTTTAAACATAAAAAGACCAGTAGTTGCTTTTTAGTTCAAGAATATGATCCATTCAGGGAGTAGAAAGCAGAATAAAAGCTGTGTTTGTGGTAGTGCAATTCACTCAAAAAGAAAATCTGAGAGACAACAGGTACGATTTTTCAAAGGACATTTGTTTCTAAAAAAGAGAACGCCAATATGACGAGCAGGAAACGAAGGTATCGTACTTTTAACTCTTCGTGGGAACTCCAATTTTGTTTTCTTTGTTTAATGAAAAGCCAGCGTGTTTGATTTGTCAGGCTACTATTTCTGTTATCAAAAGGAAAAAACTGCAGAGACACCACAAGTCAGTGAATGCCAATTTTTATAACGATTATCCGAAATGTACGAAGCTAATAGAAGAAAAAGTTAGTTTTTTAAAGAAGAATTTAAATGGCCAGCGAAATATTTCCCGTCAGATTTTCAGTTCAAGCGATTGTTCTACTGAAGAGTCTTTTAATATTTGTTGGTTATTATTAGCAAAGAAAAAAAATCGTATCTAGATAGTAAGACGCTTAAACTTTTTTTCAAGAATGTGCTGATTCATTATTTTCTGAGTTTAAAAAAGGAGAAATAAAGAAACAAATATCTTATCTTCAGTTTTCCAACCAGACTGTTGCGAAGGGTGTTGAAAGTATGTCCGGTAATATATTGGAGCAGTTGCTTACGGATTTAAAACTGCTTCTGTTTTCAGTCTGGCATTGGATGAATCATGTCATATCACTGACACGGTCCAACTCATTGCTTGGGTTAGGTTTGACAAGGGGCAGACATTTAAAGAAGAATTATTGACACTAATTCCTTTGAAAAATACAACCCGTTGTGAGGATGGTCCTCCAGCAATGGTAGGAATGAAAGTTGGTCTCATTGGCTTGCTGATGGCTGACAATGATTTCCCAGACATTCTGTTATCTTTATCTTTATAAGACTTTGTTTAGCGCCCCCCCCCAAAAAAAAACCAACAACTTTGGCACCCCTTTGCTCATTGTTTTTACACCACTGAATTATAGTAGCATTTCAATGTCAGCATTTTTCATTACATATAAATTGGCATTTACATAATAAACAAAGAAGTATAAGGCTAATAGAGGGCATAAGGGCGAAAATTTTGAGGCATTTCGAAAGGGTAACCCAGGTACAGTGGCGTAGACAGAGGTTGGAAAGGGTGGCAAATGACCCGGGTGGCGCTTTGGGGTGGCAAATTCATAGTCCTTAATTAGCTTGAAAGAAAAAAAAATTAAGAGAAAATGGAGCTCTTTTGTCAAAGTACAATAAACACCAAGTATTATGAGAACGTAACGCTTATGTACAGTTTGATTCTTCAAATGTGACACCTGCTCTTGTTGTAAAAGGAACAATTACTGAACCCTATCAATTTTAAACATGAGCAAATCAAAAGCTAATGTTACGGCTGGCATTTTGTTAGGGGCGGCACACTACCAGTGTTATTTACAAAAAAATCGCAAAAAAAAACTTTTTTCTGTTACAAGATACCACATACGTATTCCTTTGCATTCGATAGCTCTTCATATATTTCACAGAAGGTTCAAAAATTCCATTTGTGCAATGTGAAAAGATTGAAAATCAGAGAGAGGTTGCTTTTGTTTTTGTTGTTTTTTATGTTTTTTTTTAGATTTGAAAACATGTATTCTCTCGAAACATGTATTTTATGAAATCAATGACGCTCAAAATTATTAATAATAAACGTTAATAGTTAATAAGTGCTAATAAAATTATTTTCACAGATTACTCACAGAGAACTCATTGAATACTTAAAGGATGATTTGACTTATTCTAACATTTTATTTGGAGATCCTATTGTATTGGATTCTTCCAGTCAAAATACGAGAGAGCAGATTTTGGCGGAGAATATGTAGTCATGTTATGAAAATAAAATCAGTTGACGGAAAAATTTCATTCTTGATAAGATGAGGTTACTGTAGAAAATTATTTGAGGTTTTGGAAGATACATAATTCGTAATACAGATAGGAAACATGCTAATCTACATAACTGAAATTTTTCCTATAATTTAGAGTATTAAAGTATCTCACAGGAAATTGTCCAGCTAGGACTTTTTTATCTCGCGGGGAAAAAATGAATTAATACATTTAAATCAAGTTTATTCAGATAGTTTGGCTTGAAGTTAACCTGCCTAATATATTATATATTCATAATGGATATTCTTTACACGTGACAAAAGTAATTCCAGCTACGAAATAAGCTTGTTTAAAATTAAGTTAATGAAAATTGTATTATGATCAAAATGCAATTTTGGCCACTGAGCATGGCATTGCTGATAATATTTATACATATAAGATTGTGCTATGAGAAAAAATAGAAAACTTAAATTTCAATAAATAAACGAAGGCACTTCTATTGATTTAACATAAAATATAGGGTCCTTATGATGAATTTCTAATTTAAAAAACATCTTCTTTCTTATGATATCAACATATTTTTTTTTGTTCTGGCCCGAGCTGCACATACCCACGCTACGCCGCTGCCCGGTGTAACAGGCCAGATTAAACCCCCGACCAGAATATACCCGGGTATAAACTGGCCTAGGCCAGAATATACCCCTCCAGGCCAGAATATACCCCTTTGACAACATGAGGATATATAGTAAAAAATGACTGAACGACTATATTGACATTCTATTAGAGTTTTTGCTATGTCAGAGAAGTTAAACTCATTTCTTAGGTAGGAAAGATGTTTCAATAACAATAAAATAACAATAATAAAATAATTTCTTTTATTACGATGTCTGATAGGAGGGTAACTTTTTATCTAAAGTTACAGTCTACACGAGTCTAGATGGAATCAGCGTTTTTTAAAATTAAATTTTATAGTTGAATAATTCAAACAATACATGAATTGATTTTTAAATAAAGTAATTTAAGCGCGATATGGACTATAGTTATAGTATAGCTTTTCAAACACTTGCGAAAAATTTTTTCGTGTACCTCGCGTATTAATCAAATCATTATGTTTAATTATTTTGAGTATGGCAATAAAGATTTTTTTAAAGTATTGAATTAAATTATGCATTTTTTTCCCTCGCATACATTTTAAATGTTACTGGCAACCACGGTTTAGGGCTATATTCATTTTGTTTTTGAAATAAAGATATCATGGCACGTTTCCCATTTTTTAAAATCTATCTGAATATACACTGATATGCAAAATAGTTAAAAGAATAGGCCGACTAAAGTGTGGGAAACATCGTTTGACTTCCCCAATGTTACTTGTCGTATTTCAGAACCTTTATCTGTAGCTCGGTTTGCCTTTGCGGCGTCTTAAGACATTCAAAAGTAACCTTTGTTCTAGTAGCGCAAATTATTGTTATTTTTAAATCAGTGCAATTCCTTTTTACCCGTGTTACTCTTAAACCAGTACGGTCATCCTTATTGGATTTCGCCAATGTTGGATTGTCCGCTTTCTATGCTTTTATCTATTGTTATGAAGCAAGGATTGCGTTCCGTTTAATCTGTATTCAAAAGAACCTCTGATCTCGTCGCGCCTTTTAATTTTATTATAAACCAGCCTAATTTCTTTTGAAAGGCGTAAATATAAATCATGGAACCCTGATGTTTGATCCCTACCTCGTTGTAAAATCATTAAACAAGGGAAGAGTGTAGCTAAAGAATATATCGACTGACAAAATACTAAGAAACACCGACAATGTCAGTAACGTAAAAGTTTACAGCAATTAACAGGTTTCTTCACCCAAACAGTTGACTAATGACTCTGTTAAAGGCAATGTCAATGGGAGCATACAATAAAAGGAACAAGAAAACACAGGTGAAGAAAAAGATCATCTTGATACAACCTGTCTAAAAAAATGCAGTTTAGGTCTTTAAACCCACTAACAATTTCAAGAAGAAAGCGTCTAAGCACAACCCTTGGCTTTAGTTTTGACAAGTTTGTATATTATGGCCGCAATCGAGATCTTGTACAACCAAGGTGTACATATTAAGAGGGGTAGGGAAGGTTACTTCAGGGTCATAAGTTACATTCTGACAGGAACAGAGGACAACCATATACTCCTCAGAGTTAAAGTAATTCAACACGTGAACACTGGCAATACATAACAACTACATACAACTACATAACAACCACATAACAACTAAATGACAACAACATAACAAACACATAACAACCACATAACAACGACATAACAACTACATAACAACCACATAACAACTACATAACAACTACAAAACAACTACATAACAACCACATTACATAACAACTACATAACAACCACATAACTACATAACTACATAACAACCACATAAAAACCACATAACAACTACATGACAACCACATAACAACCACATAACAACCACATAACACATAACAACTACATAACATCAACATAACAACCACATAACAACCACATAACCACATAACAACTACACAACAACTACATAACAACTACATAACAACCACATAACAACTACATTACAACAACATAACAACCACATAGCTACATAACAACTACATAACCACATAACTACATAACAACTACCTAACTACATGACAACCACATAACTGCATAACAACTACATAAAAACTACATAACAACCACATAACTACTACATAACAACCACATAATAACATAACACTCGTGGGAGATGCTGATCTTCTATCGAGCGCCTCCCCAGCCGGCGGATAGGGGAAAGCCCACCAGATATGGAGGGTACCGGGGAAATAAAATACCCGGGGTGGACCAAAATCAGCCCTACTGCCTTGTAGGAAGTGGAGGGATCCACAAAGGCTAGGGACCTAACCCGAACAAAGGCAGCTACCCATTGAGCTGTGAGGGGCAACCCCCCAAGTGGTTGTGCGCAAGGCCAACAACCCTGCCATGTAAAAAATCATAGTTACAAAAACACCGAAAAGAGTAACAAAAGACATTTCAGTCCTGGGAGAGAATGGATTCCTTGAGGAGGAAAATATGACGCCTAATAGTGAAAGCCAAAACCTGGAAGCTATTAGGCCGACAACCATCATTTCTACCAGGACTACCACCGTCATTGGAGCTTGGAATGTCCGCACCATGTACGAGGCTGGTAAAGCTGCACAAATAGCCGCTGAGATGAGGAACTATAAGCTCACCATTCTCGGAATTAGTGAAGCAAGATGGACTGGATGGGGACAGAAGAGATTAATCTCAGGAGAGATGGTGTTATTTTCGGGACACGAAGAAGACGATGCCCCACATACCCTGGGTGTTGCTATGATGCTATCAAGGGCAGCACAAGGAGCACTCATTGGATGGGAGGCCCATGGACCTAGAATTCTTTTAGCAACCTTTCGAACAAAGAAACGTAGCATCAACCTAGATGTTATACAATGCTACGCACCAACTAATGAAAGTGATGAAGGAGACAAAGAAGAATTCTACAATAGAGTAATGACCATAGTCCAGGGTCGCCCACGGAGGAACATCGTCGTCCTCATGGGAGACTTTAATGCCAAGATCGGCAATAGCAACACAGGGTACGAAGAGGTTATGGGACAGCAAGGGATAGGCGAGATGAACGACAATGGTGAGAGGTTTGCTGACCTATGTGCCGCAGCAGACCTGGTCATAGGGGGGAGTATTTTCCAGCACAAGAGGATTCACAAAGCTACATGGGTCTCACCGGACATGAGAACGATGAACCAAATAGACCATGTATGTATTTCTAAAAAATTCAGGCGATCTCTCCAAGACGTACGTGTTAAGAGGGGAGCTGATGTTGCCTCAGATCACCATCTTCTTGTGGCCAGGATGAAATTAAAACTAAAGAGACATTATACCGAGCAAACAGCATACAGGACTCAGTATAATACCTCCCTCCTAAAGGACCAAGCCAAAAAGGAAGAATTCAAAATCTCACTATTCAATAAGTTCCAAGTCCTACAAGAAATACTGGAAGACGAAACCACCGAAGGGAAATGGCAAAGCATGAAAGAAACAGTACAGTCAACATGCCAAGAAGTGCTAGGAAACAGGAAACAGGCACACAAAGAATGGATGACAGCAGGTACGCTGAGTAAAATAGAAGAAAGGAAAAGAAAGAAAGCAGAAGTGAATAACAGCCGCACCCGAGCACAGAAAAACAAGGCCCAGATGGAATATGCAGATGCAAATAAGGAAGTTAAGAAAAGCATCAAGAGGGACAAGAAGGAATTTGTTGATAAACTTGCTAAAGAAGCAGAGGATGCAGCTCACCAGGGGAACATGAGGGAACTGTTTGATACCATTAAGACGCTGTCAGGGAAATTTAGCAAGGTAGAGAGACCAGTAAAGGACAAAATGGGAAACACCATACCAAGTGAGGAGCAACAGAGAGGGAGATGGAAGGAGCACTTTGAAGAGCTCCTAAACAGGCCTGAACCAAGGAATCCACCAGATATTCAACCAGCCGATAATGACCTACTAATTGACTGTATTAGTCCCACCAAAGAAGAGATTAGCAGGGCCATTAAACAACTCAGAAATGGAAAGGCTGCGGGACCCGATGGCATCCCAGCCGAGGCACTGAAGGCGGACTTGGAAACCAGTGTGGAAATGCTGCACCCTCTGTTTATGAAGATATGGGAAGAGGAGCAAGTTCCTTCCGATTGGAAAGAGGGATACCTTATCAAGATCCCAAAGAAGGGAGACTTAAGCTCCTGCTCGAACTACAGAGGGATCACCCTGCTGTCCATCCCAGGAAAGGTTTTCAACCGTGTACTACTTAACAGGATGAAAAACGCTGTAGACCCTCTGTTGCGGGACGAACAAGCTGGCTTTCGCACCAACAGATCCTGCACGGACCAGATAGCGACACTGCGCATCATTCTAGAGCAGTCACTAGAGTGGAACTCACCGCTCTATGTCAACTTTGTTGACTATGAAAAAGCCTTCGACAGTGTTGACAGGCAAACCTTGTGGAGATTGCTAAGGCATTACGGGGTGCCACAGAAGATTACGGATATAATCAGAAACATGTATGAAGGGATAAACTGCCGAGTTATCCATGGCCAGCAGGTGACAGATGCGTTCCAGGTGAAGACTGGTGTGAGACAAGGTTGCTTGCTGTCACCATTCCTCTTCCTGTTAGCCATTGACTGGGTGATGAAAACATCTACACAGCAGAAAAGGAATGGCATCCAATGGACCTTGTGGGATCAACTGGATGATCTTGACTTTGCTGATGATCTTGCCCTTCTTGCACATACCCAACAACAGATGCAGGAGAAAACAAACATTGTCGCAGCCACATCTGCTAGCATGGGTCTCAACATTCACAAAGGGAAGAGTAAAATCCTCAAGGTTAATGCCACCAGTATATCACCCATTATGCTTGAAGGAGAAGCCCTTGAGGAGGTGGACAGTTTTGTTTACCTTGGCAGCGTGGTAGATAAGCAAGGTGGTACAGATGCGGACGTCAAAATAAGGATCGGAAAAGCAAGAGCAGCCTTCCAGCAACTCAAAAATGTTTGGGTCTCTAACAACTTAGGCAGCAAGTTAAAAGTAAGGATTTTTAACGCTATGGTAAAACCTGTGCTGCTATATGGAGCCGAGACATGGAGAACAACGGCCGTAAACTTGACCAGAATACAGTCCTTCATCAACAACTGTTTAAGAAGGATTCTCAGAATTCACTGGCCAGACAAAATCAGCAACCAGGAACTGTGGCAGCGGACAAAACAGAAGCCCATTGAGGAAGAGATTCTCCAGAAGCGGTGGAGGTGGATTGGTCATACACTAAGGAAACCTGCTCCTAACACAACAAAGCAAGCCCTGAAATGGAACCCACAGGGTAAGCGGAAAAGAGGCCGTCCAAGAAACACTTGGCGCCGAGAATTGGAGGCAGACATCAAGAAAATTGGCCATGAATGGAAGATCCTGGAGAAGCTGGCCCAGGATAGAGATGCCTGGAGGTCTCTCGTAGGTGGCCTATGCCCTTGGAGGAATCGCAGACGCCGACGATGATCGGTAGATGCCCCTCATGGACGAGAAGGCTCAACAATAACATAACAACTACACAACAACCACATAACAACTACATAACTACCACATAACAACTACATAACAACCACATAACTACATAACAACTACATAACCACATAACAACTACATAACTACATGACAATCACATAACAACCACATAACAACATAACAACTACATAACAACCACATAACAACCACATAACAACTACATAACAACCACATAACTACATAACAACGACATAACTACATAACAACTACATAACAACCACATAACAACTACATAACAACCACATAACAACTACATAACAACCACATAACAACTACATAACAACCACATAACTACATAACAACTACATAACAACCACATAACTACATAACAACCACATAACTACATAACAACTACATACCAACCACATAACTACATAACAACCACCTAACAACCACATAACTACTACAGAACAACAACATAACAACGACATGACAACCACATAACACCTACATGACAACTACATGACAACCACATTACAACTACATAACAACTACATGACAACTACATAACAACCACATAACAACCACATAACAACCACATAACAACCACATAACAACCACATAACAACCACATAACAACCACATAACAACCACGTAACAACTACATGACAAATATTTAACAACCACATAACAACCACATAACAACCACATAACCACATAACAACCACATAACTACATAACAACCACATAACTACATAACAACTACATAACAACCATATAACTACTACATGACAACTAAATGACAACTACATGACAAACACATAACAACCACATAACTACATAACAACTACTTAACAACCACATAACAACCACATAACAACTACATAACAACCACATAACTACATAACAACTACATAACAACCACATAACTACATAACTACATAACAACCACATAACTACATAACAACTACATAACAACCACATAACAACCACATAGCAACGACATGACAACCACATAACACCTACATGACAACCACATTACAACTACATAACAACTACTTAACAACTACATAACAACCACATAACAACTACATTACATAACAACCACCTAACAACCACATAACAACCACATAACTACATAACAACTACATAACAACCACATAACAACCACATAGCAACGACATGACAACCACATAACACCTACATGACAACCACATTACAACTACATAACAACTACTTAACAACTACATAACAACCACATAACAACTACATAACAACCACATAACTACATAACAACTACATAACAACCACATAACTACATAACTACATAACAACCACATAACTACATAACAACTACATAACAACCACATAACTACATAACAACCACCTAACAACCACATAACTACATAACAACTACATAACAACCACATAACAACGACATGACAACTACATGACAACCACATTACAACCACATAACAACTACATGACAACTACTTAACAACCACATAACAACCACATAACAACCACATAACAACCACATAACAACCACATAACAACCACATAACAACCACATAACAACCACATAACAACCACGTAACAACTACATGACAAATATTTAACAACCACATAACAACCACATAACAACCACATAACAACCACATAACTACATAACAACTACATAACAACCATATAACTACTACATGACAACTACATGACAACTACATGACAAACACATAACAACCACATAACCACATGACAACCACATGACAACCACATAACAACCACATGACAATTACATAACTACCACATAACAACTACATAACAACCACATAACCACATGACAACCACATAACACCTACATGACAACTACATGACAACTACTTAACCACATAACGACATGACAACCACATAACAACCACATTACAACCACATAACTACTACATGACAACTACATGACAACCACATAACAAACACATAACAACTAAATGACAACTACATAACAACCACATAACAACTACATGACAACTACATAACAACCACATAACAACCACATAACAACTACATAACAACTACATAACAACCACATAACTACATAACAACTACATAACAACTACATAACAACCACATAACTACATAACAACTACATAACAACCACATAACTACAAAACAACTACATAACAACCACATAACTACATAACAACCACCTAACAACCACATAACAACAACATAACTACATAACAACTACATAACAACCACATAACAACCACATAGCAACGACATGACAACCACATAACACCTACATGACAACCACATTACAACTACATAACAACTACATAACAACCACATAACAACCACATAACAACCACATAACAACCACATAACCACGTAACAACTACATGACAACCACATAACAACCACATAACAACCACATAACTACATAACAACCACATAACAACCACATAACTACATAACAACTACATAACAACCACATAACAACCACATAACAACTACATGACAACCACATAACACCTACATGACAACTACATAACAACTACATAACAACTACTTAACAACCACATAACAACCACATAACAACCACATGACAACCACATGACAACCACATAACACCTACATGACAACTACATGACAACTACATGACAACTACTTAACCACATAACAACTACATGACAACCACATAACACATACATGACAACTACATGACAACCACATAACAACCACATAACAACCACATAACAACCACATAACAACCACATAACAACCACATAACCACGTAACAACTACATGACAACCACATAACAACCACATAACAACACATAACTACATAACAACCACATAACAACCACATAACTACATAACAACTACATAACAACCACATAACAACCACATAGCAACGACATGACAACCACATAACACCTACATGACAACTACATAACAACTACATAACTACTTAACAACCACATAACAACCACATAACAACCACATAACAACCACATGACAACCACATAACACCTACATAACAACTACATGACAACTACATGACAACTACTTAACCACATAACAACTACATGACAACCACATAACAACCACATAACACATACATGACAACTACATGACAACCACATAACAACCACATAACAACTACATGACAACTACATAACAACCACATAACAACCACATAACCACATAACAACCACATGACAACCACATAACAACCACATGACAACCACATAACACCTACATGACAACCACATTACAACCACATTACAACCACATGACAAATACATGACAACTATATGGGTACGCTGAGGAAACCAGGATAACCAATATCAACATTAAAAACTAACACTATCAACATTAAAAACTAACACTATCAACATTAAAAACTAACACTATCAACATTTAAAACCAACACTATCAACATTTAAAATTCTAATACAAATTCAAAACTAGATATAAAGTAATGATAAGCGTATGGCGTAATAATCTTCTGTATAGAAAGAGCGTCTCTAAATGATAAGATAAGATAATGGTAAGGAATCCAAAGTGTTAACACTCGTTTGAAAAGCAAAAAATAAAACCAGTCTTAAATTATAGTTTTAAAATAATCATGTAGTGCTTGATTATGTTAATGTTAAATTTAAACAAATAAAAACACTGATTTCATAAATATTTGCATACACTGTAACTTTTGAACTTGAATCGTCAAAATTATATAAGATTTCATATTTTAAAACAGAGACAACGACAATACGATATCATTTTAAAATAAAATGTAATGCTCCTTTCATTCATCATAAAATATTGTATAACTAGATTGTGCTGGGGCGCCGTGGCGCCTGCGGCGCCCACTTTTTTTAGGGCGCCTACGGCGCCAACCTTTTTCAAAAGCCCAACTAACTTGTCCTTTTTTGTTAAATACAAAATATTAAACTTTCTGAAATGTACGCAAAGTATTTAATAATAGGGGTTGTAGGGCGCCTACGGCGCCCACTTTGTTTTTTGTCAAAAGCCCAAGTAACTTATCCTTGTTTGATAAATACGAAATTTCTAAACTTCCTGGAATGTACACAAAGTATTTTACATCTTTAATTTATAATCATCTTGCGCACCGATGCACACCTTGTATTTTAAAATATAAGATCAAACAATGACGTCATATTAAATATTTTTACAGTGCTAATCAACACACGATTTTTCAACTGCTATAGACTGTTGTACATCGTTCCTCAGAGTTCTACATCCGTACATCCAACAGTGACTTGGGCTTTTTATATTATTTATTATTATTTTATTTTAATTAAAACAATTTTGCTACTTAAGAAAGAAGTTTAATTTCTTTGACAGAGCTAAAACACGAAGAGAAAGTCTAAAAAGCCATTCATCCATTTTGTACTATATATCCTCAAGGGGGTATATTCTGGCCTGAGGGGGTATATTCTGGCCTAGGCCAGTTTAACCCTGGGGGTATATTCTGGCATAGGCCAGATTATACCCGGGTATATTCTGGTCCGGGGTTTAATCTGGCCTGTTACACCGGGAACCCGTTCAAGTTTCGGACTGGTACCCGGCAGCTTTTTTTCAACAATATTGACTGCCCTACTGAGATAGATTCGTTATTTCCACTAGTAAAGATAGATCTATTAGATGCGTGGTATAAACTAGTTAGGTAGAAGTATATATAGTGATATTCACCAGTGAGGTAGATTTTGTTGTATTGTATTAACTATTGAGTTATATTTTGTTGTATGCACTAATGGGGTATATTTGTGATATCCCCTGATGGGGAAGGAACTGATTGATTTGGTGAAGTTAATGAACTTGGTGCAGTTGAAGAACTCAATGCAGTAAGTGCAATTCCTCTCCATTACCTAAGGCAGGGGTGGGAAAACTACGGCCCCGGGCCGCATGCGGCCCGTAGGCATATACATGTTGCGTTCTTATGTCGATGTTAATTTTCTTTGTTTAGCATTTTCGCTTTATTTTTAAAATTTTATTCCGAGTATTTGATTGATTCGAATCTAGGTATATTAAATTGGTTTTATGGCTCCATAATTGATTTATGATCATTAGTCATTAATTGTTAACATCCTTATTCGAAACTGCATTTCAGCTCAACTGTAAGTGGCTTTTGTTTACGATTTACATATTGGCAGTTTTTTTAAAACTTGTAATTTAAAAGTGAATTGACGTTGATTAAACCATAAGTGCTGCCAAAAAAAAAGAAAGATTGAGGACGAAGGTCGTGTTTTTAATGAAGAATGGACTGCTAAATATTGCTTCACAACCGTTGGCAGCAAAGCAGTCTGCTTGCTGTGCCTGAGTGTGTGAGCGTCTTTAAGGAGTACAACTTAAAAAAAAATCCAACACATTTTGATTTCGGGCACTATTTAACGAACGAAGAGAGAAAATGGAATTTCCAGGAGTTGGTTAATAATTTAGAGAAGCAGCAAACTGTTTCCACCAAATAGTCTTTTATACAAGATGCTGCAACCGAAGCCAGTTTTGTGCTGTCCCATAAGATTGTAAACGGAAAAGGTATTTTTCTGACAGCGAGTTTATAAAGGAATGCTTGTCAGATGCAGCAAGCATTATGTGTCCAGAACAGATAAAAAATTTGATAGCATTTCTTTATCAAGGAGAACTGTAGTCAGGCGTTTTGAAAAAAAATTAGCGTCAATTTGATGGACCAACTTCGTGATGCAAGCAAAGACTTTTTGTGGTACTCTCTTGCGTTGGACGAAGTACCGATGTACAGGATACAGCACTTTTGTGGGTATTTATACGGGAAATAAACACTCGACTTGAGCTTACCTGTAGCCGTCTGCTAGAGTTAAACCTCAGCAGTCCGCCTTAGTGACCGGCACGGGTCACTGCATGTTCACTCCAGACCACGATGTGACTGAGTTCACTCGAGTGACTGGAGTTCACTCGAGGTGACTGGAGTTCACCGTGACTGGGTTCACCACGCCAGCGGGCCAGTAACACTTCCCCTGGTCTGGGTGAGAGATTGATTGTTAATAATGTGGTAGTGTGCACACCCACACAGCGCCGCACCATGTGCACCGCACCGAGATGCACTAGGTGGTATGAGAGAAGAAAGGAAGTAGAGAGAGAATGACAGTTTGATGCGCTAGAAAGAAAGAAGTGAACGTGATAACTAAAGTTCCAATGTTGTGAATAAACACTGTTAAAAAGACAACTGTTTCAGTCCCACCTTTGTGACCTGTCTTAAATTAAAGCCTCCACACGGCTACCTGTCGAAGAGTTATTTAGTGTTGAGCCACTCAAAGACACAACTAAAGGCCAGGACTTATTCAATGCTGTTTAGAAATGTATTGAAAGAACTGGTTTGGTGTGGAACAAGATAGCAAGTGTAACAACAGAGTGCTGACCATTCACTCTTACCTCTGCACTATTTCCTCCATCATGAAAGTCTGTGCAAAGCAGCGTTGAATATCAAGCATGTTATTGGCCCAGTTGTCAGTGTGATAAACCTCATCAGAGCCAGGTTATAACCACAGGCAGTTCAAGGCACTGCTTGAAGATCTGGAAACTGAATATTATGATATTATCTACCACAGCAGGGTCCGCTGGCTGAGCCTGGGCCAAGATATTGAGGCGAGTGTGGGATCTCAAGGAAGAAATAGTTATGTTCCTGGAGATCAAGGGTTTGTTTGTGACTTTGTTACTAACATTTTTAATGAAGAGTGGAAGTCAGTCTTCATGATACCATTGACATTATGGAAAGTTGAATGTCAAACTTCAGAGCAATATCTTGTTTGCACATGACATTTATGTGTATGTTAAATCATTTCAGGCAAAGCTCTCCCTGTTCTCCAGGCAAGCAGGTGAAAACAGGTTTAGCCATTTCCCTTTGCTGAAACAGAAAACCATTTCTAGTGAAAAGGCTAACAAGTACAAGGCTCAGTTGGATGACTTGGTCGTGAAAGTTGAAAGGAGGTTCCAAGACTTATCTTATCTTATCTGTTTACAGACGCTCCTTCTATACAGAAGATTATTGCGTCCTACGCTTATCTATGGTTTGTGTTTAGTCCTGCATTTTTATTAGAGATTTAAATGTTGATAAAGTGTTGGTTTTCCTGGATTCTTCAGACTTCAATAACCTTGGAACCACTCTTCAATATCATCAGTTCACCATTTAGTGCAAAAGCTGATTCAGCCCCAGAGGAGATACAGGAGATGCTTGACCTAGAAGTAGATTATGACCTGAAAGAGAAGTTCAAGTCATTTCTTTTGCTGGAGTTTTATGGATGTTTGTCAGCAGCAGCATTTCTACACTAAAAGCCTTTGCTGCAAAATTTGTGTCAATATTTTATTCATTATTTTTATTTATTCCACAAACTAAAGACATTAAAATAATGATGCCTTGAGTGAATAAAAACATATGAGTCGCCAACATTTTTGTTCCAGTAGTTTAACTACGTTAAACTCGATTAAATGTACCAGCACATAATTGTAATGTTCGTACACTACTTGAGCCCTATGTTTTTCAGCTCAGTATCATTAGTATCAGAAGTTTTTAGATTAAAAGGAGAATGGGTGTTTGAAATTTTGGCATTAGAAACGTTCACGTATTTTAGTATAGTTTCATCATTTTAAAATATTTTTATCTAGGCTTTTCTTTTATCCTATTAAACTTTTTTATAACTTTATTTGTTTTCAGAAGTTAATTATGAAAGAGAAATTTTTATCCCCACTTCCCCCCCAAAAAAAAATAATAAAAAGATGGGTTTTATTTGTTGATGCTTTTCTATCGGAAAATTATGAATTCAGTGTCTTTGAGTTAATATTTCATTATATATATTTTTTATCATAGGCGTGAAAGCATAGATATGCATGTTGATATATAGGTAGTCCTCCGATTACGACGGTACATTTCAGGAAGTTTAATATTTCGTCTGCCTGCTACACTAAAAATGTGGAGTACAAGGTAATCTATGATATGTAGCTTAAAAAATCAGTTAACTTGCAATAATAAAACAGTCCCAAAACACAAACAACATTAAAACAAATTATGAAAAATAAAGAAAAGAAAACAGTCACAGCAGAAAATCTTTTTTTTTAAAAAGCGCTGGACATGAAAGAGGCAATGTCCTATGTTTTAAAAGATATAAAGCCATTTGGGCTTGGACAAACCGACAGCATGGACGAATCCCACCTCACGACTCCCTCCACCACAGTGGGGTGGGGGAATTCGATTTTTATCACAATGGGTTTTATTTGTTGATGCTTTTCTAGAGGAAAATTATGAATTCAACGTCTTTGAGTTAATATTTCGTTATATATATATATATATATATTATAGGCGTGAAAGCATAGATATGCATGTTGATATATAGGTAGTCCTCCGATTACGACTGTACATATCAGGAAGTTTAATATTTCGTTCGGCTGCTACACTAAAAATGTGGTGGTGCAAGGTTATCTATGATATTTAGCTGTTCATATCGTATTGTGTTCATGGTAATAAAAGATAAATGTTCTTTTCTATTGCAGTATTTCATACATATCTTTGTTATTTCTGTTCATATCGTATTCTGTTCATGGCAATAAAGGCCACATGTTCTTTTCTATTGCAGTATTTCGTAAATTTCTTTGTTATTTCTTCTGTCGGATTTGGTTCAGCCAGCTTCAGCAGGCTTTTCCACTAGTTATGTTATAAAAATAAAATGATAAGCGGGAAGATAAATAAAAATACGTGTTAATAGGTAAATACAAAAGTGAATCTTACCTGAATTAATGCCAACGCAGCTTGGACAACTACAGCTACAAAAGGGACAGCCACACATCGTAAACATCTACATCTGTTCCAGTGTTCGTCTGACTACATTGACATCTACAGCTACACCCGTGGCAGTAAGACAACTTGGACTTCTCTTGATGTTCTAGAAGAGGCCAGTGAATGCGGTGATCCATCAGAGCAAACTGTCCACAACATCGTCATTTTGACTTTATAAAGCTTTCAAACTGGAGTAGTGATTGCTTGCTCCATTAAGTTTTATCCAATAGTAGAGTGACATAGAGGATGTTTTATCCAATAAAGGTGTAATTTAATTGTCTTTGCTGTTGTTGCTTCTGCAGTTTGTTTTGATATCTAAACTTATGCCAAACCCTCAACTTGTGTATTGAGCCTTGGCTGATGACTTGTGCATAGGATGAAGGCTTTAGTCTTGTTTCTCTGCAAAGGAAAAAAAAACTTTTAGGGGACATACATTTCGGAGAGTCCATAAAAAAAAAGACATTAGAGCTTAGAAGATAAACCATTACCGAACTTGTACTAGGTACTGAATAAGTGAAAAAAGCAAGCTATTCTTAGCATAAGGTTAGAGAGTGGGCTTATGATGCTAAAAATAAGTCATATAAATATTCTTAGGTTTTTTTAAGAAATAAATTGGAAACAAATACATAACAGACACCTGCCGACAAAAAAATTGCCCTGATGAAATCCTAGACACATCATCCTGCCTAACTTTCACTAAACACAATGAACTTTCAAGTAACTCATTAAAAAAGTGCTATTCACTCAAAAGTCACCAAGTTCATTCGCACGGGAAACACATCGGGAGACACATCGCCCCCCTCCCCCACCCCCTCGCTCGTATTTAAAAAAAAAGTTCAGAGCTACAGGGAAAAAGGGGATCTCAAATATTTTTTTTTAAGAAGCAATTTGACCTCGGTTTCATATGCGATGATGTGTGACACCAATCTCGTTGTTAGAAACACAACAAATAACTGGGAGAAAGAGTGGCAGAAAATGGGTGAGACTGCAATCAGGATTTTAAATAAACAAATATATGTTATTAAAACAGGGTGTGAATAGGCCTGTGCCTGACAAGACGTCGCAGAACAACGGGTATATCACAACAATAGTATTTAGTGAACAAGGATATAAACTTAATGTGGGGGTGGCACATTTGTACATTAACCACGAGCGAAAAAAAAATCCGAACTATTCCTCTGTATCATCACTCAAGAGTTTTCCAAAATATAGTAACATAAAAAAACATAATATTAGTTTACCTTAGAACTTTGTATTTAGCAAAATAGGACGATGGAGTCCGATCAGCTGTGTACATGGACTTGAACAACTACCAACAACAACTTCTCGGGGGTGTATGACGACACTGACTGGCCGTATATCCGTTTCGAGTTAGCCCGCTTATTTTACAGCGACCAATGAAATGACAAGAGTGCAAAGTTTAGCAAATAGTAACGCAATCCAAATTTTCCATCATGTTTACATACAAAACATAACTGGTTTGCTCCAGTTTCATGGAAATATTTTTAGTTAACCAGGTCAGCACGAAAGTCCATTCCATGGCCATCGAAGTGTGACGAGTGTTAACAATTTTAAAGGGGTTTTAACTGTCCAGCATGAGACATCAGACTGAAAACGCGGTTTATTGAAATGGTGGCCTTCATACCAGAGGCGTCACTAGGGGGAGATGCGTGTGGTGCTGACCGCACCCTGACAAGGAGTTACACCAAAATGTAAAATTGGTTATATGCTCCTGTTACTTGGCACTGGCAGACTCGGAGAAGATCTATGGGGTTAGTCGTGAGGGGGGTAACATCATGAACTGCCACACTGGGGGACACCCAATCCTGGGGGACGCCTCTGCTTCATACACTGACTCTCGTACCTACTAAGATTATTGAAGATTTTTTTAAACAAATAAATGTATCAAGGGTTAATTTTTTTAGGAGTTAACTAAATTAAGTCATGCAATTTTCGGAAATACATTTTAGGTGAATTAATTTGAGTCGCAGCTCTCCCCTGAATACCGAACCTTTCCATACCTGACCAAGAGTAGAGTATAATTTACGATCGCTGTCTGCGTTATGAAATAAAAATCTTTTGCTTAATAATTAAACTCTAGCTAGCAGTAAGACAAAATTAGCATCAAAAACATATCCAATATAGTGGGTCGTCCATAAATGACGTTCCGCGATTTTGGCCGATTTTTAACCCAACCCCCTCCCGTCACTCTTCGTCACAAAAACTTAGACCCCTCCTCCAAAATGACGTCACAAAGCTGTGACCCCCCTCCTAAAAGCGATCTTTTCTATTTGGAAATGAGCATGTTTCAAGTCACTTTTTTGTCATTTAAGAATGTATTTAGTGTATGGCTGCACTCTAATATCGTAACACGCGTGAATCCATGTAAAACGTTATAAAATAAATAGTAAGAAATCGAATATTTAAGTGTAACTTTGATTTTTTTGTGTTTTGACGTGACGTCCCAATTCTTAAAGTTCCCCCCTCCCCTCGTCACGCATCGTCACCAAAGTGGGGACCACCCCCCCCCTCCCTAAGTGAGTGTCGTCCTTTACGAACGGCCCCCAAGCATTAAACAAGAGAATTCAGCTGACTCAGATGGAGAGTTGAGTTGTCAATGTGAGAATTAGAGAATAAGAAAAGTGTATGTATTCAAAATTGTTAGCATAGTAAACATTACGAAACTGTTTTTCCTTTTTTAAGTCCAATAAGCTGTCTTAAATTAACGAAGAATTAACAAATAGCTGATAAGATACATCCTTCTCAATATACCTACATTTACATATTGACTCATACTGCACAACTACCAGTCATAGGAAGAAGTAATCATTTTCCATCGTGAATTTAAAAGGACATATCTTTAAAATTTGATTTACGTTGTCTCACTTATGGGTTTATTTAATTCCATCATTGATTTACATATTTGTAAGAACTCTTTTAAAAAAATTATCCTTTAGTTGTAAATGCTGCCTAAAGTTTATTAACTATGTTCTTTCTATTATTAGCAATGAAGTTTCTGTATATTGTTCACAAATTTCGATTTTAATGTAATCATTTTTGTTCTGTTTTCTTTTATTTATATTTTTTTAAATAATACTTACACTCGCGTCTGTCAAATGATCATGTTATTTGTTTCGTTCTTAGTATTTTTTAGCTTAAAACAAGTTTGTATGAATTTAGTGTATTATCCTATTTCATTTTTTTTATGACCGTGCGAATGACGTAAAATAATTAATACGAGATACTACATGTGGCGCAGCATACGCCGAAGACTTACTCATAGATAGTGCAAAGAAAAGGGCGGGGGGGGGACGAACACAAACTTTAGCACAAACAAATGGAGACAACGCGAGTGAGCGTTGGGGGGACCGCCGAAGCATTTTTGGGAAGTATTTCGGACATCGCGACAATTTCTGCCTCGCCACCATACATTCCTGAAGTATTCATGTACTGAGCGTATTATTGAGGAGAGTGTTTGATTACATTTCCGTCACTGAGGACAAGGTAGAGCACGTCGCCAAAGTTATACCCATATTGAGAAACAAATAGTATAGCCATGTTGCCAAGTTGGAGAGCAACACCTTCGTCTATGATCTTTTCCCATGAAATATGCGACCGATAGAAACAGACAGTTAGTTACCTGATGAAGGAATTGGTATGACATTAAAAAAAGCTTTTTTTTCGTAAAATACATGCAAAGCGGTGTTTATTTTCGCTAAGAAAGGGGGAAAAGAACGGGCATAAACATAAATATTTTTTAAATAAAAAAAAATGTTGCACGCTAGGTCTTGAACCTAAGACTTGCCGCATGTCAGGGGAATGTAATAACCAATACACTACGAAATACATGTACTCTGTGAATGAACAACGAAACATGAATGCAAAAACATTGCTGGTCTCAAGACATGCCACGCCCATCCACTACCTACGCTTTCCAACCGTTAACTGTGATTGGTTGACCCCAGCGAGGGTCAATCGTCATTGCTCGGTTGCACATACTCGTTTAGGTGAAGTATATACATATATATTTATACATGTTTTAATACATATTTTTTTCAGCAAAAATGAAACGACATTATGTCATCACATGCTTTGTTTAATTAACATTTCAACATTTCTTTTTAATGTGTAAGGTAGCTTATGTGTATAGTACTGTCATTAAATTAATATGTGTATTGTTGGCGTTCTCACATATGACAAACTTTCGTGCAATAAATCCTTGAAATACTATTGTCAACAAAAATAACTTTAATATGAACACTATGTACACGAATATCAAATTGAGGTTACACTTCGTGGAAACATCATCACTACATTCTAGCAATCTTGAATAATACTCTCAAATCTTCTTCCCGCGCTTTCACCCACGTGACCTCTCCGTCATCCAACTCGTGATTCACACGTAACAAGGGGGTGGTGTAGCTTTGTGACGTCATATTTGTTTATTTTTAGCGTGTTTGGGTTTTTTCTCTCTGATCTAGGTTTTTTTGACGTGTTGGCTAGGTTTTTCCTAAAATTGTCACCGTCAGCACTGGTCTCAGCTGTCACAACAAATACAGGTGCAGTGCAGCACAGTTAATCAATCACGAAGCGTCTTCGCCATTTTTTTGTGCGTTGATGTTTTGTGTCCTTTCACATCGCAGTAAACTGTGTCTCAGTTCTCTCTACTGTAATACAGTACATCTGTAGTGACGTACGTAACTTTTGAAACTGTTATAAACAAAGTGCTTCAGAAATTATTGATTTCCATATCATTAGAAATAAATTTCATACTAAACGCAAAAAGTCAAGAAAACAAAAAGACATTCGTGACTTTTTTTTGATATAAGTGAAATATGTTTTACAGTACGTGTACATACATTATATGAAATGTAAAATAAACTTTGTTGTATTTTCATACTGTATTTGTAGTTTAATTATTAACCTAATTGTTCTTATAATTACGATTTATGTATGCATGTATGTAGTTAAAAAACAAAGTACATTTGTTTTACGGCAAAGCCTACACTAAAAAGAAGGGGCACCACCCGATAGAACGGAATTTCCGGTAGTCCGGCACCGAGCCGGTCCCGAACGTGCCGGATTATCGGAATTCTACTGTATTTGAAAAAATAAACAGTATTATCCCACCCATTGGTCGGTTTGTTTTATACTTCACCAGTCTCCTATTAAGTTTCTGACTTTGTTTAACTGACCACTGACAATTTAAGAGTGTTTTTTATAATTTTCTATCAATAATTTATTGTTTATTTTCTTTATAATTAACTTTTAATATTAGCGAGACAAACAATGTGATAGATTGTATTTAAAGCGTCTCTAAATGTCCTATCAAAAGACCTAACGATGATAAACCGCAGTTATAACAATGATGAGGCGGTTCATAAAATTTGAACGCGAGTCTTGAAGCAGTCTTGAGATTCATTAAAATAACCATTGCTTACTTACCGGTAAACGTTTGGTGGGGAGGATTCAGCCATTAACGTGATAGTTGTTGCAATGTTGTCACATTGTTTGCCTTCCTGGCCATGGCACTGCCATTATGTTGTCACATTGTTTGCCTTCCTGGCCATGGCACTGCCATTATGTTGTCACATTGTTTGCCTTCCTGGCCATGGCACTGCCATTATGTTGTCACATTGTTTGCCTTCCTGGCCATGGCACTGCCATTATGTTGTCACATTGCTTGCCTTCCTGGCCATGGCACTGCCATTATGTTGTCACATTGGTTGCCTTCCTGGCCATGGCACTGCCATTAAGTATGCTAAAACTATCTTATATACCGGTGTGTCATGGAGTTGCACTACGAACGCTTTAAAAAAAAATTTTTTTAGTGAACACGAAACTTTTCAACCATTTACAGTAAGACTTGCCAAAAATAATCAATTATAAAATTATATGTTTCTAAGAAATAACTCATTCATAATAACTTTTGTAATCAGCTCCCTTTCCTTGAAAAGATAGCATTCCTTAGATGGATTACCTTCCCATTTCCAATTATATACAGATCTGCATTATAAGCGATTTGGCTAAATCACTTATAATACTCTAGTTTTGTTTAGATCAATGTTTTTTTCTTCTCAGGATCGATAACGATGTGCCTAGTTTTGTTAAGATCAATTCGTGTAAAAACATAGACGGTATTTTATGTATGGAAAAAACTCATACAAGTGTTTATACAATGGAGTTAGGGCCACCAGCTGAAGGAGTACTTTGAGTTCAAACCCCAATGATTTTTTTTTAAATATAGGAAATCAAATTTGTTGGCAACAAGATTTGTCCGAATCCATCCAACTATCTGGCAGCCAATTTTTTTAAAAATTATTATCATTTAAATCATGTAAGAAAAAAATGACAATTTGTGCTCCTGGCACAGACGGTGTATGGCGTGTAGTTTAGAGTTCTCTTACACTTTATTTTGCATCATGATGCATCAATCCATTGGAAAACGTATGTGGACAAATATATGTGTTTGTTTGTGCGCACGTGCTAGTGTGTGTGTGTGTGTGTGTGTGTGTGTGTGTGCGTGCGTGTGCGTGTGATTTGAAACTCGTCTGCATTAAATTTAAATGAAAATGGAGCAAAGCTTGGTGATGGGAGTTTGGTAGTTTGCCTTAGGGGACCCGCCAAAGCCGTAAATCATGTATGCGAACCTACACACAGCGTAAATTCTTTTGCTGATTAAGTTGTGGTCTTACCACGCCATGTCTATGTTTATTTGTGAGTGGAGTAGCATTAATTGTTGATTTAAAAGGTCTCTTATTACTGAGTACATAGAAGTGATGGATAGTTTTAGTTTCCTGCAAAATAATATACGGATCTTTGTTCAAATTAAGAATGATTTTTGTTTGCCAAGGCTTAAGGTGACCACTGACATAATATGTTGTTTTTTTCCATCCCTGCTTAAAGAGGAATGAACAACAGTTACAAGGTCAAGGACAGTTGACTTAAAACCAAATAGTGTAATGACGTATGCTCTGATATAGATATAACTTCCTCTCTTCCATGTACATCCCAGTACTTACAATGACAATAGTGCAATGATGTTTGCTCATGTATAGATGTAACTTCCTCTCTTCCATGTACGTCCCAGTACTTACAATGACAATAGCGCAATGATGTATGCTCATGTATAGATTTTAACTTCCTCTCTTCCATGTACGTCCCAGTACTTACAATGACAATAGCGCAATGATGTTTGCTCATGTATAGATTTTAACTTCCTCTCTTCCATTTGCATCCCAGTACTCACAATGACGACCCAGAGCTCCGGAGCGCGAGCTTCACTGCCGAGGGTGAGCTACATCAAGGCCATCGACGTGTGGATGGCCACTTGTCTTATATTCGTGTTCGCATCGCTGCTTGAGTTCGCATACATCAACGTCCTCGCCAGGAGACGAGTCCCTTACAGATGTTTTGGCTCTCCCGAATCGTTCGAAAATTCGCCAGGCAGCAACGGGGTAAGTGGGTTAGCGTTTGTGAATGGTAACCAGACAAAACGACAAGTGACGAAACGACAAGTGACGAAACGACAAGGTGACAAAACGACAAGTGACGAAACGACAAGGTGACAAAACGACAAGTGAGAACACGAAAAAACGACATAGTGACAAAACGACAAGTAATAAAACGACAAGCGACAAAACGACAAGCGACAAAACGACATGGTGACAAAACGACAGGGTGACAAAAATAGGTCAAAATGGGACAACGAAAAAAACAAGGCCCATGATTCTGACTGAAGAGTATTTTTAGTTTTGGCCGCTGAGCCATTGAGTCTGACACCCTTAGTCTATGTTCAAAGTGACATAGTCACGGGGACTTCATTAAGGGGTTCTACAGTTATCTATGTTGTTTCTATGAAACCTTGTCATTTTGTCACCTTGTCGTTTTGTCTCCTTGTCGTTTTGTCACTTGTCATTTTGTCATGGAACCGTTGTGAAATATTCTGTGTAGCTTTACAATATCGCGCAATGAGAGGGATCACACAAACATTAATAAACAATATATTAATAAAAACTGGATTAATAGCTAATTAGTACTTATTAAAGCTTTTGAAAAGATTGATTTTGCTAATGGCTATTAAACTAATATCCCATTCAATTTACATTTTCGTAAAGGGGCAAACATTTTTAGAGGACTTAATTTTGATACAAATGCACTTAAAAATTGCAATAATTTTAGTATAATTTATTTTGTTATAGTTCGATTTTTCGGATATTTTTTTAATAAATAAAATTCAATCCGTGGCTTCAAATCTACTGATGTCAGCAGAAAGATGTGAAGCTAATCGTAATATAAAAAAAACTGCACTAACCAATAAATATTGGTTATCATTAACAAATTTCCTTTTGATTAGTGCTGTTCGAGATGTTTTAATGTGTTGAGTTTCCTAAAGTATGATACCTGGCACATTATCTCATTAAACAAACTATATGACGCTTAGTTGACTATATAAAGGATGACCTGGTAAAACGTTACAGTGGGATATATTTTTGGGAGCAACTTTTTTTTAAAGTAGCTCTGTTTGGTGCTAATTTAAATTTGATCATTTTGGGCTTGTAGAAGAATGGCTCTCTATCAAAGCATAGATTTCCATTCTCTGGGTTGATATGTAATTTTCTGGAATTGCGACCTTGAAATCTCAATTTTTGAAGGGAGAAAAACAGTTTTATCAACATTTCGTGCAGGTCTCTGATCCCGAAAAGGGAGATAAACCTAAACTGTCAAGACAAGATTCGAAAGCAGCTCGACTGTATGGCAAACAAGGTGCTCGTTACATAGACAGGTAGACATATTTACATATATTGGTAATTAAAATAACGTATAGGCGTTTTAAATATTCATTTAATTTTTTTAATAGAATTCTATGTTTATGTGTTGAGAATATTTTCGTGGAGATAAGGGGCCGTCCAAACATGACGTCATGCACCTAGGGAGAAGGGGGTCGACACGTTTGTGACGATCTTTGAGGAGGGGGAGGGGGTGTATGAGAAATGTGACGTCACATCAACACTCGCAACTTTAAATAAAAGTTCCATTTAAATATTTGATTTCATACAATTTATTTGATGACGTTTTACTTGTCTTCACGCGTGTTACGATATTAGGGTGCAACCTTACACTAAATACATACTTAAATGACAAAAAAATTATTTTAAAAATGCTCTTTTTCAAATAAAAAATACAGCTTTCATGGGGGGGGGGTGCAAAGCTTTGTAACGTCATAATGGATGGGGTTGGGGGTCTAAGTTTTTGTGACAACACGTGACGAAAGGGGGGGGGAGGTGGAGTGAAAAAGTGGCAAAAATTGCGTGACGTCATTTATGGACGGCCCCTAAGTTATGATTTTAACATATGAGTTTTGATAAGCAAAAATATGTGGATGTAATACACTTTTTTATAGTAAAATAAGACTGAATATCTGTCGTTTCCAGACACGGTGTCCGAAAAAAAGGAAGACAATCTTGTATGAAGAATACGTGTCACTGAAAAGACAACTCACTAAATTGAAACGAAATTCTTAAATTGAACAAATCTTTGTGTTAACTCCCCTTGACCATTTCCCAACACGATCCGATACTCGGATGGGATTCCTGTCCCCAATATGATCATGTTGTATAATGGGATCTCGTTTGGGTGGAACCTCGCTCTCCTATTTAAATCCGTTTAAGTAACGATATTTGTAGCGTACACATTCTTAGTGGCATATAAATCCATGTGGGGTCATGTTCCACAATTTAATCCTGTTTCTGTAACAATCTATGTAGCGTTAACATTCTCAATGGGACATAGCTCTAGTTGAGGTCCCGTTCCCCGTGAGAGCTAATTTTGGCTTTTCTCACGTTTTCCTCTTATATCTTGATCAAGATCGGATTATAAAATTATCTTTTGAATATTGCTAAGATTCATCAACATACAAAGTCGCGTTTACTTTTACTCTACACATTTATTTATGTTCCGGCAAATAGAAAAATTAAATATACTTTTCTAGATATAAATAAAATAATATTGAAAACTAAATGCAATATTCAATGTAAAGGCAAACGGACTTAGAATGCAGGGGGAAAATGACTTTCGGGACTATTTATAATCTTCAATTACTTTTAGAAGTAGACAGAAATTAATGCGTTCAGCACATGTCAAGGCAAGGATTTGTTCCCGGGGCCTAGGGCGTCCCTGAGTCACCCAGCTCCGAATGGGTACCTAACACTACATGTAGTTAGGCGGCTGGGTATTGCGTGGACACCCAAAAGCCGTGGCCTGTGAACGCTGCATCACTTGCCAACAGATCATCTGTCATGGTCTGTGGACGCAATTATCTTTTGCATAGAAGGAGCGTCTATATTGATAAGATAAGATAAGATATTTAATAAATTGAAAACAAATTACAAAATGTAAAGTACTTTTAAAAAAAATTCCTGAATATATTACTTCAATTTAAAATCCTCTTGAGAAATCAAAACGTTTCAGAATTATAAAGTGTAATTTTCTGACATTACTCAAACTCTCACAAATATTTTTTAATTAAACATTTTTCTAATCTTAGTAAATTTTATGTTTGCTTATAGATATTTTAAATAGAAAATTTCGAATTTATATTATCAGTAACTCAAGAAACAACTTCCGAAAATTAAAAAAAAATCTTTGAATCCAAATAATCATTTAAATGAAAAAATTATGGGCACTGGGCCCCCTTGTTACGATATGTAAAGTTCAACGCTCCTCTAGCTTTCATTCAACGTGGATATATTTGCCATCTTTGGTCACAGTCCATAAATAAGATAATGATAAATCCATCTAAGGAACTTGAAATTCACTTATGATAATAGATGTTTAGAACAGAAATTTGAATAATTTTCCTCATAGGTAAATATTTGTGGCAAACAATTAGGCTCTCTTCAGTCGGAAGGATGCAATAATTAAAAGAAAACACTTTTCTTTACTTAAAACATTGCTTATTATTATAATTTTTAAAACAACATTGATGTAAGTTATCATAACATTATATTTTTAAAAAATCCTTTATATTAACTCATGGCGTCTGGTTGATTGCTTGATTGGCGAAAAAACTTTGGATCGATTTTTAGCCCGATTCCCCATATGCTAGCGAGCTGAAACTTTGCAGGCAGACTCGTGCCGACGATCAAAATGATCTATCAAAATTTCAGTTAAATGAAATGTACTGTAATTAAATTAATGAATTTTTTGTTTATCTCTATGTTGCATGTTAATTTTTGTGCTAGAGTTAGAGTGTCGAGGTGCGTATAATATTGAACAACCTTTTTAATACTTTCCTGTCACGCTGTGCGGTGCGTATTATAATGACGATACTATTTTAAAATAAATTCCCGATCTGTAAAGGTAAATGAAAGTAATTGCTAGTCTGTCTCGCGTTGCGCACTATATTAAAAATGTTTTTATAACTCTTTTCCGTGATCAAAGCGAGCTGAATATTAGCAGGCAGACTGTAGTTAGTAGTAGTTATTTTTTTAAACTATAAATCCTTTATATATTTTTAGAAATAACTTAAAAAAATATTTTTGAATTGTCCTGCGATGCATATTATAATGAACATTCTTTTAGTTATGTCTCGTATATTAAGGATTTATATTAAAAAATTCGCTTTTTACGTTTTTAAAAAAAAATTATTTGGAATATTTGTATTAATTTATATACCATGCGTTAAAGCCAATGTATCAAATCTTAGTTTATCATCTGATTTTAAAACCATTATGAAATGCACCATCAAAGTTAAAAAATTAAAGTTATTTCAAAAATTTATATTAAACAATGCAATTCCCCATATCTAAATTAAAATAATTCATGCAATGCGGTTAAATTATAAATTTACATAATTTTAATTTTTTTGAATGATTCATAATAACAATAAAATTTGAGAACTTAAAGAGCCGTACACTTGCCAGAAGCTGGGTTCACAGCAAAATTTCATACAATTAGTAAAAGAATTACGCATGCACATACGCACGCACATTCTCACGCATAGACACAACGATATATATATATATATATATATATATATATATATATATATATATATATATATATATCCATTCAAATTAGAACATTGATATCTTAATAAACAAAACAATTAATGTTATGGATGGTACACATGATTTACTTTTATTTAAAAACTTCCACAATAAACAATTTTTAAATGAGGAATTCATTTCTCTGTTTATATATATATATTTTGTCAATTTTAATTATTCAATTGATAATTTAGATACTCCTTTTCTTTCATGTAAACCTCCATTACATACAATTTGTATCAATTTGTTTTTAATTATTACAGAATAGCCCGTTACCTCTTCCCAGCGGCTTTCATTGCCTTCAACCTAGGCTATTGGCTCTTGTATTACTTTTCAGACATCTGAATGTCCTAAAGTGCTTCCTAATTCAGGCACCAAGTCACTCAAGTTTCAGACGGCCAAGTGATATCCAGAGCCCTGCCGACGTGTATGCAAATTGATTTCATTTCGACGTTGTTTGGAAGTTTCATGTTAAATTACGTATTCAGTGAACTGAGGATTGTGTTTGTTCATAGCAGCAAGTTTGTCTAGTTTCTTCGATTTACCCTTCACTGTTAGTAGTTTTAGAAAGAACACCTCTAGTGTTTACGAACATTGATTTGTAACTGACCAATTCAAGGAGGAATGACAACAATTTATATCATCACAAGCTGGTGTCTAAGTTATCAAAGATAATATTATTACTCGCACCTTTGATTCGCTAGCTGTTAGTTAGTAAGCGAAAGCCTAACTGTGAGAAGTAACAGAGAAAACAAGAAAAAATGGCTGATACAAGAGATGAGCTAAAAATAGAAATGAGAGTGATTTTATGTAACGTTGTGTGCGCTGAAGAAGTCATCGCAATCTTAACATACGAAGATGTAAATTGTCTTTTATGGTGAAAACGCTTAACTGCATGGAAGTACTGTTAAGTCCTTTGACTCGGCTTAAAATTCATAAAGTCATTCCTAATAATTACCTAATACTCTTATCAATCAGATTGCCATTCCAATCCTCCTTGAACAACCTAATCACTATACTAACAACCAAATCACTACACGAACAACCTAATCACTACCTGAACAACCAAATCACTACCTGAACAAGCAAGTCACTACATGAACAACAAAATCACGATACCTGAACAACAAAATCACTATACCTGAACAACCTAATCACTACATGAACAAACTAATCACTACCTGAACAAGCAAATCACTACATGAACAACCTAATCACTACTGAACAAGCAAATCACTACCTGAACAACCAAATCACTACATGAACAACCAAATCACTATACCTGAAAAACCCAATCACTACCTGAACAACCCAATCACTACCTGAAAAAAAATTACTACCTGAAAAACTTCAAGAATATTTGATCATCATTTTTGTGTGTGTCCCATAACCTTTTTTGAGGTCGCTGGGGGTTCTAATGTTTCCATTAGAACATTTTGGGCTTAGTAGACCTTGGCGCCCATTCCTTTCTCGGAGTCAGCGGAGGACTTTCTTAGCGTTAGTCATTCATCAACATTTTTATAGTGGCTTTAACGTGGGCTAGATCCCACGCCCCTCTGCTTGTGAGGCGAGCGCACTATTGACTTCGCAATAATATTGATCATAATAATTGATCATGATAATCACTATCTAATGATCCTAATCACTACATATCTCTATAACTACCTGATAATCGTAATCACAATCTGATGAGCCCAAAGCATGCTTGATCAGCCTAGACACTAGCAGTTTATCCCAATCACAAGCCTCACATTTTAAATAATCACATCGCTACATTATCATTTTCATTATTTTACTGATCCCTAAAAGGTAATACATTATACATGATCATCACAGCACCGTACACCCTCAAGCAAATCCCTTTTTTTTTAAATTTTAATTATTTTAAACCCATTACCGTATCATCTTAATCACACCATTATCTGATCTTCCAATACTAGACTTTAATGAAATTTATTGAATATTATAAAAAAATATTTTTTAGATCTATCCGATGTAGAGTTAGTTATTGCATTTTTTTTATAAATTACATTTACTATTATAAGTTTGAAGTTACATCATTTTATATTTTATTTTTATTTGTCACTAATTTTATTGCAAGACAACAATGACTTGTTTAAATTTAAAATGTGATTATCTAAGTGTCTACGTCTAGGGCGTAATGATTGGAGATACTCAGGTCGTAAGAATAGAATTATTTAAAGGCTAACCCGATGATGTTTTTGAAAGTACACATCTGTCAAGTGGGGCAATGATATTACATGACACATAACTTTTGTTATGTTTCTTTTATGGCAGGGGTCGGGAAACTTTTTGTCTCAGAGAGCCATAAACACCGCATATTTTGAAAAGTAATTCTGTGAGAGCCATACATTATGTTTAAAACTAAAAATTCAAGTAAATGTGTGCATTAGTAATTTCAACACTATAAGTACAATAATTAGGTCTCTGAATTCTTTTAATAACATTTTTATGCTGTTTTTTATATACAATTATAATGTAGATCAAAGGATTCTGAATTTAAAAAAATAATAATAAAATAATCGAACATTTGTCTGAGAGCCAGATGCAGCCATCAATAGAGCATCCATATCTGGCTCGCGAGCCATGGTTTCCGACCCCTGTTTTATGGGATACTATGTTATGGCAATATTATCTGCATGCTTTATTCTGTTAAACAAGTCCGATAATACGATTCTTAAAAAATAAGATTAAAATTAAATTTGTTGGGATTTTTAAAACCTCTATAGAAAAGGGAATACTCCAGTCGAATAAAAAAATTTTTTATGAATATTTCCTTGTTTTTCAGTGGAGACGATATACATTACCGCACCCTTAACAATCCTTAATTTTTCTATCCATAGTTAACTAAAAGACACGTATGTATACAATGCCCATAAAATGACCCCCTTCCCCCTTCCAATATCATGGCTCCCATATATCATTTATTTGGATTACGCTGATTAAATTTTTTAATTTGAATTGTTATTATAAGTAGTCGTTGTTTAACTTTTAAATCACCAAAATATTTATCCTATTTTTTCTGAAAAATTATCTATTTAATGTAGTTGGATTATTTTATTAAAAGTTTGCTTTTAATGGTAAAAAAAATGCGAAATTTCATCAAAAAACGTCTGGTTTATGCTTTAAATATGTTGGTTGGAGCTAATAATTAAATATTATATTCTTTAAAACAAACAATTTATGTATGTAATTTGTGTTTCAATACAGGGAACGTCCGATCCATAAAAAAAAAGAAAAAAAAGGTTGAAGTAACTTTCGTACGGTCTAATTAATATTATTAACTCCAATATATTACAATTAATTATGTATCTGTTGGCAGTGGCGTCACTAGGGGTGCTGTGGGGGCGGGTCGCCCCGGGTGACACCATCTGGGGGGTGACACCAAAATCTAAAATTTCACCGTGTACAATGTTTTTTTCATTACAGGGAAAAAAAAGAGAGACGACACATTTTTTTCACATACAAAATATTGCGAAATACAATGAGAAATGTTAAACGCGAGAACGTATTAATAAAAAAAAATAGCATTTAACATGCAATAATAAAAAAGTCCCTAAAAGCTACAATAAAACAAAGTAGGTGAAAAAAATATAAAAAGGCTGTCTTTTGTTTTAAATGCAATATGAGCTTTGACAAACCCACACCATGTAGCAAGCCGGTGAGACGAACCCTCACCTTACTACTACCTCCACCACTGTGTGTGTGGGGGGGATGATATCTATGTTAATATAATGTACTCTAAGAAACTTAAGTTTCTTGAGTACAAGTACGTTTTGTTTAGTATCCTTTAACTTTAACACGAAATTATTTTCACACGGAAACGCCAGTCTTGACAATTTCGTATGAAAGTATTTTCACTGATAGATCGCTTGATGCGTATGTTCGACAGTCGAGGTAAAGTTGACTTTGTACGACTCCGATCAGAAAGACACCTAAGCAACTGCAGCGACGAATTTTTAACGTTGAAAGACGTCTGGTCTGACCATTATATAGCATATTATTGAAGATATAATCTGTAATATTCAAGTATTTTGTCAACAATTCATAATTCCAAATGGTGAGCAAGTGAATCCTTTATGAAAACATGGAAAGATAGTGAGAATTTACTTTTGAGTCCCACTCTATACCTTTTCTGGCTTAAATAATTCTTTAATAATAATTGACTTTAATTTTGAAAGTTACAGAAGTAAGCCAAATAACTCTTAAATTTGGGGCACGTTCAAAAGTTAGACGAAATCTTTTTTTTTAATTAATAAATCTTCTTAAGGTAAAAAAGACAAGTTTTAGCTTTAAAAAATATGAGTAAAGTAATTAATAAACTATTTTCTTTAGTTAAGGGCTTGTCTGACATATATTGGGAAAATTTTACTTCTTTCAATTGTTGTCACAGGTTATAAAAGAGCGCGCGATGAAAGAGTGACTACAAATGGGCGCTAACATAAGAGCGCTATACTTCATTGGTAGTCCATCTTGGAACATTAGCATCTATTAGAATAATCGCCTCAAATCTTCATATGTGTTCTATTGTTATGTGCTATTTTAAGGGTCACCGTCACTAAATTAATTAGTAAGTTACACTAAGCAGTGGTTTCACGGGTTGGGGGGGGGGTGTGGACCGCATCGGGTGACATCAGCACAGGGGCTGACACAAAAATGTAAAATTCTGTATGTTCCCGATATTTGGCACTAGAAGAAGACACGGAGGAGTTCTATGGGTTAAGTCGTGAGGGGTGACACCATGAGCTACCGCCCCGGGTGACACCAACCCTAGTGACACATGTGTCTGTTGGTGTGACAGAGAAAACAAAGTGTGGAAATTCATGTATGGGTGGTAGTTACAATAGTTTTTAAAAAAATATAATAAATAATTAAAAATTATGTGTTATAATCTATAGTTTTTTTTTAAAAAATGTAATCACTTATCTTCCTACAAATGCGTATTTTCGTAAAACAATGTAATATATTTACCTTTGAAACACAGGTGTGACAGCGTAGAATTTATTAGTGGTCCAATACTTTTTTTTTAAAATCGTTTATTTTGTATCACTAAGAAACGAAATAAACGCATTTTAATTATTGCCCCTTCCAAATCAAGAGACACAACTTTGTCTGTGTCAGGGCTTGAGAGACACGGTAATGGTTGACAAAGATATTTATGCAGAATCTTTCATAAGCACTAACAGAGCTGTTCGACGTTTACCCATCCCTCTTATACATAAAGATTATGCAATCTATGTTTCAAAGATAACCATGAACACAGAACTCATACGTTGACTCGGAGCAATATTATCAATATCTTGATCTTAAAATGGGTGGTTCAATCTTTTGCGTTAAATATATTATTTGTAACTCGATTGTGTCACATTTTTACCATGAAATCATGTGTTTCCGAATGTTCGAATATATATCTTGAAAATGTAATATTAACTGGCATATTACTTAATGATGGTTGTCCACAAAACTGAAAACACTTGTTCAGATCTTGATAGAGATCGAAAACTTGGATCAAAATTTGATAGCCTGAAATGAGTGTGAGTCACTCTTATACGCGAAGTCATAAATCGTGTGAAGCTGTTTTGCTTTGATGTACAGTTGGTTGACAGCTTCATACGAGAATAGTTTTAGGATAGAAGAGTGCCTAGGGTAGACGAGGACCTTAAAGGGGCCATGTAAGCAAAGTATCGCAATCAGAGGCGTCACTAGGCTTGGTGTCACCCGGGGCGGTAGCTTATGGTTTCACCCCCTCACGACCAATATTCCCTCTAAGGTTCGTTAGCCGGTGTACAAAGTAAAAAAATCAATTCATGTGTAAAGTTGTACAGCATTCATTCTGTGGTAATATTTTACTAAATTTGCTGCGTGGTATTATAAACTGATGCGCGGCGTTGTTAAAATATTTGCGTTGCTGCGCAGCCGCGCAGCTTAAAGAAGACATTGCTCACGGATTAACCTATAGAAGTCTTCCGAGTCTTCCAGTGCCAAATAAGGGGAAAATACAGAATTTTACATTTTGGTTTTACCCCTTGTGATGGTGTCATCCGGTGCGGTCTGCACCCCTCGCATCCCCCTAGTTACGCTACTACTTAATGTAACTTATTAATTAATTTCGTGACGTTGGCCCGTAAAATGTCACACACAAAAAAGAGCGCAGATGAAGATTGGAGGCGATTGTTCTAATAGATACTAATGTTTCAAGGTGGACTACCATAGAGCTCTTATGTTTGCACCCATTTGTCGTCGCTCTTTCGTCGTGCCCTCTTTAATGACATGTGAAAACAATTTAAAAAAACAAAATGTTCCCAACATATGTCAGACAAGCCTTGAACCAAAAACGTTAGTTTATTAAATAATTGAATGATAATGTTTAAGGTTAAGTCTTGTCTGTCAAACTTTAAGAACATTTATTAATTTTAAGAAAAAAGTCGTCTATCTTTTGAAACGTGTCCAAAATTTAAGTGTAAATTGCCTTAAATTTGTTGGGACTTTTTAATTATTGTATGTTAATTCCATTGCATTTCGTAATTTTTTTCCTAGTTGAAAGAAATTAGTCATCTCCTTTTTTTTACAGAAAATTGTATACAGTAACATTTTAGATTTTGGTGTCAACCCCCTGAAGTTGTCACCCGGAGCGGCCCGCCCCCCCCCCGCACCCCCTAGTGACGCCAAATACTAATAGGTTGTAAAATATGTCACACCAATCCACATGAAGCCATGGCGGCGAACATTTGTGGGGCCGCGTGGACAAAATTCAGCCAAAATCCATACATTTATATCAAAGAGCCAACACTCCAATGAAACCCGAAAATTGGGGTTTGGCTTAGCTGATTTAAGGAAGTAACATTTAATAACGTGCCGGCTGATGAGGCTCTGCGTGCCGAGTGTGTCACGCGTTCCATAGGTTTCCCATCACTGTCCTAGAAGTATTTCTACTTCTTTCTGAGGGAAATAAAATATTTAATAATAATTAATTTAATGCCATGGCCTTAGAAACAACATTACATCTAAGCAAAAAAACACAAAAAAAACCTCCTTTTTGTTTTAAAATTGTCAACAAACTTACGAATAGTTGGCAACCATTATGTTCTGAATGAATGATTGTTTCGTAATGGAAGCATTTTAATTTACAAGGAGTCTGAATTATTTGCATACAAAACACAGTATTATTTTATTATTTCCATTTGGTGAAAATACAGTATTTATTATTATTGTTATTAATAAAATGCAATTTTTTAAATATTGAATATCGGGTTATTATTTCATTATTTGATATAAGTTATGTCTTATGTCCCATAGATAAATAGTTTAAGAAACAAATGTTGAAAATTTGGTATAATCCTACGAATATTAACAATTATTTATTTCTGTTGAATTCTTCTATGAATCATTTTAAGTAACAAAATATTTTCAAAGTCAAATGTATGACGCAGAAAAGAAAGGTTGAATAAATAGGTTTATAATTATACTATTGGCACATGATCTCTTTTGCCTTAAGGGCTGAAAATGGTTTGATAGTTGTGGCTCTTTTATAATTTGATGTTTCTGTATTTTTAAAGAATTTACTTCATTGGGCGAAAAGGCCACTCAACGAAGGCATCAAAAACTGGAGATTAGAAGAAAAAAACCGGAATAGATCCATTTAAAAAAAATAATAATTCGAGCCTCATTTATTTGGTAGTTTGTTGATGTTTTATAAGCTTTTTCTGGGCCCTTACTTTCCATATCAAAAGACAGTCCCTCTCACAGAGATAATGTTGTTTAAACCTCGCCATGGTCTCATTGCATTTGTTCAATCCTGACAATTTCGATACTTAGATTTCACCTTCAAAAATTCGAGGGTCTTAATTTCTTATTTGCTGCGTAAATCCTAAATTAATTAAATAAAAACAATTGTTAGCAGAAGTACCTAATAAAAATAGTAACTTCGTACGCGGACGCGCCCTATCACAAAACATTTTTTAAGGACATGTCGAATGGAATATTTAAATGCAAAAAAAAATGCAAAAAAAAATATATATATTTGGGTGTCCGATTTGCTGCACACTGTTTAGATCATAATATTTTCACTGGTTGTGTTTGAATACGCATGTAAAAAAATCCATCTATTTTTGATTAAAATGTATTAATTTTAATACACCTCATTTGATTATTAGTTAATTATATCTTACAGGATTACATTTACTTTTTCATGTACTACTCTCTTTTTATAAAAAAAAATAAATAAATAAATTGTAGTTTTTTAACACCATTGCTTGAATGTTTATAAATGAGAAAAATCCAATTGAAAGCATATGCTTAACTGAAATTATGGAGCAAAAAATAACCTGGAACATAGTTTTTATACACCTAATCTATTCCATTCCATTTTATTAAAGGTCTTTATCACTTCATTACATAGATTCTAGTAGATTATTCGTGTTATATGCATTTATGTAATGTCAAATGAAACATTTATGAAAATTTTTATGGAATGTTCTTCTAAAACGTTCGTTGTGTTTTGACTTAATTTATCCTCACGTTTTCCCACTAATGTTTTTGTCGCTTAGCAACGTTATTCGATGTATAATAAAATGTTTCAAAATGTAATTATTTTTAGATAGATCTTCATAAGTGCACACATTTACAGCTTTCTTCAATGAATAGATCACCAAACGATTTACATTTTATCAACAGTAGCATTGAATAAAACTTGATAATTTAAAAAAAATTGTAATGGTAATGTTTTAATACTTTACTTTCTAAAACATTATTGTCATCACGTCGAAGCCACTCAACGAGGGAACTTCACCAAACAAGGAACAGGCATTCTAATAAATATAATTTCTATCAAATATCGATTAGAGTTTGGCGATCGAACCGCTCCCTTTACTGCTATCATAGCCATCACTCTTCCAATTCTACTTGTTTTGTGATTTGACAGTTTCGTGGTTCACGGCCCGGGAAGGGTGTGTTGTCGCTTTTAAAATAAAGGATGGGTGTGATAGGGTCAATATATAATTGTAGAATGGTCAAGGGATAGTTGCATTAATCTTGAAGAAAGAAAGAGTGGAAGATTGAAGGAGGCGATATTAAACTATATAATTTGCAATTGTCACGCAAGTAGTGTCTGTCAGTCCTGACGCTACTAATGTTAGAAAGCAGGGAAAACCAATTTACTGCACCAATGCATCAAAAGGTGTGCAAATTAAAGATGCGCTGTAAAACAAAATTATATGACGTCAATGTTTTTGCTGATATTTTAATTTTGGAAAAGGGATCAATGTAATAAAACAAACCCGTAAAAACAAAGTTTTTGACTATAAATCCCTTATATATGAGACATAACTAACAGTATTGATTATTTTCAAACATTTACAGACTGAATCTGTCTTAACTCAACTTTGCATCATAACCCTAGTGGGTGGGGGGAGGGGTGGGTGGGGGGGGAGAGGGGAAAAGTCTGGTCACCGATTCGCTTGACCGAGCTCAGAGTGACACGTAAAATGTAAACAAAAGCGCCCGTCGCTTCGTTGGGTCGCCTCAATGCGTCAGCTCAAAATTTCACGTGGCAAAAAAACAATAACAAACAGTGAATTTAAATTACATACCTCATATAAGGATAAACTAAAAATGCATTAATTTAATTACGGTACGTTCGATCGATCTGAAATTTTGATACGATGCATTGTTAGGTTAGACGGGTCCGTGTGCCAAATTTCAGTTCGATCGGATCATGGGAAGTGGGTCATTTTCGACTTCTGTTTTTCCGCCCGCCGAGCCCATGAGAGAGAGAGAGACAGAGCAGAGACGCCGGTGAAGTTAATATAAGGGATTTAATAAAACAAACCCGTAAAAACAAAGTTTTTGACTATAAATCCCTTATATATGAGACATAACTAACAGTATTGATTATTTTCAAACATTTACAGACTGAATCTGTCTTAACTCAACTTTGCATCATAACCCTAGTGGGGGGGGGGAGGGGTGGGTGGGGAGTGGGGGGAGAGGGGAAAAGTCTGGTCACCGATTCGCTTGACCGAGCTCAGAGTGACACGTAAAATGTAAACAAAAGCGCCCGTCGCTTCGTTGGGTCGCCTCAATGCGTCAGCTCAAAATTTCACGTGGCAAAAAAACAATAACAAACGTGAATTTAAATTACATACCTCATATAAGGATAAACTAAAAATGCATTAATTTAATTACGGTACGTTCGATCGATCTGAAATTTTGATACGATGCATTGTTAGGTCAGACGGGTCCGTGTGCCAAATTTCAGTTCGATCGGATCATGGGAAGTGGGTCATTTTTGACTTCTGTTTTTCCGCCCGCCCGCCGAGCCCAAGACAGAGAGAGAGAGAGAGAGACGGCCGCGAAGTTAATATAAGGGATTTAATAAAACAAACCCGTAAAAACAAAGTTTTTGACTATAAATCCCTTATATATGAGACATAACTAACAGTATTGATTATTTTCAAACATTTACAGACTGAATCTGTCTTAACTCAACTTTGCATCATAACCCTAGTGGGGGGGGAGGGGTGGGTGGGTGGGGGGGAGAGGGGAAAAGTCTGGTCACCGATTCGCTTGACCGAGCTCAGAGTGACACGTAAAATGTAAACAAAAGCGCCCGTCGCTTCGTTGGGTCGCCTCAATGCGTCAGCTCAAAATTTCACGTGGCAAAAAAACAATAACAAACCGTGAATTTGAAATTACATACCTCATATAAGGATAAACTAAAAATGCATTAATTTAATTACGGTACGTTCGATCGATCTGAAATTTTGATACGATGCATTGTTAGGTCAGACGGGTCCGTGTGCCAAATTTCAGTTCGATCGGATCATGGGAAGTGGTTCATTTTTGACTTCTGTTTTTCCGCCCGCCCGCCGAGCCCAAGACAGAGAGAGAGAGAGAGAGACGGCCGCGAAGTTAATATAAGGGATTTAATAAAACAAACCCGTAAAAACAAAGTTTTTGACTATAAATCCCTTATATATGAGACATAACTAACAGTATTGATTATTTTCAAACATTTACAGACTGAATCTGTCTTAACTCAACTTTGCTTCATAACCCTAGGGGGGAGGGGTGGGTGGGAGGGGGAGAGGGGAAAAGTCTGGTCACCGATTCGCTTGACCGAGCTCAGAGTGACACGTAAAATGTAAACAAAAGCGCACCGTCGTTTCGTTGGGTCGCCTCAATGCTCAAACTTTCACGTGGCAAAAAAACAATAACAAATCGTGAATTTAAATTACATACCTCATATAAGGATAAACTAAAAATGCATTAATTTAATTACGGTACGTTCGATCGATCTGAAATTTTGATACGATGCATTGTTAGGTAAGACGGGTCCGTGTGCCAAATTTCAGTTCGATCGGATCATTGGAAGTGGGTCATTTTCGACTTTTGTTTTTCCGCCCGCCGAGCCCATGAGATGATGAGAGAGAGACAGAGACGGCCGCGAAGTTAATATAAGGGATTTAAAAAGAGGATTTGATGAAGGTTAATTATATATGAGACATAACTAAAAGTAGTGATTATGTTCAAACGCGACATTTACAGACTGAAACAGAATTATCTCCCCTGTTTTTTATCTCCCCTGGGCGCAGGGACGGCAGGGGTTGTGAACAGTGACGGTCGGCGTCAACGCGTGAACTGAGCACGTGAAAAAATTATAAACAAATAGTTGGACGGACGGTTCCGATTAAACTTACAAAGCAAGCTAATATAAGACTAGTAAAAAATAAAAGGGGCGCCGCAGGCGCCCTGCAACCCCTATTATAAAATACTTTGTGAACATTTAAGAAAGTTTAATATTTCGTATTTATTAAACAAGGACAAGTTAGTTGGGCTTTTGAAAAAGGTCGGCGCCGTAGGCGCCCTAAAAAATTGCATTTTTTATAAAATAAATAGATTTCTGCTGAAAACTTCCGTCATTTTTGACGGGTGATACGCTAGTATATATATATATATATATATATATATATATGCATCAGACCCTTGCGCTTGAACAAGATTCGGAGATTCGCATAGATTGTGAAACTGGAAAGGTTAGTGTGAGACTGGTAGGCTAAATGCGACACTAGTAAGGTTAATGTGAATCTGGTAAGGTTAATGTGACATGCGTCAGGCTAAAGTGACACTGGTAAGATTAATGTGACATTGGTAAGTATAATGTGAAACTGGTAAGATTAATTTTACATTGGTAAGGCTAATGTGACACTGGTAAGGTTAACGTGACACTTGTAAGGTTAGTGTGGCAATGGTAAGATTAATGTGACATTGGTAAGGATAATGTGACACTGGTAAGATTAATGGGAGATTGGTAAGGATGATGTGAAACTGGTAAAATTAATGTGACATTGGTAAGGATAATGTGAAACTGGTAAAATTAAATGTGACACTGGTAATGTTAATGTGACACTGGTAAAGTTATTGTGACACTAGTAAAGTGAATGTAGATTGAATAGCTGTAAAGTTCCTTTAATTAATGTGTTTTTGTGAAGTAACTCTAGTAAAGTGAAATCTCATGCTTTACAAAATGTTTTGCGGTTTAAGACTAATTGATACTTCCATGATTTTAACAAGGCGTGCGGTCCTAAAGTCATTTGTCGAAATTCTAGAATTATTTTTGTAACAACTCATTTGAATATTCAAACGTAATTTATAATTACTTTTAAAATGCTTCACACGGAAATAAAAATTATGATTAAGTTTAGCATAAAGCATAATTATGAACAAACTTATGTTAATAAATTTTAAAATTATATTTGATTTTTTAAAATACATCTGATATAATTAACTTCTAGGTTAGTTAATTTTCTCGACGCGAGATAGCCGATGAAATAAACACTGAAGGAAATTAAAAAGAGTCGTGTCCTCTGTCTCTTCCTTATTCGGCTATGTAAGAGTTCTTTTGAAAAAAAATCGTATTACAATATTCGTTGTTTTAAAAATGTCTGTATGTCTATGGATATATAAAAGCATATAACAACAAACTGACTAATAAAATATTACATTTCAGAAAAGGAAAGCAATATGGAGTTACATATTTGCGTGGATATTCTTCTTACACTCTAAAAGCCTAAATTGTTAGTAATGATGATGTTAAAGCAATAATGTATTTTTCATGTTATTAATTTTGAATTTTAAGTCTTTTATGGTGCATTGAAACTAGCCTATTTTTAAAACATTTTTTTTTCTAATGATAGTAACATTGTTTTAGGCAAATCGACACACTTGTATAACATATATAAACATTATTTTGTTTCCTTTTTCAGGGGAAAGAAGATTTGAGGTAAATTTGTCACCATGATTACAAATGTAGCGAGACGTAAGAGGAATATTGCACAAAAGTGCAAGAATTTAAACCTTAAGCTCTTGTAGACAAGTGATAAAAAGTTGTCATTTTATTGCTGAGTCCTATATCCACAAACAATCAAATGACAATTGGCTAAATATTTCAGGGTTTAAAGACATTTATGATTAGTGGATAGGTTTTCAAAGGAACTTATAAGATTAATATCAATGTTCATATCATAATTTAAAAAAAAATATACAGTATAAGTTATTAGTAAAGATAGCATCTGATGGGCTTCTAAAATGCTGTGAAAAACACGCTGACAGCTGACAGATTTTAAATGCACGTCATTGTTTAAAAAATGTGTGTGTGTAAAAAGATAATTGGTTAAATAATAGTTTTGGTGAGAATTACGTTTTAGACGACATTATGACGTAATTCAGTTTAGTTTGGAAGCCGGATGCTAACTGCTAATAATTGATGACTGCACCTTCATCAGAATATTGTTCCAGTGGTACTTTATAATGCTTTAGAGTGAAGTACTGATAAGTACTCCAAGAAAAATAACGCAATTTTTACTATTAAAAGTGATACAGACGAACAACAGAGACACCCGCCAAACAGTGCAGTGTATGCCACTGGCTTGAGCATATAACAAAACAAATCTTTTAACAATTATTTTTATTTATGCACAAATTAAGCAAAATTCAAGGCAAAATTGGGTTGGTAATACTGTAACGTGGGATTTCATGCATATATTACAAAATAATTATACGAAAAAATATAAGGCAGAAGTCATTGAGAATTTTAGTTAGTGTACATTGAAGATTGTTTCGTTACAAAAAAAAATCTGAAAAATGAATTATTTCTCATTTTAAAAAAGCCATGTTTAATCAGTTCATAGCACACATAAAATATCAATAGCTAAATAAACACAGAAGCTATTTTAAGTTAAAAATTTAATTTAAGCATTATTTTCATTTTTAAAGGTATTTTATTTGTATAGGAATCTTGTAAAACTGAAAACTTTAAAACATACATTTTGCCATTTAAATAAATCAAAATGTAATCAAAATTTGAAATTACAATAAACATTTAATATAGTAAATTTGATATCGAGTTCAATATTAGTTTTTCTTAAGCCAGACTATCTTAACCAATATGAGTGTTAAAAATCATTTTAAAAAAAAACAATTGTATTAAATTAAGTAGTTATCATTTAATTAAGCAATAATATAAAATCATATTATAATCACATAAGCGTAAAATGAATTCAGTTAATCACGTACGTACATATATCGCTACGGGAACACAAAACTGTACAACAAATCATCACAAATCAATTTCCCTTAAAATATTTCTTCAAATTAAAAATTCATCGACAGCTAAATTCTTAATGGCTGATTTTAGCAACCAGTTGCATCCAAAATATTCACGCGTCTTTTTTTCATCTCAAGACCAACGAGGTGCGCGCACTTTGGGTACTTGGAGCCCTCGGCATCTGAGCTCGAACTTCAGGGTCTGACCTGAGCAGTCAGTTCAGCAATCACCTTCTTCTTTTTTTTCCCCACACCCATATTGTCCACGGCAATATGGAAACAATGAATCTCTTCTACTTCCAGAGACTTAATTTTCAACACCACTAATTTTTGGAATGAAGGCGAACATTTTCTATAACTCACCACCTTGAGCTAAATTTGTTCAGTATGCTTGTCTTTGTTTGGCTACTGTAACATTTTTTAATATTATTTAAATAAAATCCGAATTTTAAATATTTCAGTTTAAGTACCAATAAAATCTAAAAACATCAATTATGTCTGCAACACGAGCAAGCATCCCTAAAAGTCTGTAAAATTCAAAAATAATTATACGTAAAGGGCGTTTTTTAAAAATCCTATGAACAAAACCCCTCAGCCACATTGTATCTCGATCCTCATTGAGTTCATGTTATTGCTGCAGCTCCGAAAACAGATCCTCCTGCTAATTGAAATGTCAATCACTGTGTGAATAATGTCCATCACATAAATATGAGTATTTTCTTCCACGTTTACGAGTCATAAGGCCACTGCTTTCTTTTTCTCCTGTTTTTGAAATCGTCTTCATCGTGGTGCTGTGCGAGGTGAAGTAGACATGCTTCTCTTTCGTGTTCAAGGAACAAGCAGCCATCTTGACGACATGTGAACGTCTTAAAAAAAAGATATAGAGAACAAACACAAACGATGAATAAATCCATGAAATTATCAAAGATTGTGATCTAAAACATAAAAAGTGCCAATCGTTATGGAAAAAAATAGCATGACTTTTTGAACATTATGAACATTATGAACATTATGAACATTTTGAACATTTTGAACATTATGAACATTTTGAACATTTTGAAAATTTTGAACATTTTAAACATTTTGAACATTATCATGTTGGTCTTACCTTTTTGGGATCCATTTTTTCTAGTTCAAGGTTGTGGACACTAATCATGTGGTGTTCTAGTGTAACTTTCTGTGAGAAAAACTTGTTGCACTCAACACATCGGAATGGTTTCAAGCCTTGGAGAGAAAGAAAAAAGTAAACCAATCAACAAACTACTCACCAAATTTAAGTTTTTAAGCGAATGATGGAAAGCGGATGATGGAGACATAATTATTCTTTTGGAAGCAACAGTAAGAATTGTACTCTAATTCTAATTACATTTAAATGGTTATAGCTTTTATTATTTTTGTATTTTTTTATGACGACTTAATATTCATTTTTAAAGACATAATCTAATTCTTACAACATAATTCTTACTTTTATGCAGATCACTAACACAAAATTATTTTTAAAAAGCAGTTACGAAGTATAACAAGGAATAAATAAAATATTGGTCATATATTTTTTATCAAAAGTACGCAACTTTCAGCATGAAAGAAGGTGTATGGAATATAATTAATATTTAAGTTGTAAGGTAGCTGACCGGCAACAAATCATATATTAAGAGAATGTAGCAAAAAATTCCCAACAACCTGTGTGAGTCGAGGTGTGTCTCTCCATGTCAGTCATGTCCGGCATCTGCGCCCTACAAAAACAGCAAACCCATTTCTTCTCCGGGTAGTGGTTCTTGGAGTGACGTCTCATTTTGCCAAGCTCAGTGGCAACATGGTCACACACGACTCCGTTGTCGATGGCTCGTCTCACGAGGCAGTGCATTAGTCCATCAGCTGGTAAAATCCAATTATTCAAGCACACGTTTAAGAATTGATCTGGTGCGTATTTTTATTATTATTTATATAATGAATTAAAATGGAAAAAAACAAGAACAAAATTTTTTTTTAAAATGGTGACGTGGACATCATACCTCCAACGTAGCTCATCTGGTCCAAGATTTTGTTCAGTGCTTCCTCGCCCATCTCTGCCAGTTTGATGTTACCAAAGGCTTGGCCATAGGCGCCGAACTGGAGAGTCTCAAGGTCAACTCCATCTTGATAAAGCTATGATTCAATCAAGTAAGTCAATTTAATGTAGTCATTTTAGAGATAAGAGGGAAGTACAGATTTAATAAATTAAAAAATAAATAACGCAGCATAATATGGGATTCTTTCCTATGACATCTAGAATTGAAAAACACAAACGTTTTTTTTTACTAATATAATAAATTACTTAAACGGTAGTAATGGACAAGTACATAGTTGCATGGGTATAAATAAACGTTTAATTTATTGCTTTAATCGCACAATTCTTTAGCCTTTCTTCTTTGGTTATTCTTTAAAAAAAATATTTTACCAAATAACCCATGTTCAAACAAGTCTCAACTAACGCTGTCTCATTGGACCTCAAGTACAAACCTTCAAGACCTATCGATCGCCACATCGTGACGCTTTGCACAACCGGGGGGACAGCAGGCCCGAAATCAACTTAACTTCGTATATCGTTCAGCCAATAAGCATGTTCACGTTTGTCAATGTCGGACTTTTACCATTACATTTTCCACAAGAGGGTAGCACTATTTTAATCCTATATGTGGTAAACTACTGCAGTGCATTCATCTCTTCGGACGCATTTCAATTAGGACACACTCTTACTGTGTCTAGTAATGTTTAATTATATATAGTGAATAGTTGTTTTCGTGTGGCACTCTCCCCCCCCCTTTTTTTTTCTGGTAGCAATCTGCTCTGAATATACATTGCTCATTTTATATAACTCTCATTGTATTATGTAACCTAAAAAAGCTGGGAGGGAATTTTGAAATTATGTACATTTCATAAACGTAGCTCACTTACACTGAATAAATGGTGCATGTGTGGGTAGTGGCACAATGCGTGGACGCTGTACCTCAACGAATTGGGAACCGGTGGCAAATTGCTGTGTTTAAATAATTCCAGTAACTCTTGTCTCAGCTCCACCTGAGCATCTCGTTCATCGGGGACCACTGGAACCTGGTAGAGGTATACATATTTTTATGTGTTTTTCCTTGAGTTACTATTTCTTTTACAAATTCAATAAAACAAATACATGAAATTAATGCATCCTCAATTAAAGGTCTATGTGTACCAAAATGTTCAAATATCTTCCCAACGTTTCATTAATACTTCATATGATGACGCTGGCCGTATTCCCCGTGCCTATTTCATTTGTGACATCACGTACCTTAATATTTTCTGCACAAAATATATCTAACAGTTTTCTAGTTGAGGGTAATACTTAAAAGAAACTTTAAAAATATATATAAGTAATTTTATCTTAAGTTATAGCTGTCTATATCAATATGTTTTCTTTAAAAAAAATTGCAACTAACTTACAACCCTGGCATATATGTAGCTTTTTTTCTTTTTAAATGAGTATTATGTGTACTTATATTCGAACACCTCGCTAAGATTGTAATGACTTACCACAAACTTTCCTGACTCATCACAGAATTTATATCTTAAAGGAATGTCCTCAAACACGACATCAAGCTCGTGAAGCTCGTGATCTCCATACAGGGGAGGCTTGTCCCTTCTCTTGGTCTTCTCGGCATCTTTTCTCGCGTTTTTCACCTCGGCCTTGGCGGCTTTCCTCTTTCCCTTGGCAGCCAGTCTTGCTGGTAGGGCACCTTCCGGCGGCGAGCTGAGGACCACCCTGTGGAGGTTGGAGCTGCATTCCACCAGCGGTTCCTTTTTCACTTCCGCGGTCATCAGCCTTCTTGGAGTCACCCCGACACGCCTTCTTTTCGTCGCTTTGTTTTCGTCTGAGCTTGTCAGGGGTCGTTTGCAGGATTGGACGGTAGGTAGCTTCGTTGGTTGGGTTGTTGTGATCTGAGGTACTTGACACTGGGCCAGCAGATGCGACGACATCCCGTGAGGTTGGGACATGGGCTTTTGGTGTGACGGCATCAGTTGGGACTGGGACGGGACATTTTGTTGGGCCATGAAATTTTGTTGGGACATGTTTTGCTGCGCATTGGCCATGCTAGCCGGAGACACCATCTGCACAGTTTGTGACTTCGTGGGCAGCGGCTGTGAGGATGTGTTCGATTTCAACGTGGGAGATGGTGAAATCATCATGGCAGATTTCAAGTGTATCCTAGCGGTTGGTGGCGTCATCATCGTGGTCTGGTGGGCCATCATTGCTGCATGCTGAGTCATCATGGCACTCTGTGGTGAATGAGCTGGCATCATTGCGAATTGATGATGTGCCATTGGGGAGAAACCAGCAGACAAAGAAGCCGGGGATCTCAAAAATCTGGGATCGAAAACATGGTACGGGTACCCATATGGTATAATCACATCCAGTGGCCTTTGAAATCCGGCCTGTTGTTTAATCCAGTCTTTGGATTCGTGTGCTTGATGCTGGTAATAATCCATGCTATTCCTGTAGGCCTGACCACTATTCAAGTCGTCTTGGCTGGTCTTAGAATCCGCCTCGTGCCACGGTCTCCACAACGGGGTAGATGTTCCTAATGGTTTATTTCTGTTAACACTCGGACTGTTGGAGAACTCTCCAGATTTAGACAAGTCCAGAACTATACCGCTGTCATCCGTAGAGCTATGCGAGGCCCTGGTGACGATGGCGCTGCTGTCCGTTGAATGGACTTCGGATACGTCAATCTCGTCATCAGAACCCAGTCCTTCCACGTCAACTTGCACAGACGGGTTATCGAGATCTAAGTAAACCGGTTTGTTGGTGTCCTCGTGTAGAGTTCCCGTGGTCCTTTCCTCGTCTTGATATCCGCCATGGGTAGAAGGGAACGCTTCACTGCAGGAAAATTTTGGATCCTCTTTCCAATCCATCGTTTGCTTTTTCTTTTCTGGGAAGCCTGTTGATATAAATTATTTTTAAAATCTTTTGACATCTCATGCTCAAAATGCGGCAACCAAATATCAAATGGTCTGGACAAATATTTTCTTTTCAGCTTTTTTGTATACGCCACACTAAACACCTAGGTAACTCACGTTTATATTTCCATATGACAATCAAATTTTTAAGACGCTACAATCCTATTATTGCCACTTCTGTCGATAAGTAATGTTCGGTTACTCGTCTTAACGCGTTGATATCTTTATTTGACTTTTAAGGTTTTAATTTGTGTATTATAGGGGAATTAAAAGGTATCTCAAAAATTATTTAGAAACACAATATATAACAGTGAATATCTTTCTTTCACTGTGATAAAACCACCCATCTTAAAAAAGACAGAACACAAGTACTTCACTGAATGTTATCGCAAATAACAAACAGAAAGTCTCCAAATGATAAAGAAGGAATAAATATAATTTATATTTATTACACAACGTTTCTCCTTTGAGTGAGTCAAAATGTTCATAAGCCCGCTTATCACATGGTAATTTCATGTTTTTAAATTTCTCTACGCAAAAGCGGGGTAACACACGCAAAAAACTGCAACGTGCAATGTTTATTTAAACGTTTAGTTATCCATTTTAAGTTATTGTAAAAAAGGGGTATAATTCAAAACTTCAAAACCTTAAGAGACAAGAAAGTGTTATCTCCCTTTGTAGAAGACAACACAACAAATATTTTTTAACGGGCTCTGTGGTCATCGGATAAAAAATAATAAATTACCGTTTAAATGATTACGTAATGAAAGTAAAATCACATCCATGTAATCGTGTGAAGCCTTTAACAACTAGTCATTGACGAGACGTTTCCCAGAAGCGTACATGCCATGTGGATGAGAAAAAGTAGAGGAGTATATTTCATATCGCCACTTTCGTCACTCGGCCTCTTGACCCACATCACCAGAGTGACACTGATTTTAAGCTAAGATACATTTCTGGTCCAGCAAACCTCTTTGATGGAACCATGTACATGTTTGGACATTTGTACATTGTTTCACAAATTATTAATTTTTTTAGAAGATAAAAGTGTAATGTCTTTTCTCAAGTTTTTGTAAATTTTTGTAAAGTGCTGTGAGCCCAGGAATGTACTAAAATAATGTGTAAAGCTAGTTTTTAAAAAAAATAATACGAATGTAAAATACAAAAATTAGTATTTTTAAAAAGATGCATATATTGATTTTTTAAAGGAAAAAAACTCCTATTTCTTATTTACTGAAACTAATCAATATACATAATTTGCAATCTCTGTCAAGTCTGTCCGTGACGCTGTGCGAGGTAACTCCCGATAAAATAGAGGTCAAAAATATATTTAAAAAAAAACACGTGTTTATACGTGTAATAAAAAGAAGAAAATAATTTAAAACTAATAAGTTCAAGTAGTTTCGTATAATATGACTAAAATCGTTGGGCGGGCGCTTATGAGGTTTTACATATGCATTTCACTCATTCTCTCACTTATAGATATCTTTTTTGCCTTCTTAATTAATAAATCTTTAATTTTTATACCAAATAATTGTTCATTTTCAAATTTCTTTTCAACGGTGAAATAAAATAATTATATTTTTCTATAATCTAATATATATAAAAGAAATATTTTCACGTCAATAATCAATAGTACATTTTCGTAAACTTTGTTTCATCCCTGACTTTATAGTACTTCATAAGTAAACCGAGAAATATGATAAATATGATTTTTGAAATGCCAGATAAGTTGCAGGAAAAAAACACTTTTTTTTAGTTCATTAGAAAAACGGTCGTTTTTAAAAAAAAATAATTTATAAATTATTATCTACTTATTTGTTAAGTGATGTGTGTAAATCAAACAACATAAGACTTTAAAAAAAGAAATGTTAAAATTATCTCTGCGTTTCTGATAGACATTCCTTATTTCGGCAATCGGCATCGAATCTAATCCGCAAGACTGTCGTTTGTTCAGAGACGCCGAAGTCGGGAATAGTAAACAAAAATTCAAATAATGTATAATAAAGTGAATTTTTTTTAAACCACAAGAAGTTTTAAAAATATTAATAATCTTTTAAAAAGTGTTCGCTTTAAGAAGAGGCTAAAAGAATTTAAATGTAATAATTATATTGAATAATACCATGATAATTAAGATAGTCACAACGAGTTTAGACTGCATCTGATAGTCACATTTTCCTTACCAAACACGATGGCTAGAGTAACATTACATAGTGTACATTATGTATATAAACTGGTGCCAATTAAACTCAGAAAACTATTTGGTCCGTTTTTATTTTCAGCCTCCAATTAAGCATCTAGGAAAATTAACCTATATACTTAAAATATGGCACTTAGATCTTTTGTTTGAAGCGTGTTTTCATAATGAGAGCTATTCATTGTTTGAAAGTAATAGCAGAGCCCTTACATTCCTATAATAAGCCAAGACTACCACGACTTGGTCAATCCGACTTACGTGAGGGCTATTATTAGTTATAACTTTATTTTTTTCAAAATATACGCGCAATATATTTCAAGTAGTTCAATAGTTCGATCAGTTCTTGAAATAAATCAGTTGGTAAATAAATGGTGAAAAAATTATATGAAAAATAATCATATTAGTTCTTCTCATAATAGAAATATATTATTTTGGTATAGTTAAAAGGTTAAAGCAAGTTTTTTTCTAGTGATTATGTTTGGTGAATCGGATGCTGTGAGTTGAAGTGCCCATGCCAGATATGGTTTTGAAAAAAAATTGTTATTTTAAGTTTTAACATTTTGAAATAATCGCTGTATATAAATTTAGCCATGTAAGTCAAGCAGTCTATATTTTATGTTGAACTTTATAACACTGCAAATTTAAAGGAAAAACATTTAGAAGATAAAAATGTTTTAAAAAGCCCATGTATTCTCAATGGCCCATATTATGTTGGTAACTTATAATAATAGTCTGCCTTTAATTACCTGTCGCTGGTGAAATTTTAACTTAATAGAAACTGAAAATTTAATTTAAAAAAAACACATATATATGTTGACAACTACTCACTCAGTCTCCTTTAAACGATGGTTGAAATGTAGCAATCCAGACGATACAAAGCTAACAAGGCTATGGTTAAATCAATATCCAATGCATGCGATTCCTATTAGAAGTCAACAAGAAGTCAACAGTCTCCGTTGAAAGTTTGTATTTCAAAACTTCTGAGTTGCCACCTATAGGTCATTCAATTTATACCATCTATGACGTGGTCCCAATCTCCACGACGATGAACGTTAGAGAGGCTGTCAATCAAAGACATTCTTATCCAAGGCCTATTATGTTTTTACCTAAATCGACACGCCTTCGTCCGAATAAATGCCCTCCGATTGGTTCGTCTCGTTTACAACACCTATTGACCATTACGTATGTACCTGTCAATATCCCCTTTCCACCCACAAAAAAAAGAGCCGATCGGCCGAACGAGACGAGTGTCCGAGCGAAAGGTTGGCGGCGGTCAAGCTACACAATGGGAATCGCCACCTGAGCTCGGGTCGCCAGCCGGGCGTGAAGGGGCCTTTGTAGTGGGGCGCTGATCGGATTAAGCATTAATTCAATAGGTATCAGACCTTCCTTCGCCCAGTTGGCCACCACTGCCGGTTTCTTTCATTGCGCTGCTCCTATCTTAGAATCTGCGCGCGGCACCGGTGTTTTTGAAAACTGTATGAATATTTCCATTCATTCTCAGGCCAAGGGGTGAAATCACAGGAGTGCGTGCGGACACATTTGGTGAGAAGTCCATAGGGATGGGCAACATGGGATGAGGGACGGATTTGTTTAGTCTGGCGCAGGAGGTGAAACAAATAAGACGACGAGTCTGGGATTTTTTTTTATTGATCACTGACTAAATGTTGAAGATCGAGATGAGATTTTGCGAAGTGGACACCACATGGATGTAGGAAACTGACATGGTCGTAACCAAACAAGACCATATGGGCCATCGCCGACGGCGGACGATGCATTTTTTTAGTAAGAATTCAAAAGAAAACAACATGACGTCTTCTATAATGACTCACGAATAACTTTAACCCGATGTCTACATTTGTTACTTACAAACAACATTAATATCTACTTAATAACTCCAATATCTACTTTTATGACTTACAAATAATTTGCAATAAACAAGAAAAAGAAGTGATTAAAATTAAAAGACAAAAGTTTTAAACCTGTCAGTTACAGTAAAAAAAAAGGAAATAATGGAAATAAAATAATTTTTAAATTTCACTGTCAGTAGTTATATATAATAATATATCTTATGGACTTGCTTTATTTAGAATAAGAAGACAAAAAATATAAACTGTAAAGACCTTTATACTAGCAGATCTTCACAGTAGCAGTAATTTATCTTGTAAAATATGTTTTGTTTTTTCCCTTTTTTAATTGAACTTAAGTCATTCGTTTTTACGAATACCAACTAAACACTACCTTTTTAATTGACATGTTCAGGTATATTAAAGAAGTCTTTCAATTTATTCATAAACAGATATGCCCTTTATAACACTCTCTACCAGAGACGTAGCTGGAGTTTTGACGCCCTTGGCTAATTAATTTTTGGCGCCCTTTATTTAAATAAAAAATTTAAAATTAGAGATTTAGCGGCGCCCTTTTGAATTGGCGCAGGTCGGCTCCTTTGGCAACTGCCCCAATGCCAAGCCGTTGTGACGCCACTGCTCTCAACTCTCTACCCCCCGTCATTCCCTATAACTTTGTGTTCTCGGTTTACTCATCTTATATATTACAGACACCACTTCTATACATATGATTAATGCGTCCTACGCTTATCCATGATTTATGTCTAGTCTTGACTTTTTTTTATATAAAAATTGAGTTTTAAATGTTGATAGAATGTTGCTTTTCCTGGTTTCTTCACGCAACTCATTCTACGTCCGAAATCCGGACGGGAGGAACCAGAATTTGTATGTGTTTATTCTCGCATTACGGGACAAGAAAAGTCTTTTTATTCCTATGTCCACCCGAGGGTTGTATAATTTTATCTTTTTTGTTGTATTTCCAAGTTATAATTTATAGTCTTATATATTATTACTACTTTACTCTTTCTTCTGTGGGGCCGACCACAAATGACGTCACGCGATTTTTGCCGATTTTTCACCCCCCCCCCTCGTCACAGGTCGTGTCAAAGTCTTAACCCCCCCTCTCTCTTCAAATATGACGTCACATAGCTTAGCGTGCCTCCCCCCAACTAAAAGCCGTATTTACTATTTTTTAAAAAAAGGGTTTTTTTCAAATCATTTTATTGTCGTTTACATATGCATTTAGTGTAAGACTGCACTCTAATATCGTAACACGCTTGGAAGCCATTGAAAACGTCATTAAATAAATTGTAAGCAATCAAATATTTATTAAGTTGAACTTTTATTTAAAGTTGCGCGTTTTGATTTGACGTCACATTTCTTAAGCACCCCCTCCAAATCGTCACACATCGTCACTAATGTGTGACCCCCCTCCCCCCCAAAAAAAAACACAACAACTTACAAGGTTACGTGACGTCATTTATGGACGGCCCTTATCCTCTCGTGTTTCAAGGTTTAAAGATGTAACTAAATGAAAATTTTAAGTGTAAAGAAGTGTACCGGTTAACATTTTTTCAAGATAAAACTTTTGTTTCCTACAAATCAAGTAGATTTGTAAAAAAAAATTGAATTCTGTCTAAGCCTAAGCAGTAAATATTTTATGTTCCAATTTAACCCTCATACAGAACTGGATGCTGTATGTTGTTTTTAAAAACCTGGTGTCACGAATGAGACACAGTCATTCACGTTCCCATATCCTAAATAGGACAAACTCTTTCACTCCCATATCCTAAATAGGACAAACTCTTTCACTCCCATATTCCAAGTAGGACAAACTCTTTCACTCCCATATCCCGAAAGGGACAAAATCTTACCTCCCCATATCACAAATAGGACAAACTCTTTCACTCCCATATTCCAAGTAGGACAAACTCTTTCACTCCCATATCCCAAAAGGGACAAAATCTTACCTCCCCATATCCCGAATAGGACAAACTCTTTCACTCCCATATCCCAAATAGGACAAAATCTTCCCTTCCCATATCCAAAATAGTACAAACTCTTTCACTCCCATATTCCAAGTAGGACAAACTCTTTCACTCCCATATCCCAAAAGGGACAAAATCTTACCTCCCCATATCCCAAATAGGACAAACTCTTTCACTCCCATGTTCCAAGTAGGACAAACTCTTTCACTCCCATATCCCAAAAGGGACAAAATCTTACCTCCCGATATCCCGAATAGGACAAACTCTTTCACTCCCATATCCCAAATAGGACAAAATCTTCCCTTCCCATATCCAAAATAGTACAAACTCTTTCACTCCCATATCCCAAATAGGACAAACTCTTTCACTCCCATACCCCAAAAAGGCTTAGGCCAAGTCAGTCGCCAAGTCTTATTTTTATAAACGGTCTGGGGATTTGTGTGTTGAAAAATTACACCAACAAAACTGAGATGATGTGCCAGCAATTTGTGATCCATTGATATCTGTGCGTGTCACCAATGTGGCATGCCATGTATCTCATGTCGCAGTCTTCCAACGAGGGACTCCCGCGGTTCTAACTGCAAGGAGGCAGACCGGTATTCTAAGGGCGATAATTTTTGGTGTTTGTGTTTGTATTCAATTCATTACTCACGTATTGTTGGGAGACGAGACTCTAAGTTTGGTTCGCGCTGGTCCGGAATCGGCGCACTGAGTTCATTACTACACCATTGTAACCAGGTTACTTTGATTATTATTTTTTTTTAAAAATACATTACAAGATAAATTGTAATTATCTCGATTATGAGTTTTCTCTAAACTGGTATAATTTATTTTTACGAGTATAGTTCAAGACTAACATAGAGGTTTGCAATTAAACAAAGCGTTATTCTTGAAGGCTATCACTGAATGTTTCAATAAGCATTTGAAATTAACATTTAAAAATGTCTTAAAATATCCACATAAACTTGTGGGAAAATACACAAAATCTAAAAGCGCACTGATTTTTCTAAATTTTTAAATGATTGCTTCCTGTTGTTTAAATTATTATTTCTAAATTTTTAAATTGGAATATTTTTATATTTACAGATGTAAGGAGGGAAGAAGTGACAAATATGCAGCAGGTAGTGCTCAAATAGGGACCGTCCATAAATGAGATCACGCAATTTTGGCAAATCCCCCCCCCCTCATCCAACGTCACACGTCGTCACAAAACTGGAGGACCCCCCCCCCACCTCTATCAATTTGAAGTTACAAAGCTTTGCGCTCCCGCGCATTATAAAAAGCGGTATTTTCTATTTGAAAGTGCGCATGTTTCAAATCAGTTTTTTGTTGTAATTTAAGTATGTATTTAGAGTAAGGCTGCACTCTAATATCGTAACACGCGTGAAGCCAAGTAAAACGTCTTTAAATAAATTGTAAACAATCAAATATTTAGACGGAACTTTTATTTAAAGTTGCGTGTTTGATGTGACGTCACATTTCTTAAACACTCCCCTCCCCCTTGTCACACATCGTCACAAATGTGTGACCCCCCCCACACGTAGGTGCGTGACGTCATTTATGGACGGACCCATAGAAATTGTAAAAAAAATGAAATGTTACAAACATGACGAGCAGACGGTGGGACCATTTGCAAGACAACATCATGTATAATGAAAAATTTGTGAACTGCAAAAGTTGGTAGAAATGTTAAACTTTTAGCTTCCGAAAAAAAAACACAAGATGGCGTAACTTAACATCTCATTGTTTAGGCTAGCTGGGGACATCCATATCGTCCTGCCAAAACATGAGCGTGTCAAGCTTGACCACGCGCCCTACACACATTTGGCGTTGCCATGGTAAACATATTTGTTAACTCCACAGGCTTGACTCAACCTTCTGGAAATAACCAAATACGTGTTCTTACTGTTTTTGTTTTATTTTATTGTATTATTTTTATTTATTTATTTTTATTATTATTAATGGGCAGTTGGCTAAAGTTGTTTAAATGATGTAAATAATGACTTTATTAGTATGTTGGTAGAGAATGACTTCAGTAGTCTACTGGTAGAGAATGACTTGAGTAGTATAGTGGTAGAGAATGACTTCAGTAGTCTAATGGTAGATAATGACTTCAGTAGTCTAATGGTAGAGAATGACTTCAGTAGTCTAATGGTAGAGAATGACTTCAGTAGTATAGTGGTAGAGAATGACTTCAGTAGTATAGTGGTAGAGAATGACTTCAGTAGTCTAATGGTAGAGAATGACTTCAGTAGTCTAATGGTAGAGAATGACTTCAGTAGTATAGTGGTAGAGAATGACTTCAGTAGTCTAATGGTAGAGAATGACTTCAGTAGTCTAATGGTAGAGAATGACTTCAGTAGTCTAATGGTAGAGAATGACTTCAGTAGTCTAATGGTAGAGAATGACTTCAGTAGTCTAATGGTAGAGGATGACTTCAGTAGTCTAATGGTAGAGAATGACTTCATTAATATAGTGGTAGAGAATGACTTCAGTAGTATAGTGGTAGAGAATGACTTCAGTAGTATAGTGGTAGAGAATGACTTCAGTAGTATAGTGGTAGAGAATGACTTCATTAATATAGTGGTAGAGAATGACTTCAGTAGTCTAATGGTAGAGAATGACTTCAGTAGTCTAATGGTAGAGAATGACTACAGTAGTATAATGGTAGAGAATGACTTCAGTAGTATAGTGGTAGAGAATGACTTTTCAGATAGTATATGGTAAAGAATGACTTCAGTAGTCTAATGGTTGAGAATGACTTCAGTAGTATAGTGGTAGAGAATGACTTCAGTAGTATATTTGTAGAGAATGACTACAGTAGTCTAATGGTAGAGAATGACTTCAGTAGTATAATGGTAGAGAATGACTTTTCAGTAGTATATGGTAAAGAATGACTTCAGTAGTCTAATGGTTGAGAATGACTTCAGTAGTATAGTGGTAGAGAATGACTTCAGTAGTATATTTGTAGAGAATGACTTCTGTAGTATATTGGTATATAATGACTTCAGTAGTATATTGGAAGATAAGGACTTCAGTGGCATATTGGTAGATAATGACTTCTATAGTATATTGCTATATAATGACTTCAGTAGTATAGTGGTTGTCCATAAAGTACGTCAAGCTATTTTTGACCATTTTTAACGCTCACAAATCTTGGACACCCCCCCCCCTAAAATACGTCATACTTTCGAACAAAAATGTTGTTTTTTATTAACGAAATTATTAAAATTTAATTTAAAACACCGTGACGCCACACATGGTCGGACTCCCCCTCCCCCTTGTCACAAAGTGTCACACTTTCTTACACCCCCTCCCCCCTTTGGAGCGTGACTTACTTTATGGACGGCCCCATAGTGGTAGAGAATGACCTCAGTAGTCTAGTGGTAGCGAATGACTTCAGTAGTATATTCTTTTGATGCTAAAAGTTATAAAAGTATAATTTATACAGGAAACTATGAGAAATATACTTAGCGGAATGAATTTTCTGCCCGTTAAAAGTGACGCACTCTTTATGAGGTTTTACATTTTACAACATGAAATGACGGAGCTGTAAATGACAGTGTGAGAAACACTGATTTATAGGCGTCACGATCATCTACCGAAGTAGAGAGTAGATGTCACTCCGCCTCAGAGTGGTGCGGTATACGTGTCAATCCAACGGTGCAATGCCCGATCTCAACACAAACGGTGTTCAAGTTTGTGGTGAGTCGTGCTTACACTTACACGGGTCACTACTCGTAGACTCAGTAAAGCTGTCCATTCAATCCATGAGTCATTTAATACTGTAATATTCCTGACACACGTGTAACACACGTCTTAGACGTGTAACACCGGTCTCACCAAGAGTTAGTAGAATTTGTTCAAATTTAGATTATAGGACTTTGATAAAAACCAGCCCACAGTTAACTCTCCTTACCTCGCTAATTCCCTCGTTATAACGTATCATTATAGTTAAAATACCCTATTATTTCTGGAGGTAATATTATCTTATCTTATCTATACAGACGCTCCTTCTTTGCAGAAGATAGTTGCGTCCACAGACCATGACAGATGATCTGTTGGCAAGTGATGCAGCATTCACAGGCCACGGCTTTGTGGGTTCCACGCATTACCCAGCCGCCTAACTACATGTAGTGTTAGGTACCCATTCGGAGCGGGGTGACTCAGGGACGCCCTAGGCCCCGGGAACAAACCCTTGCCTTCACACGGATTCGAACCCGTGACCATTGGTACGACCATTGTTTAAGAGTCAGTTAAATATTGCACTAAGACATTTATATATGCTAAAACGGAAAAGCTGACTGGACAACAGAAAGGAATGGACAGGGATGAAACTGCATGGGCATGAATTATTGGCCGCCGCTCAAAATAGACATATGTGGAGATCGTTGTCTGTTGATGTGTCCATGCGCTCCCCCCAACGACCGCAACGGTCGCGGGACTGATGATAATGATGATATGCTAAAAACACATATTTTTTTAATAAGAAACAACGATAACAATTAGCTTGCTTTTAAATGTGCAATGTGGAAAATGAGTTTCCCATCTATAAGTTGAAAAGTTGTTGTAGTTTAGCTGGTGTTGAATTTCGGAAGTCTTAGAGCTTGTCAAAATTTGAATAATCAACTAAATTCAGGTTCAACAAAGTTTAGAGCAATAATAATATACACTTTAAGGTAACAGTGTGTAGATTAATAGATCAAATGTACACTTTGCAAACACGATATTACTTTTTAATTAAGATTTAGTATCTTCGTTATTGGTTCAATGTGAGAGACATCTATAATTTTTGACACATTTCTTCAATTACGTTATGCCCAAACCCTTACATGAATGATCAATTTTAAAAAAAGGAAATATGTTTCTTAGTCTTAGTATGGACAGTAGAATACTACAATCTTAAATCTCCGCTTTATCTTAAACAGTTTCGTAAATTTTTCAACAAATGTGCACACCTTCACGCTACTACACTTTCTTATCTGTTACATTTCTCCAAATCTTCGGGGACCGCCTTGTGTTACGTCCCATGCGGTAGACGCACCGCCACATTCAAAGGAAACGACTCCACATAACTACCGGCGTGTCCGCTAATCTCCCAACGGTGCTACTACCTTCCCCCTTTGATACGGCCGAGGCTCCTGTGGCCACTTTCCTTGGGCACAGCCTTGGTATCCAACTGGTGCCAGCTTGGGACCGCCCTGAACTCCTGGAACGACCGTAACTTTTGATTCTGTAATAAGAAGTTAGCATTTATCAGGCGAACATCTGACACGAAACAACAGTCCAGTTGGTGGATCGTGCTAGTCCGAGCATGACACTGATGGACCGCCGCGGTTGATTGTTTAATGGGCGTCCGACTTTGATAATTGGGCGACCTGCGGTGCCAGTGAGCCGGCGTAACGTTAGCCAGCATTGAGTTCGCAAGTCGAAACACAGTCATTGGGGAATATCAGGAGCGGGAATGGTTCCTGTGTAAAATAAAGCCACTACCGTTCAAGTGCAGATTTCACAGCTGTATTTTCCGAGTTTTAAGTCAATTATTATGCAGGTACAAAACTTATCAAATAATTAATCGTGGGTTGTTTATACTGAAACTTTATTAGCACCAGCACAATTGAAATATGGTTATTTTTAATTTTACAACTGAATATTTATCGTAGGGATTTTCGAAAAGTCCTCAAGTCGAAGGTTGAGGGGAAATTTTGAAAAGCAGAGATACCGTACAAATAAATTAAATTAAAATTATTTAAATGCCTTCCTATCAACAAGATTCATGTTTAAATGGTGTTTTAATGGAGATGTTCTCCATATCCCTTGTACATCCAAACAAATTACAGACTCCAGAAAACCGAAAGTTAAAAAAATAATTGATGCCTCTCTGTGAACAGTTACATATTCCATTAACTACTGATAACTGATGCCTTTCTGTGACCAGTTACATGGTTAATTATGCCAGTAACAAAAAATAACTGATGCCTTTCTGTGACCAGTTACATATTCCATTAACTACTGATAACTGATGCCTTTCTGTGACCAGTTACATATGCCAGTAACAAAAAATAACTGATGCCTTTCTGTGACCAGTTACATATTCCATTAACTACTGATAACTGATGCCTTTCTGTGACCAGTTACATATGCCAGTAACAATAAATAACTGGTGCCTTTCTGTGATCAGTTACATATTCCAGTAACCCCTGTTCGCTCGACTGTAGAAAATGCCGGTAACTGACACGAGAATAACCAAAGTACAAACCGGTTCGGTTTATACTCCATTATCACAAAGATTGCTCACACCTCGCGATACCAAATCGAGAAATTAGTCATTATCGGGGATGGACAACGATGACACAACAGTAGCCACGACTGCTGTTTGCTGGACTTGCCGCTATCACAGACTTGAACCCCCACCCTCTCCCCTCTCCCCAACCAAAGTCTCTGCACCTGTTCAAGAAATCTACGTCTCGTGGTCAATAAAAACGGATTAGATTTCAACGCCCAGTTCAATTGGTTAATCCGATTGTAATGGTTGGAATTGATAAGAGCAAGGTCCATAGCAAGTATTGTGATGTTCGCCTACTAAAGTAAAGTGATAACTTTTCCATTTGACCAAATTGGTTAAACTTTACAGCAAAGTTATTTATATTCAGAATGAATTGTTATTTTTACTTTAATTTTATGGAGATCAGCTCCAACAAACTACAATAAAAATTTCTTTGTACTTTAAACCTTTCTCTTGCACTTGCACACACATAATCGTCATTTTTTGTTATTAAAAATTGTTTCTTTTATTGTAGATTAATTCTTTTGATCAAATTTAGGGTGTCTTAAAGGATAAAACAAATATAAATGTATATTCTATTTGAAATTGTATTTTTTTTATTTTTTTTTGTGTTTTGAGAGGTAGAAAATCCAAAAGCATTTTGTCGAAATCTCCGTTGTTTTGTGACGTCATTTCAGGCATATAGATACCCTGTTTAAACAACATATTTTTTTTTAAAATCTAAAAGCCTGATTGCAGTCTCGCCCACATTTTGTCCCTTTGAGTGAGTGAGGGAGTGAGGCTAAGTCAGAGATATCATTGTTATGGAATGTATTGAGATCTCGATAGAAGTTTACTTGCTGCATAAAGATCTATTCTTTTGATTCTCCTTGCTTTGATATTTTTGAAGAGAAAAAAACAACAAAAAAACTGTAACATTAAGATTAAGACACAGAAATCTGTCGTGACCTCTAACCCTACCCAACGTCTGGTAACAGTCCTACAATTAAACATGACACTGATAGTGTGGGGCGAGGTGTCAGCAGGACAAGCAGATAAACAAATAAAATCCAACGGACCTGAAGACCACCACGATCTCCCCTTCCCCTTATCGTCGCGTCTCTCCCGCTAGTGCGCCACCCCTTCCCCCACCCCTCCTAATCGCTGACGGGGTCGAGGAGGTCTGATGTTACGCAATCTGCCATGGGCTGACCAGACGGGTGGGTGTCTAACCACACGGGTCTGACTAGACACAGTGCAAGAACACAGCTCATAACCCCTAACCCATGGGAAATGTCTTGGGCTAGATGGAACTTGAAAAAAACAACAAAAAAACAAACTAGGGCTGTTAACAATTAATTTAAATTTATTCGTTAACTTTTGAAAAATTAACGATTAATTAATCGGCAAATTCAATTAAAGACAAAAAATATAATTTATGATGTCATAATTCAGTAATACTTATTAAACGTTCTTGTTGAAAATCTAAATAACACTGGAATGTCTCCTTTATATGTCATCTTTTAAGCAACTATGCAAAAAGACAAGTATGTTGATATTATTTGGTTCAAGTGATGAGCGGGTCTTAATCGGCAATATAACCAGCCGAGCTGAACAATCATTCACATGGAACTGAGGTAACTGGTATGCTCAAAACGGTCTTGGCAAGGAATGACATTATCGGATATCGGTGTTCATTAAGTTTCCACCATTGTGAAGGGTAAAGGAACTCTCATCTCCTTTTTGTAACGCAGTAATTCATCAGAAGAGCTGTCGTCATTTTCTGTCTCTGAGTTATACTCCATTACCGCAGTTAGCTTAATACGCTTTTCATTTGGTTTGATAAGTAGGCGAAGTGTTAGAACCATGGTAGGCAAACGATTTCTCACAATAGATACAATAAACTTTATCAAAATTTTGAAAATTCCCGTCAGTCAAGAGTTTAGAAATTAAAATATTCTTGTAATCGTCAGGAAATTTGTTATTATTTATCGTCCGCTATTTTTTATTTTTAATAACTTTTTGACTTCCAATTATTTGTAAGTGATGGGTCGATTCATCGATAAAAAATAATGTAATTAATCGTTAAAATTTATTAACGATTAATCGAGAAATTAATCGTTAATTTCCCCTGCCCTAAAAAAAACGGATGGTAATTCTTCGTAAAGATTAATTTGATCTTTTAATACGTTTAGTTAATCCTCTAAATAATGTTTAATGCAATGATGTCTGATGGATTCTTAAAGTTCGAAGTTCAAGGTAAGTATTGATTGATCGCAATCAATCACGTAGGCGTAATCAAGTCAACAAATCCATTCTTGTCATTATTGTGAATTTCAATTGTTACATAATTCTAGTCAATGTAGGGTACACATACCCATTGGCTTACACTTCAATTAAAGTAGAGTCCGTATGTACAAATCACTAAGAACCTTAGCTCAGTTTTTGGCAGTACCGTGAATAAATAACTAGTTTTTTTATTACTCACTCTTACGAAAAGAAAAAAAAACCCACACATTTACACACACTATTTTGATTGACATAAATATTAATATATTAATTAATTGGTATATTGATTGATAAATTGATTGATCCCCATTTCTTTTGTGCAGGTTTCATCATAACAAATAGATATAGCCCACAAAACGATGGTAAGAAATAGACAAAGGAATGAAATAAATGAAAAGAGAAAGAGAGTGGGATCATAGAGAGAGAGAGAGAGAGAGAGAGAGAGAGTGAGAGAGAGAGATAGAGATAGAGAGAGAGATGAAGATAGAGAGAGAGAGAGAGAGACAGACAGACATAGGGATTGAGAAATGCTTGATAAAAGTAAAGTACTATGCTGGCGGTCATTTTGCATTGACCCACATGACTTTACAATCCATTTAAAAAACCGAGTAATTGTCTTAAAATCCTTAATAATCGCTAGCAGAGAATTCTAAAAATATCGTTGCTGTATTATTAACGTTGACAGCACCTGTTGCCTATTGTTTGTCTTGTAAAAAGGACGACATAGCCGAGGTTTGATGCAGGATATTCAAAAATGAGATAAATCGTACCGATATATATGTCAAACAGATAAGTTTTCAGGAGGTGTTTTTTCCCTGAGGCTGAAAAAGTTTTTGTTTTCAATCCCATTTTTATGCAGAGGGGTGGGTAACTGGTTGGCAAATTTATTTTTGGCGCCCATTATTTGAATAAACATTTAAAAATTATAGATTTAGCGGCACCCTTTTGAATTGGCGCAGGCCGGCGCCCTTGGCAACTGCCCCAATGCCAAGCCGTTGCTACGCCACTGGCTGTATGCAGAGTCTTAGGAAGTTTATCGAGCTGAAAACTGAAACACAATTTAACCTCAGTTCAAGTACAAACGTCCACCTTTAACATTAACATACATTTATTGTTGTTTTTGTTTTCTCGATATTTCTACAAGATACTCGGGCCCGACGGAAGTCCGTAGCGGACCGCCTGTGACCCGCGGTCGTAGTTTCAAAGCCCTGATTTAGAGGAAATGGTACGACAGAAAGACTGTTTGGATCGAGTGGTGAGACGGGGTGGTAGATGTTTGGGATATCTCACGGTAACCCCTCTTACTTCTGTTTATTTACAAATCTGACGCGTTTCGAATTTAATAACATAGGTGAAGAATCTAAAACATTAAAAAATAACTTTAAAAATATTGTTTCAAATTACTTGTTTTTTTTTAAAGTGATTAAAAAATTCTTAATCCGGGTTTTAAAAAAACAAAATAAAAAAAATTTTTAAAAATTTAATTAATTAGGTAAATAAAGTCTGATCAAGGAATTTTTAAAAAAAACGTATACAAATGTTACAGAATTAATATTTCAACTCTTCAGCTTTGAAAGAACAAGTAGCGATGTTCATGAATATTTGATGACTCGTGTCATTCTTCTCAAAAGTGCCAGCCCCAGAAAACTCTTAATTCAAATTAAAATCAAGACATCATCAATCTAACTCATTTCAGTCTAATCGTTCAAATGACAACGCGGTCTGAATAGAGTGAGAACCATCGGCACCGGACACGCTTCATCTATTGAGGAGCCACCTGTCTCCGACGACTGACTGCCTCTCACTAGACACGACTTTCGTATCTCACTTTTTCAAACATGACGTTCCTTTTAAAATACGTATTTTAACCGCCACGCGAATCACCCCCCCCCACCCCCCCAGTCGCCCACAACCACCTCTGAATGACTGACAACGACAAACTTGTCTCCCCCCCCCACCCACTAATAAACTAGTCTAAGGGGGTCTAACAGGGCCAGGAAGATTGTCTTTGTTCGCGTGCCGCTAAAATTGGGGTTAACGGTTCGAGCGCGCACCACATGTCGCCTAAACTCACGGGAGAGAGAGAGAGAGAGAGAGAGAGAGAGAGAGAGAGAGAGAGGGAGAGAGAGAGAGGGAGAGAGAGAGAGAGATATTGTCACCTATTGACGTTTTCATGCCAAAAAGTGTAATGCACAAGGGATTATGTAATTCTGAACATCATAACTATATAATGTAAAACTGATTAAAATACAATGTATATTAATTTTTGATATTAGAAACAGTAATCTTTTTGAGTTTTTATATAGTAAAGTATATTAAAACTCTTAACGAATGCTGTTTTTTTTTAAAACAAATTTAAAGGTTAATATTATTGTTTTAAAAAAAACCAAAAGACTCAAACTATAATAGTTAAGTGGATAAGTCGCTATCACTGGAAGTGGGGTAACACAAAGAAAGTGCCTGTAAATACATTAGCAATATTAAGTAATTTACACGCTACTAGATGTGTGATAAAAAACGAAAAGATTTTGTGTTCAAGAAACCGTATTACATTTGTTGCATTTGTGTCCTTCGAACCTAGAATAATTTTTTATAAATCTCAGCATTGCACCCAAATTTAACACAATTGAGTTTATTGAGACATGACTTAAGTTTTCCTACTGCCATCTTTAGATAAACAAATTACATTAGGGTGGCTATACAACTATTTAAGGACTAAGAACATATGATGTTTAAATATACTTTGGTCATTTGGAAACCCATTACCCCACCACCATACCCCGAACACAGGTGGCCACAAATCACAACCACTTGCAATACCAACCTGGGCCAACCACCACTACTGTTATGTTGCCCTGTTACGCCACACCCCTCCCCCCCTCACCAAAAAAAAACGCGCAGCGCAATTTCTGCAAATTTAGTCACTTGAATTTTAATTTAAGGTAAACGAAAAATATCAGAAAGGATCACACACAGACCTCCGACTAGTTACAAGTACACAACGCCTGGGCTGCGGCTGATCGAACAGGAAGACATGTGGCTGTGGCTCTTAAGTTCAAAACTCGTATTGTTACAGAGTGGCATCGGCAAATCTTTCATTCAAACCCAGACCCGCAGTAACATGCGCGTTCAAATTGAGCGCTAAAAGCAGACCTGATCTGAGTAGTTTTTTGTTGCAAAACATTTGAAAATATCATGGGACAAAAAAAATGCATATCACATCAACGATGGGATCTCCCCTATAAACCTTTATCAATACTGGTGTGTATATGCTATATATGATGTATATGGTGTGTATATGGTTTAAATTATGTGTATATGGTGAATAAGTGGTGTATATTGGGGTGTATATGGTTTAAATTATGCCTATATGATCACAATATAGTGTATAATGTTTTAATTATGTGTATTCTGTGTATATGGTGTGTATATGGTATAAATGGTGTATATGATGTTTATGGTGTGTATATCGTATACATGCATCAATTGATTGATTTTTTTGACGCTGGCTAAGCCACCCAGAGAAAATTCAATGTTATTTAAACGTAATGACGCAATGATTAATAGCGAAAGTGCCAATATTTACACAACATGGTGGTTGGGTTTAAGTTGTTAAAATCTAACAATATTAAATGACGAAAATTCATTTTGTTCATGCATATTGCTTGCCTGCATCATTTTATGTTTGATATTGTTTGAAAAGTCTTAACGATCTCTTAAGGTTTCCTCCAATTTGAAAGAATTCTAATATTTGATGCTTGGCATTCAATGTCGTTTATTCAATAAATCGATGCCTTAGTTTCATTTACAATAAAATTAATGCGCACAATTTTAAAAGATACGTGTAGAATATCTTCATTATAAAGTCAAGAAAGCTTGTAAATTCTGGTTAAAATTATGTTTCGGGGTATTGCGCTACGATATTTAAACCAATTGATCTGAATGTGGCGGTAAATATGTATAGTTAAGTATAAAACTTAAACCATTCGAGGAGTATGGCTACAAATACTAAGATATTTAGAGCATTGTGATAAAAATCAAATTTTGCAGTTACTAAAATAACCATTATAAGGTCTTGATTGCAATTTTAAAAAAATATGTCTAAGTAATCCCTTACATGCCATGGAAAGAAAGATTAACATTCGCGTCACATATTTCGTGTAAACTCAGCCATATATGATATTGATTTGTACCTGTATCTAAATATTTATATGTAATCAAAGAGGGCTTCATCTGAAAACTGAAAAATTCTTTATTCCTGCCTTTATTATTAAAACTGTAAGTTCTCATTGTCTAATGAACTGCATGCATGCATGCAACATCTCCTACCATAATTCTTTAATATATCGCTACTTACTCTTGTTAAGTGAGCTTTCCGCTTCGATTACTTCGAGTTGATTCCGTGAGTTTAGACATTTCTCCTGGGCGTCACTCAAACTAAAGATGCGCTCTATTCGAAGGTTTAACGCCTCTTGGTTGCTTGTCACGGGTTGAAATTGATGATTTGATGGATTTCGGTGACTTTGGACAAGCTCAATTTTTAGAGTTATTGGATCAGGTGTGTCAGAGACAGGTTGATCTGGCTGGTCAATGTTCCGATAATTTTTGGAAACTGTTTTAATTTGGAGATTTGTCGCAGAATTTGAATTTTTGTCGCTATTGGCAAGTTTAACTTGGTAGTTTGGTGAAGCATTGCAGCTATTGGCACGTTTAACTTGGTAGTTTGGTGAAGCATTGCAGCTATTGACGGGCTTAACTTTTAGATTTGGTGCAGCGTTATTGCTAATCACAGGTTTAACTTGCAGGTTTGATGTGGAAGTGCTGATTGCGTCATTTTGAACTTGTGGACACAGCTGCTCACTGCTCTCGAAACCAGGGAACTTTATTATTTTTAGATTCAGCGGGGCACTGTTGGAATCCATATACCCAAATTTATATTGCAGCGTATTATCTCTCCTCGACGTTACAGATTCGTTGTTTAAAGGTGAGTTATTGCTTAGAATGGATTTTTGTGTATGACTCGATACTCCGGTGTTTTCATCAACGGTGGTATGTGAATGTGGTGTCATTGCTTCAGTGCATCTAGACATAGTTTTTACCTGAACATATGTCGTTAAATTCTCATTAAAGATTGGTTTGACGCTCATTTGGACATTCTCTGTTAACGTTGGTTGGACCATATCGAATGACAAAGCCTTGTTCTTCGAAGCTGATCTAACGTATGGTGGAGCAGTTCTTGGTCTGTAAATCGCATGCGATTCTAATTCATTTTCTTGGTCAGCTCCATATTCATCAAACCTTAGACCATGGGCCATTGGTTTTTCATTTTCAAAACACTTTTTACCTTTATAATGCTCCTCTGAAATCCTAACAACTGGAACTAAATTACTTTTTACAAGTGATAGCTTCTGGTCAAGATAACAGTCGGGGTTGACATCAATGTTATTGTGTTGCTCGGAAGTACGAGGCGATTGCTCTATTATTTTTGTACTTGCTTTTTGCGTAAGATTTTCTCTTTTTCCGGTACACAAATTGATGACGTCATTTAAGTGAACACCTTGTTGAAAAGTTGCTAAAGCATGATTTTTTTGAGGTTCTTTAGCTGTCATCTGACATTTCATTGGTGTGTGTTGATCATTAATAAAAAGCAATTTCGACCTATAACAATTATTTTCCTTTCCGCAGTAAAATGCGGATTTTTTAATTTTACCCGAATTTTCGCGGAAAGGTTGTTTGTTTTCAATGCTAGTTGAACGTGCCAACAAAGATATATCCTTCAGCGAGTTTGAACCTTTATATGAGATGGAATCAGATGCAAGCTTAAGTCCTTGCCCCCAAATTTGTTTGTTTTCACCGGGGTCTCCCTGCTTCTCATCGCCAGAAAAGTGTAAACTGGAAGGCTTCATTTTCATTTTGTTGTTTTTAAAATAAGTTTCATTTATTTCGTGAGCATTGTATGAATTGTTGACTTGTGGCAAATTATTCAAGTTTCTTAGTATGTGCCTCTTTGGACTGATTGGATGCTGGAAAGCATTCATTTCCTCTATAGCGGTCTTTACCTCCCTCTGACATGAAGAGCTTTTAGGACTGAAATCTTTTTCAGGCACCTCATTTGGAGAATATTTTGATTTATTTTTCGCCCCCCATGATCCCGGTTCCCTTTGTTTGAAACACGTGGACAATAAATGACAGTTTAGTAAACTGCCTTTGTGAAAATTGAAAGACATATTTTGGTCGTTGTTTTCAAGGCTGTACTGGATGTCTGCCTTATTTCTTTTGGATTCCGATCTTTCTGGAGAATCCAAGACGTTCGCACCCCGTTTCACCATCAGAGTTCTCGGCATATTTGTACGTCGTTCAAAGGACTCGGCAACAATGAATCAACTTGTTAAATATTAAGAGAATTAGATTGATGGGCGAGTCATTGTGGCAGGTTGGGGGGAAATAAGCTGGCAGACAATGAGTATCTGGAAAAATAATAATAAAAAGTAACATTAATAATAACTAACACAAGAGGTGTATGAATAAATGTGCTGATCATTCACTATCTAATAAAAGTATATATATATATATATATATATATATATATATATATATATATATATATATATATAGATATGTAGAAAATAATTGCAAATCATTTCATATTGTCCATTGTTTACAAATATATATTTATTCCAAAAAAAAATAAAGTTTCCGATTTTAAAAATATTTGATCTAATTTAAGATATGCAACATTTATGAAATATGAATGTGCTATGTCTTATTTATAATATAACGTTAATTAAATAAATAGTTGGAGTCAATTTAAAATATAAAAGCAAGAAACTATGTCCCTGTTATCATGCCGAGTGAAACTCATTCTTTATCTTACCTTAAATACATACATCCCTAAATTGCGCAACACTTTTCACGTCTTCAAATTATCAGGTTAATCCAGATTAGAAGAAATGTGAAATAGCAATAATCAATGAGAAATCCGTGAGTACCAAACAGGCATGTTTTGAAAGTTTCTGTTACTATTTTAAAGTGACTACATCTGTATGGCTCCCCTTCACAAACACCATCTGCCCCCCTTTCCAAACACGCACAAAGGCCGTCTCACTTGAAATGTTTCACTCGGTCCTGCTATGGGGGGTGGTTGGGGGGGGTGGGGAGAACTGAGCGTCCCTACCGACATTTCCGAAGAGGGACCTTTTGTAATCGGCGCCTTGCGCGGTCGTTGAAAGCAGGCGGCACGCGCTTCGAGGCCCGTCAGCCAATCAGCACGTGCATGTCTCATACCCAGGCAGGTGCGCCCCTGTAATCTGGGTCGTGGCGGAATCCCGTCAGACTCGTGCATCGCAATGATCGCTGGTTTGACGGTATGTACAAAAGATCGTTGCACAAGGACACAGGTCGCATTTGGAGTGTGGTCTACGAGACGAAAGAGTGTGTTAGAAATGGGGTTGAATTCATTAGGCTTGAGAAAGGACTAAGAAACGTTAAACTGGCAACAGCTTGCATAAATTAAATACAACTAGCCGAAGCCATTTTTACGTCTAAAAAGAAATCAAGTTTAATAAAACATTTTTACTTCTTAAGTGAAATAAATGTGTAAAAAATATATCGACATTTTTGGAACAGTGACTTTGCAGTTGGACAGTATAAATTTAAAATCATACGCATTATTCATGTGATTATTCATTGTTTTCCATTGTAATTTGCGTTAAATTTAGAAATTAATAAAATAAAAAGTCCTTTAGGCAGAAAGCTTAAAATTTACGATTATGTTTAGGGTTTCGGTTCTTTAAAATTTGTCAAATTTACCGTCTTGAGCAATCACGTATTTAAGAATCAGTGACTGGGAACTTTTTTCCTTTCTATACCCGTAGCCTGTAGCCACTTTTGTTATGTGTTGAGTTTTATAATCTAACTTTTTTTTTAAAAAAACGTTAGCCCAAAGAATACGTTAACTGAAATCTGTTAGTCAACAACGAAGCGTGCCGGGGTCAACGAAGTTCAGTGAACCACGGTCCAGCTCGGACAAGCTTGTAGCGTGTGTTTGTAACTTTGTGCGCTCGTGCGTGAAAGGCCTTTAGTGAAAGGGAAGGGGCGGGAAACGCCGTCCACAGGAAATACGGGACAAAGAGTTTGCGGGGAACGAGAGGTGTGAGATCTTTTCTATCTTCGTAATCCAGGTCTCGTCTGCTTGCTTTTGAAATCCAACTAAACGCACGTTCTACGTACGGTTAATCAACCTGCACTTTTAGTTGAGAGATGAAAATCTATGTAATATAGCAATGGCAGGTTGCGAGGGATTGTGGGGATGGGGGTGGGTGGTGTGGATACCGCTAAACAAAATATCATTGAGTCTATTCTAGTGTGGGTTGGCAAGTACCGCATACTATACACTATACCCGAGATCAGGAGATCTTTACTTATTATGCGCACACACTTTTGAATTTGAAGTCGTATTTCAAATAAAGCCATTAATAAATAACCCATAAAAAAAGAATTTAATTGATAAAGAAGTAAAATGAAAATAAATGTGACATTTTATAACAAATAATAATAAATAAACTTTAGATTTCTCCCCCTCCCCCACCCCCCCCCCTACAGAACCGCGTGAAAGCTGCCTCATTTGTCAGCATGGTCCGAGAAGGGAACTTTAACGGTATTCAGCAATTATTGTTCACACCAAGATCTCCGCTGGCTTCTTTTAAGTTTGATTTTCATTAGTGCTTAGTCCAATAATTCTTCTAACTCTCATTTCATAAAGCTGATTAAATAGATTACCGCCTTGTTTAACACTCTTTACATGAACTATAGTCAGCGGAGGTGCTACTTGCCAAAAGTAGATTAAATGTCTAAATATTAGGGCTGTTAACGATTAATTTAAATTTAATCGTTAACTTTTGAAAAATTAACGATTAATTAATCGTTAATTTAGATTAAAGACAAAATTTGACATTTATAGTAATATAAGTAACATTTATTTTATTAAACGTACTACTTGTCGAAAATCTAAATAACACTGTAATGTCTTCTTTATATGACATCTTTTAACCAAGAACGCAAACAGATAAGTGTATTGACATTATTTGGTTCAAGTGATGAGTGGGTCTTATTGACAATATAACCAGCCGAGCTGAACAATCGTTCACATAGCTTTAGATTGTCTAGGCCTAGGCTGAAGTTTCTAAAACTGTAGTGGATGTTTTGTTTACAGGTGATATGTAAGCGGAGTGTTAAAACCATGTTAGCAATGTTCCCTTTAAGCAGTTTGGCTGCGCAGATATTTGACAGACGACACGCAGGAGTTTAGAATCACCGCGCAGCAAATTTGGTAAAATATTGCACAAAAAATGGACGTTTTGCAACTTTGCACAAGAGTTTTTTACTTTGCATACGGGCCAACGAAGCTTAGACTTAGAGGTAACACTGCATGGTAGGCAAACACTTTCTCTCAATGGACACAGTAACCTTTATCAACATTTTGAACATTCATGTCAGTCATTAGTTTAAAACCAAAATGTTCGTGTAATCGTCTGGAAATTAGTTTATATTTATCGGCCGAAATATTTTACTTTTTGACTCCCAGTACATTTATAAGTGGTGGGTCGATTAATCGTTTAAAAAATGTAATCGTTAAAAATTTTAACGATTAATCGATAAATTAATCGTTAATATCCGCAGCCCTACTAAATATGTTTTTTAAAAGTTCCACAGCATCCGAATAAACTGCACTTCGTTCCCAGTGAAAAATGAATGCATGCATGGGAGATGTGATTAATTTACCGTTGCAGATCCTTTAAGGAAGGGGTCACCAAACTACGGCCCACGACGCCATTTCATCCTGCCCGACAAATGTACTTGAATAACGAATGTGATTGATATAACTTATGTCACAAAAGATGTTTTCATGCCATTTAAACACAAAATTTAGAATACTAGATGAAGACTAGATCATCATTCATGCGGTGAAATCGAGCGGCTGCCTTCTGCCTAAAATTTACTGTTTTCAATAATTTGATGTACATTTTTTAGTTCGCCTTCTTCGATCACTTTTAAGCAAATAAATACCGCATATACTCGTTCTACAGCCCGTTCGTTCATAAGCCGACCCCCACCCCCCTCTTTTGAAAGAGAAAAGTATTAAAAGTGTGTAACGCGCTCGTAAGCCGATCCCCCAAACATAATAGGACAGCGTAAGCAAAATTTGTCCAAAATACGCTGCTTTAGAACGAATATATACGGGATGTTGACATTTTTTTTTGCTCTTCGCTATCCCACGATTAACACGGAATGCTTAACTTGAGCTTAGTTTTTCTTCTAGAATGGCTATGGGGCCGCCGAAAGTAACTTTGTCATCCATTCGGCCCACTGTGAACATGTTTGGTGACCACTGCTCTAAAGTATGAGTTGATGTTTTGTCATGTTAAAAAAAAATCCCTTATCGAATTAATATTAGGGCTGTTAACGATTAATTTAAATTTAATCGTTGACTTTTGAAAAATTAACGATTAATTAATCGTTAATTTCGATTAAAGCAAAAAATTAAAATTGATGATGTCATAAGTAACACTTATTAAAGGTTATTGTTAAAAATCTAAATAACACTGGAAGTCTCCTTTATATGTCATCTTTTAACAAACTACACACACAAAAAAAATGTGTCTTGACATTATTTGGTTCAAATGATGAGCGGGTCTAATTGACAATATAACCAGCCGAGCTGAACAATCATTCACATGGAACTGTGGTAACTGGTATGCAAAAAAACGGTCTTGGCAAGGAATGACATTATCGGATATCGGTGTTCATTAAGTTTCCAACATTGTTGAGGGTAAATTGATTGAGGAACTTTTATCTCCATTTTGTAACGCAGTAATTCATCGGAAGAGCTGTCGTCATTACTGTCAAATACGCTTTTCATTTGTGTTGATATGTAGGCTAAGTGCTAGAACCATGGTAGGCAAAATTTACCAACATTTTGAACATTCCCGTCAGTCAATAGTTTAAAACCAAAATGTTCGTGTAACCGTCAGGAAATTTGTTATTATTTATCGGCCGCTATTTTTTTATTATTTGTTTTGATTACTTTTTGACTTCCAATAATTTGTAAGTTATGTGTCGATTAATCGTTAAAAAATAATTTAATCGTTAATTTACGCAGCCCTAATTAATATACTTTGAAAACTTATTGTATTTAGATAGCTGCCTACTATTTACATTGTTCATTTCCTAGAAAAAATCTACTCAGACGCTCTGATCATTTGGCCAATGTTATGGGAAACAGCAGCTCATGATGGAGCGTTTTCCGTATTTTAGAGTCGAGGTTGCATCATTATCAACTTAATTGAACTTTAGTCTCTTTGCCAAACTAATTTCGTCCGAGATTTCATGCAAAATCTTATATAGTTTTATAACAGCAGGCATCCCGACATTTATATAGCCTCACACATATATATATATATAATATAATTATATTATAATTACAGTCGGACCTCGCTAAGTCGAACTCAAAGTGACAGGAAAAAAAATCGACTTACGGAGTTTTCCAGTTAAAGGATATAACGTATAACAGGTACCGAATTTGGCCGGGACCTAACAATTTCTTCGAAACTGTGAGGTTTTCGACTTAGGGAAGTTCGACTTCGAGGGTCTGACTGTATTATATTCATAGTTCTTGAATTGCATATTTTTATTTCTCAAACAAGTTGGGTGGAAAGTCTGGCCGAAGCTATATACTCTACTTTGAAGGTATGTTCACTCACGTGTGCTCTGTTAGTTTTATACTTGACTACATTGTATAGCAACGTTTCAAGCACATTATATATTTACATAAAAACCATCAATGGTTCTGCTCCCCCCCCAAAGAATATTTTTAAAGTAAAAGTAATGCAATAAATTAAAAGAAAACAAACAAGCAGCACACTGGAATTTAGTAAATTTGTCAAATATACGATTTAATAATCCATGAAACAAAAAAAAACAAAAAAAAACAGTGGAATGAAGAAAATGGCTGAAATAAGGATGGACTTGTTTTATTATGTTTCGCTAAAATTATCTCATATAGTAGGTTTAAATATCAATGTTTAGTGTGAGAATATGTTGAAGATGCTTTATTTAATATCATGAATATGTCTATTAGTTAATACTATATTTATTTATATTATAGTTTCTCCAGTGATAACTGGATAACTATTACCTCAAAATAGTGTACTATTGTTTTAAATAATAAGATGAACATCACTATAATAATTTTTTTAAATACTAAAACTACACACACATTTCAAATACACAATCGTGTCTTATAAAGTTCATTCCTATCGGAAATGTTCTTTGATTGCTTGTTATTTATTTTATTGACTATAATGTGAGTTTATTCGTGAAAGCTGCCGTCCCCGCATGGTACAATAATTTTATATTTTAAAAACAAATAGTTACATACATTTCTGTGTGGCCGCAGTTGAACCGGAATTAAGTCAGCAGATGATATATATATATATATATATATATACATATTATATATATATATATATATATATATATATATATATATATATATATATATATATATATATATATAGAGAGAGAGAGAGAGAGAGAGAGAGAGAGAGAGAGAGAGAGAGAGAGGGAGAGAGAGAGAGAGAGAGAGAGAGAAAATTTGGCGATTACATTATTCTGTAATACATTTCCGGGAACCAACAGAGCATCAGACATATTTAAGTTTAAGGATGTTGGAATAGCCTTATTTTTAAAAATATTTTTACAACGAGATCAAACCAGACATAAAATCATGAAAAAAAATATATTAAACACATTTATTTTTAATAGGGATGAATGAAATGATTTACAATTTTTATAGCTCGTTTTCATAAAGTCTTTTGCTAGAAGTAAAAACTAAAATCACTGCTCATGTCGTCTTTTTCCGGAATAAATACCGGATTATCACTCCCAACAACATTCGTTACTCTGTTTATCGACTGGGACGGGGTACCTCGAAAAACATTTGTAACGGATGTCAATTTGTCATTCGTTCTCTTTTTGCGGACACTTCTGCTGTGTCTAGGTGGAGGCAACACATTATCGTTATATTTCACATGCCTTGGTTTTTGCACCAAATAGTCCATATCATGTTCGGGACCATAAATCCCTACACTACTCACTTCACTTTCGGTAATGGGGGGAGGGGGTGCTGGGTACTTTTTTGGCGAGACGCCACGAACGTCTGCTCTGTTGCGAAACTTTTGTGGATCTGTCTTATTATTTGTGACTGACTTTTGACTTTCATGGTTTTTCTTGTAGCCGAGCAGTCCAACAACGAAGCCGTACCTTCCATGACTGGGCGATGACGTAGATCGTGTTTGTTTGTCGCGCTTGTTGTGAGATCGCCGGCTTGATCGCAGTGTTCCTGCGAGAAGTTCACTTTCCGTGGTGGTGGCTTTATCCAAGAACTCTCGACACGGTGATGATCCGCAACTAGCAGATGTTGCGAAAGACGTGTGATTGGCACTATCAATATTCGAATACCCCGTTTCATTGTGATCGCAGAACGAGTCGTCGACCGATTCTTTCTCTGTCATCTCAAGATTTGTGTACATTGACAGCTGCATCTGTGCTCTTGGGTTCGATGTCAATTTCAAGGAAAAGTTTGGCGATTCCACGAAATTGAGTCTTTTGCTAAGCTTTTTTATGATAGAACTCTTTGATTAGTATCGCGACTCCGGCTGTGACCAAAGCAACGCAAACACAAACAGCCGTTGTTATAACAGCTACTTCACCGGCACTAGATGATTTTGTCACATGTTGATCCACTATTTCCCAATTCGTGATATTAAACAGAATAATATTACTCTGTGGCCCTATGTTACCATGAAATGCTTCAAAACGTTCTGACATGAAGTTTTTGAAACTTTGCACCACGGAAGAGTTTTTTGAGTACTTAAGATGTACAACGATTGTGTTCGTAGCACAGTGAGGATCTTCAATAGAAATAACTTTGGGATTTATGTATCTTAGCAGATTGATCAAAAACACCTGAATCCTGAGTTTGAGTTCTTCGATGTAAGGAGAATGTGTCATAGACGTGCAGTCACTGGAGGTAAACGTAAATGAAATGGTATGGCTGCTAAGTAACGATGATGTATTTGATGTGTTAGGATCAATTTGGTTATCCAGTGGTGACGCCGTGCTGGTTATATTGTATGTATGAGATTTAAAGGGCTCATCTGTCCACAGTGGTTCATGACTCGATGTTAAAGATAATGAAATGTGATTTTTTAGGTTGGTTAATGTTGCTGATGACACGTCTATGGGTTGAAAGGTTAAATTTTTAGCAGAATGGACTTCGTGCCCTTCTGTGAAAGGTTCTGTTTCGATCGATGTGGTAGTCAAAGTGACTAGTGCGTCGGATTGAGTTAGAACATTATAGTCTCTCATGGCCGTTGTAACAGAATCAAAATGTTCTGATGAAAGCGAGATCCTGTTAAAAGACGCTCGTGTAGAATATTCAACTTCCCTGAAAGATATTGAAGCTATTGGGGCTTCTGACGGAATAATCGTTCTTGAAAAAGTTAAAATATTCGCTGACATGGAAAGTTCGGAGACGCTTACTGGTGGCATAATATGTCGATTGCTCTCTAGTGAAACGTGGTCATCTATTAGTGGGCTGGAGGTACGGTCGGTTTGCTCACTTACTGAGAGGAAGGTTTCTTGAGTTTGAAGTATGTTAGTGAAATAGGACGATTGTATATCATCGTTAACAGAGATGAACGGCATCGTGTTGACGGGCTGTAATTGAGCAGCACTAAAATGTGATTTCAAATCTGACGATAAAGGAGAAGTTATGCCAGACAAGCGATGTGTTTGAGAAGTGTGAGCAGAGAACGATATTCTTTGCGACTGGCTATCCATGTTATCGTGTTTTTTAACTGAAGTTTCTAAAGAAGACACAAAGGGCGATTCTGATCTCTCAATTTGGGGGGCTTTTGTGGTAAAATGACTTAGTGAGGTCAGTGCTTCAGAGGTTGTTAACTCATTTTCATGTGAGTTTTCCCCCCTTTCCTGGAAGGTAGTGTAGTATGAATTTGTTTGGATATCCTTTTCAAGTTGAACTGTTGTAGCTGTAATAAACTTAGCAGAATTTTGAGTTTCAAACAGAACTGTACATGTGGGGCACGTACTTGTTTCAGTAAGTGACATCGACATATCTGTAGATTTAACACTTCTAGAAAATAAATCAAAGACGTTGTTAAATAACGTACTTTGATCCAGGAAATGTGTATGAAAACTATTATTACTATGAATAAAATAAGATGAATGATAATCTGCCTGTAAGGATGAAGACGATAATCTTTCTTTTGTTGCGTGATTATCTTGAAAAGTAGTGGAGCCTAACGATCCCAAATAGTCACTCTGCCAATCTGAATTTACATAACTAGAGATAACCGACCCGTCTGTCGACGCACTTGCGTCACTGAAGACTGTTGAATTACTCAAAGGTTCGACTCCTGCCGTCGTGTAATGAGAGTGAGAGGCTTTGGGATACACAGAAGTTATATGCGATTCAAAATATCTTGTTACGTCAGTCTGATGTCTAAGCGTTGTCAGGAAATGGACATTATGAACTTCAACATCCGTCGGTTGGACTTCAATACTCCGGCTTCCAGCATAAGCGTTACTTGACAATAACACAGCCAGTAAATTTTGATTAGCACTGTCCACCTGCTGTTTGACCTCTGTTGATGTATGACTTGTATGGTCAAACGTTACACCACCAGTGGAACTGACATTTACTGTGTCATACACATTAGTCATTCTCCCTTGATCGACAGTTAGATTTTGTCTAAAATTTGCGCCTGTTGAGGATGGGTCTACTTTTATTGTTGACGTCGTGAGGTCTTCACTTGTTTTCGTTGCGTGTTGCTCAGCTGTATTAGTAGCTGGGGAGGATTCAACTGTTGTAGTTGTGGATATGCCGGCTGTTATCGTGTCGACTTGTACTCCTGTAAAGGCGTTGAGATTTTCTGTGGATGTTATGGCTGTGGATAGTTTATTTGATGTAATAGATTCAGTTGTTTTGGATAATTCAGTTGTAGCCGTGATTGTGGTCAATACAACTGTTGAGAAACTTGGTATAATTTCACTTGTTGCCGTGACTATGGGCAATAGAGCCGTTGAGAAACTTGGTATGAATTCACTTTCTGTGATTTTGGGCAATACAGCTGTTGAGAAACTTGGTATAAATTCACTTGTTGCCGTGACTATGGGCAATAGAGCCTTTGAGAAACTTGGTATGAATTCACTTTCTGTGATTTTGGGCAATACAGCTGTTGAGAAACTTGGTATAAATTCACTTGTTGCCGTGACTATGGGCAATAGAGCCTTTGAGAAACTTGGTATGAATTCATTTTCTGTGATTTTGGGCAATACAGCTGTTGAGAAACTTGGTATAAATTCACTTGTTGCCGTGACTATGGGCAATAGAGCCTTTGAGAAACTTGGTATGAATTCACTTTCTGTGATTTTGGGCAATACAGCTGTTGAGAAACTTGGTATAAATTCATTCGTTGTTGTGACAGTGGGCAAAACAGATGTTGATAATCTTGGTATATATTCATTTGTTTTTGTGACTGTGGGCAAAACAGATGTTGAGAAACTTGTTATGAATTCACTTGTTGACGTGACTGTGGCTACTTCTGTTGTTATTGCGACGAGCGTTTCAGGTGTCGTGAATGTTGCTCTTTCACTTGTTTTGATGGCCGTGAGTGTTTCAGTATTTATGGCTGATGTTTCTTTATTTGCTGACGTGGTTACAACAGATTCTGTTGTTACTGAAGTAAATCCTACTTGCACGGTTTTGTTCTGATTATTCAAATCCAGACGCGTTACCAGAATTCCATCGCTATATACTTTCTGCGTAATACTTGAGTTTTCGTCTGCATGTCTTCTAGTTGTCAAACTTGCTGTGTAAAAGGTTTCTCCATTTTGCTCGTTGTTGTTGGTGGAATCTGCGTTCTCGTCCGGTTCCGGTGGAGTATTTGTACCACTGGTAACGGACTGTTCTCGTGGAGTATTTGTACCACTGGTAACGGACTGTTCTGGTGGAGTATTTGTACCACTGGTAACGGACTGTTCTGGTGGAGTATTTGTACCACTGGTAACGGACTGTCCTGGTGGAGTATTTGTACCACTGGTAACGGACTGTTCTGGTGGAGTATTTGTACCACTGGTAACGGACTGTTCTGGTGGAGTATTTGTACCACTGCTAACGGACTGTTCTGGTGGAGTATTTGTACCACTGGTAACGGACTGTTCTGGTGGAGTACTTGTACCATTGGCAAAGGACTGCTCTTGTTGTGTAATTGTACCATTGTCAACGGACTGTTCATTTAGTGATCTTCTTTGGCGTTCAATTCTGTCATGACTTTTAGTAAGCCAAACATGTTGATTGTAATGCTGTTTATTCATTTCGACCACTTTGATATCTGTGTTACCATAATCTTGTCTGTTATTATCAACACCATCTGCCAGATCGCCAGCAAAGGAGAAGTGATCTGATCTTTGATGACGGGATGAATGATTTTGTTCTCGTTTGGCGGGGTCTCGATCGCACACACATATTTGCATTTGAAATAGGACTACTGTGGAGAAATAAAGATGATATTAATTTTATTTTAAAATATTTCATGAAATACTCTAACTTTTAAATCTGTATTTAAAATAGAAAGCTTAGAGTATATTAGTTATTAAAATAGATAGTATGATGACATAAATAAAGTAAACTCGTAAAATAATTTGTTACGAGTATTTTACAGTCTTCCAGCGATGGATTCCAACAATAAATATTGTAGCGTATTGTAAAATCTAATTTATTCCCCGTGGAATTCATATAATTAAACTAGAAGATTCATCAGTTAATTTGATAGCAGGACACGATATCTCCTGCCACTAAATTTTCCATATAATTTTATATTTTCAGATTATCATTTGGGTGCTATGCATGTATCTACACTATAGCTCAGAGAGATGTCAATGCCAAGTTAAAATTTACTTAGCACTCATAATTATTTTTCTAAAAAAATATTATGACTTAAAAAACTGGTTTGAAAGTGAATTAATCAGACTTGATCAAATCTATTATCTTTTAAAATCCTTTATATTAACTCGTGGTGTCTGTTTGTTTGAGCACTTGCTTGTTGAACAACTTTGGATCGATTTGTAACCCACTTTTCGTAAGCCAGCGAGCTAAAATTTTGCAGGCAGTTTTGTGCCGATCATAACAACGACGTATCAAAATTTCAGATCGATCGCAATGTACTGTAATTAAATTATTGAATTTTTAGATTATTCTATTTATCTCTATGTATCATGTTATTTTTTGAGATAGAGTGTCGCGGTGCGTATTATATTGAACGACCTTTTTAGTACTTTCCTGTTGCGTGATTCGGTGCGTATTATATGGACGATAATTTTTAAAAATATATTCCCGATCGTTGCGCATTATATTAAACATGTTTTACGAGACATAACTAAAAGTTTGTATTTTTAAATCCTTTAATATTAACTCGTGGTGTCTGCGGCCGCCCGACCGACCGACCGACCGACCGCCCGCCCTTGTCGCCAAAACTTTTGAGCGATTTTTAACCCACTTGCTCGTAAGCTAACGAGCTGAAATTTTGCAGGCCGTTTTGTACCGATAATAAAAACAATGTATCAAAATTTCAGATCGATCGCATGTACCGTAATTAAATTATTGATTTTTTAGATTATTTTATTTATTCCTATGTATCATGCTATTTTTTGAGATAGAGCGTCGCGGTGCGTATTATATTGAACAACCTTTCTGTCGCGCAATAAGGTGCGTATTTTATTGACAGCTCTTTTTATAAACATATTCCTGATCGGTGCGCATTATATTAAACATGTTTTACGACACAACTGCAATTTTGTATTTCTGGATGGTCTGGCGCTGCGTATTATAATGAACATTCTTTTAGTTACGTCTCGTACATAAAGGATTTATAGTCAAAAAATTGTTTTTTGACGGGTTTTTCTTATTGGATTGTCCTGCGCTGCGTATTATAATGAACATTCTTTTAGTCATGTCTCCTATGAAAAGGATTCATAGTCAAAAACTTGTTTTTTACGGGTTTTTTTAAATTAAAGAATGTAAGTGTACAACGATTGCTACGTAGGATAGGTTTGTATTAAATGCATGTTCGCATATTAGATGGTTATTCGTATGTAACTTAATTTGGGTTTGAAAAATTTAAATCTTCTTTAAGACATAGACACAAGCAACCTAATCTAGCGACCAGGAAACTCAAAATATATATTTAAAAAAAAATCCAATAAATAAAATCAAGTTTTGAATAGACAAATTTTACATGAATGATTTTCTATTGTAGATATACATATAATGCCATTCTTGCATATATCTAATGTAATAAACTCTCTATACATTAAAAACTCCTTTATAAATAGAGTTGTCTCCCCGTAAACAGACCTGATAATCCTGGGGCTTACACTTCTACGGGGTTATTCATACAAGATTACCTCCCTCCACCCACACAGTAATAACCACACTGTTGACATTTTTGTTAGCGTTTCAAATTTGTCGGATAAGTAATAGTCTTATTTTCCAAGGAGTAGATTCATTAATTTACATAGATCAATTTAAAAGTAAGCTACTTTATACCACGACATCTGACAGGAAGTCTACTTTTAAAGCTTGTTGATAAAATTACGCAAATTTAAAAGAACAGTTCACACTAAAGAAATTCGGATCAATATTGTTGGGTTCTGCAATTTTCTTTTTTAAAAATTATATTTTATTATTTCGGGGATTTCCCAAACCTTAACTTTCTCTCCATTGATTCCACATATTTTAAAATTTACCTGCTATTGTTTTAATTATATTATTTACTGAATAATTGTTGTTTTATGAAGTAATTTCTTTTTTTAAAAAACGCTTTCAGAATTTTTGTAGCATTGTACTTTGGTTTTAGGTGCCATGGATGATCTCAATGACCTTGTCAAAATTGTGCTCTATTATATTTCTGTGCTTCTGTTTATATTTTTAAATGTTTCATTGCATGTATGGAATGGTAAATATTGAGTCCATTCTTTATTGCTTGCATAACTTAAGATATTTTTTAGAAACATTTTTTTTTAATGTGTGTTTTTCTCGCTTTTAGAAATGCCAAATGTGATATGCAGAGAATTATTACAATGTGATATGCAGAGAAGTATCGCAATGTGATATACAGAGAAGTATTACAGTTACATGCCTCCAGATTGTTACCACTGATTACCACTAGAAGTTGTTGGGGCATTTTTAAAATTTATTTTTTAGGAAAGGTTTTGTAATTTTATTATTAGAACGTCCAGAAATTTGACGACAGTTTAGGTCGCCTCAGATTTTTTGTGGCGATTGAAATTTTTGAAGAGTAAAAAACTCAGTAATAACTTTTTAACAATATCAATATGAATGTTTATACAAAGTTTTATTTTATTGTGAAATTTAAAAAAAATTATGATATTGTTCGCAAGTGTCATAACTGAAAAAACAAATATTTTTTGCAATAAAATATAAAAAGTCTTTTTAGTTATTTACTTATTTTTAATTCTTTCTATTTGCGTGTTGTTTGCATGTATAATTTAAAAAAACAACAACATTTAAAATGAAACATTTATTTTCTAATAAATTTTTTTTTATATTTGCAGTAAAATTACCTTTGCTTTTATAACGGCTGATATAATTTTTCATTAATTACACACCCTAACAAAATTTTTAAAGTTTATTATCATTGTTTTGAGAAGTTCTACTTATGTAACGCCGATGTGCGCAAGTTATGATGCTATTGTGGAGGAGTTATTCATTTTCCACTGCTGACTAAGTTATTCACATATGATGTTACTTTCAATAACTCGTTAGTTAATATATATATTAATTCTCTTATATATATATATATTCTCTTTATGCATGTCCAATCAATACACTAACAACGGATACTTACAAAACAACACAGCCGTCCATGTAAGTCTCATGGCGCCCATGACACTAGCCATTCTGCTCTTTGTTATCTAGCGCCTCCCTCGTTGACTAATTGAATGTTCTCTCGTGGACTGTGCGGTATCTGGGGCCTGGATGGATTGAATGACAGAGAGAGAGTAGAAATTTGAGTCGATACTCTCTGGAACTCTAAATATATAACTTCTAAAAACAACGTAATTTAAATTTGTTTAAAAAACTATTTTTACTTGCAGGCTTAAATGCCTTAAAAGAAGGAATGTTCATATTTTATTTTTGTAGAAGTCCATTTTGTAAGGGTTAAAACAAAGGTAACTTTAAAATTATGTACAAACGGTTCATAAAATATAACTATCAATCGTTGAAGTTTTAATAATAACGATAAAACTATTTTTTCCTCTATTGAGGAAAATATGAATTAGTTTTTTTTCTTAAAGCTGTCTATTATATAAGACTCGTTGCTGTTAGAAATTGGGAATATTGTCGTATTAAATCGTTTCTTTTGTTTAGAAACGAAATAAACGTTGCTGCAACAACGAACTGAAATATAGTAGTGTCAAATGTAGGAGTTGTTTGAATCTATCCATGAAGTAATTTTTATTTCAATATAACTCTGTAAATGTTTTTTATCCCTTTCTTTAATTCCTCCAATGACAGGAGACACTCATTCGTACTTGAAAGGATCTATTTCAACTTTTGAAAGAAAAACTGACTTAAATATTGTTTTAAAATAAATCTATAAATAAGCGAATCTACGTGATTTGCTTCCACGTAGGGACTGGGATTTTATAAGCACATGCTTTTACAAAAATAGCAAAGAAATGAAACAGTTAAAACAGATTCGCTCGTAGAATTATTGTATTCTCAGCCAGATTCATTCTTCCATTTTTAAATATCTAAAATTATTTTGTAACAACTGTAAAATAGTGTATATTGAAAAATTAAAACGTTAAAAAAAAATAATAAATAAATAAAAACAATAATAATAATAATAATTTTTTTTTAAAATGAATAAATAAATTAGTTAACATTGCATTATTATAATATAATTAACATTTATGGATTATAGGTAAACAAATCGTTACCAATAATTACAAATTTTAGTTTATGAAAAAAATAATAATTAACGTAATGCTATAATTTTACTATACTCTTTCAACTAAAAAAAAATCACGAATCCATCAGAGAATCTTAATATTAATTGGCTTCATTTTTCTTCCATACAATTTAAAATCGCATTCGATAAAAGATTGAATTAGGGAAAATTTAAAAGTGCCTACATACCTACTATCTTCACAAGATTCATTTATTTGACAAAACTTGACTAGAAAAAGTTGTTTGTCATCATAGCGATGCAGCTGAGATAACCACCTCCGCATTGCACGCAGTTAACATCCTATCCAGTAAACCGCGTTACCGGCCTTGTTCAAGTTCTCCTATTACGTCATATTAGGAGACCGTGAACAAAGCCGGTAACAGTAAGTGCTAAGTCTATTTTCATAGACAGAGTTGTCAGCCTTTGATTTTCTTATTTATGCTGGAGTAAAATTAAATGGGAGAAATGGAGAGTCAAAGAGTTATATATATATATATATATATATATATATATATATATATATATATATATATATATATATATATATATATATTAGGGCTGCGGAAATTAACGATTAATTTCTCGATTTTATCGATTAAAATTATTTTAATCGATAAAAATTCTATTTAAATTAAAGAATATATTAATAATATTTTTATTTTTTTTATTAATAAATAATTAATTATTAATAATCCTATATAATAAAAGGCAAGTTTCTGTCCTTTCTGTCCGTTCTCTCCGGTCATCTATAGCAGTGGTCCCCAACCTGGTGGTCCGCGAGCCAAGGAACATTAAATTATTTACATTTTTTTTTACTATGGTGTATTTCTCTATGGATTGTGCGTCTTTCCATATACAAGATGGAAAAGCTTGTCACCCGTTTTGGCGGCACCACGTCCAAAAGAACATCAATGACACATAGCGCAGAGCGGACAACCGCCTACAATCAATCTTTGCGCTCTGTGTCAGCGCTCTTATGTTGGCGTTCTTATCGCGGCGCTTTTATGAAGGCGCTCTTTTGTTGTACGCGATTTTGATGGGTAACCCATGTTGGCAAGCTGATCTACTTTGCTACTTCTATTTCCGCATTTTTTCTAGTTCGTTTTTGTGTTCTTAAATTTCATTGATATCTCATCAACGACGGGATTCGAAAGTGTCTTCTGGTGACGTTATCGCTATTGTTCCAAGAGTGTTACTTGTGTTAAAAAAACAGCTATAAAGTAAGTTTTCTGCAGTGACAGCAACGAAGACAAAACAACGGAATAAAGTGGACATAAGCAGCACACTTCGGGTGTCATTGTCTCCCATTACCGCCATTTGGAACCGTCTCGTTGCAGAGAAACAAGCTCAGGGTTCTCATTGATTTAACATTCTAGTAAATTAAAATATTAAATAACGTTTATATTTGTGTAACTGTATTTTATTTTGAAGGCATGTTTAAGTACAATTAAATTAAAACTATACAATCAAAACAATCTTAAATACCTGTATCAACAATCAACGCAGCCGCAAACCCTACCCCCCACTTACCCAGGTTAGTGGGCCGCGGTAAAATTATAAATATTTTAGTGGTCCGCGGCTTTAAAAAGGTTGGGGACCACTGATCTATAGCGATTGGTCCCTCAAACACATATGACTCCTACAGCCAATCATATTGAACACGTTTACGCCATTAACGCGGACGTTCAAAACGAGTTATTTTTGGGGCAGTATTTCTTCCAAGACTTTATTTTGAGTTATGCGCATTGGGATTTATAGCAAAAAGCTCTGTATTTACAAGTTATTTATTTTAACTTTAATGAATAGTATTTTTAACGCGATGCACATGTAATGCCGGTCGAGACGGCTGTTGGAGGGGAGTTACAACATGCCACTGCACGGTGGCGGAACGTCCTTGGACGGGTTTTGTTGCTCGTAAATAATAATTTATATATTTTTTTACTTACAAACTTCTCCCGCGTAATATTATAATTTTTTTTATTACGTTATGTGGACCGGCAGACATCAACTAATAAAATGTCTGACAGCATCAGAGCAGTTAAATTTAAACATATAACTAGAAAGTTGAGCAAAAATTTTGTTTTTAAGCTAACTGCGAATGGCAAAGTCGAAGATAGTGAAAAAGTTTACTGTGTTAACTGCCAAAACAATTCTCCTTTAAAAGATCAAATACATCGCTGACGTACCCCCTTCAGCACAAACATCCGCTCAAGTATCAACACATTGTCATAAAATTTAGTTCAAAATATTCTTAATTTTCAATGTCCGTGAGAAATGTTCAGTTTAATGACGTCATAAATTTCTATTTTTGGCTTTAATTGAAATTAAAGATTAATTAATCGATAATTTTTCAAAAGTTAACGATTAAATTTAAATTAATCGATTATGCAAAAGCATTCAATCTGCTGCTGATCAGGGAGATATTAAACAAATGTACGAAGGCATAAAAAAGGCCACTGGGCCCACAACTTCAAAGTCAGCTCCAATCAAGACAAAATCAGGTGAGATGATCACAGAACGAGACAAGCAGATGCGGCGCTGGACTGAGCACTATCTAGAACTCTATGCGACACAGAATGTAGTATCTGACTCTGCCATAGAAAGAATACCAGATCTACCAGTTCTAGATCAGCTTGATGCTCCACCGTCAACAGAGGAGCTTGGTAGGGCTATCGATCATCTGAGAAATGGGAAGGCCCCAGGCAACGATGGCATTCCTGCAGAAGTCCTTAAGCACGGCCAGCCAGCACTACTGAAGCCTCTGCACGAACTCATATGCGATTGCTGGGAACGCGGTCACATCCCACAGGACATGCGTGACGCCAAAATAGTTACGCTTTATAAGAACAAAGGAGATCGCAGCGATTGCAATAACTATCGTGGTATCTCCTTACTGAGTATTGTGGGAAAGGCTTTTGCCAGAGTGATCCTTGCACGCCTGCAAATTCTGGCGCATAATGTCTACCCAGAATCACAATGCGGTTTTCGGGCTGGCCGGTCAACAATGGACATGATCTTCTCACTCCGTCAGCTACAAGAGAAATGTCGGGAGCAACAGAAAGCCCTCTTTGTTGCCTTCATAGATCTAACAAAGGCATTTGACCTGGTCAGCCGTGAGGGTCTGCTACGTATATTGGAAAAAATAGGATGCCCGCCGCGGCTTCTCTCCATCATCGAGTCCTTCCACACCAATATGCACAGCACAGTGCTCTTCGATGGTGCCACCTCAGAACCCTTCCCAGTTTGTAGCGGAGTCAAACAGGGCTGTGTACTGGCTCCAACACTCTTCGGTATCTTTTTCTCGATGCTACTGCGTCATGCATTCGAGGACTGTTTCGAGTGTGTAAACATCCATACCAGGGCGGATGGAAATCTGTACAACATCAGCCGTCTCCGTGCAAAGAGAAAAGTGGAAAATGTTTTAATTAGAGAGTTGCTCTTCGCGGATGACGCAGCCCTTACCTCACATTCAGAGATAGGTCTCCAACTTTTGGTCGACAAGTTCTCAGAGGCATGCAAGGATTTTGGTCTAACGATAAGCCTAAAAAAGACCAACATTATGAGACAAGGAACTGACTGCTTCCCAGCAATCTCCATTGAGGGAAACACCTTGGATGTCGTCGATGATTTTACCTACCTTGGCAGTAACATCACAAGCACACTCTCCCTGGAAAAGGAAATTGAAACCAGAATCGGCAAGGCTTCATCATTAATGGCTAGGCTGAATAAAAGAGTGTGGAACAATGCACAGCTCACTGCTAGGACGAAAATCACTGTGTACCAGGCCTGCGTGCTCAGCACACTCCTCTATGGCAGCGAGTGCTGGACGACCTATGCCAAACAAACAAAGCAACTCAACAGCTTCCACTTACGATGCTTGCGCAGGATTCTGCACATCAAGTGGCAGGACAAGATAACGAATGTCGAGGTACTCAGAAGGAGTCATATGCTGAGCATGCACTCAATCCTGAGTGAGAGGCGCCTGCGGTGGCTGGGACATGTCCGCAGGATGAACTCGGAGCGCATTCCAAGAGCCCTGCTTTACGGTGAGCTGGCAACTGGTATGCGGAAGAGAGGACGCCCCTGCTTGCGCTTCAAGGATGTCTGCAAGAAAGACATGAGTCTGGCGCAGATAGACCATAAAACGTGGGAAACCATTGCTGAGGAGCGCACCTCCTGGCGGGCTAAAGTACGCGAGGGCATCCAAGTCGCGGAAGCTTCCCTTACAGTCAAGAGCGAGGAGAAAAGGGCCAGGAGAAAGGGGAAGGGGGGTAGAGGAGCAGGAGGAAACGCCATCATCCCATGAGGATGGACGGATGCCATAGAAAATAGAATCGATAACAGCCCTAATATATATTATATGTATGGCATCTGTCCGTCTACGAAAGACGATAGATTTATCTTTATTATCTGCAGCTCTTGGTGTGGCTGATGAGACCAATCCTTGAGTGGCAGTCTCTTCTGCATGACACACACACGAAAGCAGTGGGGCAGTGTTTCCTGGCCTTTCTCCTCGCTCTTTTCCCGACTGCTTCTGCCCTAGTTTGCTCCTCTGCTCTTAGTGATCCTTCTTTCACTATAGCCCGCCACATGGACCTATCCTCTGCCAGGTTTTCCCAGTTTTGTATATCAATGTTGGTTACTTTCATGTCTCTCTTGCATATGTCCACGTATCTGAGACATGGCCGACCAACCGACCTTTTCCCTGTCGCCAGCTCGCTGTAGAGCACATCCTTGGGTATGCGACCACTTTGCATCCTCTTGACGTGTCCAAGCCAACGGAGGCATCTTTGGCTTAATATTGCTGCAATACTACTCATGCTTGCTTGAGCCAGGACCTCTGTGTTGGGGACTTTCTCTTGCCATTTGATGTCTAGGATGCGGCGCAGGCATCGGAGGTGGAAGCTATTGAGCCTTCTTTCATGCCTGGTATAAGTGGTCCAAGACTCGCATCCATAGAGGAGTGTGCTCAGTACGCAGGCCTGGTATACCTGCAGCTTAGTCCTTGCTGTGAGTTTGGCATTGGACCAGACTCTTTTGTACATGCAGTCTAGCCATAACAGTTGCTGCCTTCCCTATCCTGCTACTTATCTCATCTTCCAGTGAGAGGGTGCTCGAGATGTTTGATCCCAGATAAGTAAAACTGTCAACAGCATCCAGGTTGCAGTCGTCAATGGTGATAGTCGGGAGAGAGGCAGCATCCTGTGCCATAATGTTGGTTTTCTTTATACTTATGGTCAGGCCAAACTCTTTGCAGGCAGCGGAGAAGCTGGATACAGGGTTCTGATATATATTATATATATATATATATATATATATATATGTGTGTGTGTGTGTATGGCAACCATCCGTCCTCATGTGACGATGGCGTCTTCTTCTTCTCCTCTGCCCCCCCCCCTTTTCTCCTGGCCCTTCTCTCTTCACTCAAAGCTATGAGGGATGCTTCTGCGACAGAAATGCCCTCACGCAATTTTGCCCGCCAGGAGGTGCGCTCAATGGTCTGCCACGTTTTATGGTCTATCTGTGCCAATAACAGGTCTGTCTAGCAGACGTCATTGAATCGCAAGCAAGGGCGACCTCTTTTTCTCATACTAGTTGCCAGCTCACCGTAAAGCAACGCTTTAGGAATGCGCTCGGAGCTCATCGTGCGGACATGACCCAACCACCGCAGGCGCCTCTCACTCAGAATTGAGTGCATACTCAGCATATGGCTCTTTCTGAGTACCTCGACACTGGTGATCTTGTCCTGCCACTTAATGTGTAGAATCCTACGCAAGTAGCGTAAGTGGAAGCTGTTGAGCTGCTTTGTTTGCTTGGAGTATGTCGTCCAGCACTCGCTGCCATAGAGGAGTGTGCTGAGCACGAAGGCCTGGCACACAGTGTATATATACAAGAAATATTCCCGAACTTTGTAGCAGGAGTGTGCTGACCCTTTCCCCTTGTATTAGTTGCTGGTTTAAATATTATTATTTAATAATATAAGTTATTTATCAGATTTATCTATGACCAACAATTTTGATAATAGTACCCGTAAAAAAGGCAACTGCTTTGTACCACCACTCAGGTCAATTTAAGATGCGCACACGAAGATCTGCGCACTGTAATTTGACAAAAAGATTTTTGAAAGCGCACAGTTTAAAATAAAATATTGGAAAAATTACCACACCCAAATGAACTTGTTTTGAATGTCCGCATGAAGCAGTTCAATATCGATATGACATTTAATATTTCTCTATTTGCCTCAAAATTTTCTGATCTTTTTAATTGATGGATTTCGGGCAAAAGGGATAATTACAAAAAATATGCGTAAACCATCTGCCTGCAGGTTAAAATGAACCGTCCTGCCAAATTTGGTGCCCGTCCATCGTTTGGTTTTTCCGTGATTGTGGAGCTTACAGTCGAAAAGTGAAACATACAAACATACAAGCAAACAAAGATACAAACACCAACTGAGCTTTATATATTAGATAACAAAAACATACACTCACTCAATTTCTCTCACAAACACACACAGACACTCAGATACTCACTCTCTCAGAAACACACATAGTTTCTAAAACTCAAAGAGACTTGACAGTTCCATTAGGAAATATTTATTCATGTATTTTTTGTACAAAGCTGATCGAAAAATTAGCTACAGGTGTGTGCAATTCTTCAGTTTAAATTTAAAAACAGTTCGTGGTCCGTGGTTTCTAAATGTTTCAAATAAAGCATAATTTGTTTTTGAATAAAATACAAATTTATTGAAATTTCACATTCTATTATAGTAAATTGCTGATTTAATTTAAAAAAAAGTAATGTTGATAGTTTTTCAGTATCTCTTTTTCATACACTTTCTGCTCTATTTCATTACGTGTAAAGCCCATTTGATTTTCGTCCCCGAAAAAAACAACAACAACACAGTCCTGTTTTTTCCCCGTCATACAGTACCCTAAGCATTTTTCTCATCTCTGGGTAAATTTGTCCACTACATGTTTTTAGATCTTTTATAACTATATTACTAAAACTATATGATTGGGTATCCTTTGGGGCCGTCCATAAAGTACGTCACGCTATTTTTGACCATTTTTAACTCACCCCCCTCCCCCTGTCCCAAACTGTCCCAAATCTCGGACCCCCCCCCCTAAGTACGCCACAATTTCGAACAAAAATTGTGTTTTTTTATCAACAAAATCATAAAAAATTTAATATAAATCCCCCCACCCCCCCGGTCACAAACTGTCACACTTTCTTACATCCCCCCCCCCTCTGGAAGGTGACTTACTTTATGCTTTAAATCTAATTACATATCAAGAGATGAGTGTTAAGAACTCGTCTCACTTAAATCGCTTTTGAGATCAACCCTAATGTTGATGTGCGCTTAGAAGTTTCACTGAGGAGGGCTTAAGTTTAAGCCATTAGCATTTAAACAGCTGCTAACGTAGAGACAGTGCAACCCGGAGCGTGTCAATGTTTTAAACGGCTACCGTTATAAGTGGGGAAAATACAAATGTTCACTACGCGAAATAGTGTGGTATAATGAAAAATATGCACTGTGTTTTCTCATATTGATTTACCCGTAAGTTTCTTTCGGGGTAATTTGAAGGCGCATTAAATTGTCTTTTTCCCCGTCCTATAAAATGTGGGTGATATACAGTGTAAGGTTAGACAAATTGATATTATTTGTTATATTATATAGAAATTAGTCATTGTTATCTTCTACGAAATAACTTAACACATTTAAAATCTATTTTTCACAAGAAAATCATTTTTTTTTCGTGAAAAATCAGACTGGGTAAAAGTTCTCGCCAAATCGGTCAGCCATGACTGTGCCGTATTTGAACATAGTGAACTGTGGGTTCCATAGCCATTATGTCTGAAACTTTAAGCATAACAAAGTAATTTAATTTCTCCAATGTTTTCGATAAATTAAAAGAAATAAACTACTACTATGTAAACATACAACATATATGAATTATCTCTCAAATGTAGGCCTTGTCGTTATTATTTCTATTTATCACTAAACATGTTTTGAAAGATACGTTCATGTTCTTAACGATTTCTAATGCTAATTTTATGTCTGACAAGGGAACTAAGAAGAGCACTATACTTTCTACGCAGTCTGACAATGAATTAATCAACATGACATGAATATACAATACCGCCTGTTAGAATTTCTATCGCATTTGGCAAGAACTAGATGAGCTGTTAAGTGATTGTAAATATCCAGAAAATATTATTCTGGGTTAATTTGCATACACAAAAAATCTATAGGATTTTTTCTAGACGAAAAAAAGCTACTTTTACCTAATATATATATATATATATATATATATATATATATATATATATATATATATATATATATATATATATATATATATATATATATATAATATACTAAAGCATTTTTCTATCATAACATGAGTCTGTACTATACATTTCTCATTTATTGTGTCAATGAAAAAGACTAACTCTCTTTCCTTTACTAAAGAAATAAATTAACAAGAACAGTGAGACAAAACTCTTAAATTAACAAGAACAGTGAGACAAAACTCTTAAATTAACAAGAACAGTGAGACAAAACTCTTAAATTAACAAGAACAGTGAGACAAAACTCTTAAATTAACAAGAACAGTGAGACAAAACTCTTAAATTTAAATCTACCCTAAGTCTGAAGTCACTAATTTGCTTAAAACTTCGAGCAACCTTCTCTAGTGGACTGCCAAGACGTATCACTTTAGAGACGCCGCTGCCTGGGAAAGTATTTCCCCGCCCGTTAATCCAGGTTCAGTTGATCAGTTGGTCGACGGCAGTTTGAAATAGAAACAGAACGGGTTTTCTGTCAGGTGGTGAGGTTGAAATACCCCCCCCCCACACACACATACACACGCATACACCACTCGCAACAGGACGTCAGTGAACTGGGGTGATACATTTGACGCCCGTTATCACTTTTCCCCAAGGGTGTTATCAGCTCAACAAACTCTAACCGGGGTTTTCTACTCCTGAAACTTTTTTTGGCTAAAAATGCTGGAACAAAATACTAGGTTCACAGGAGCAGCCACGACACAACTAAGTAATTTGAGCCTCTACTTTTCCAGCTTCACATTTCAGCCAAACTTGTGAGTAACAAGACATATTATGTATCATTTAAATATAAAAAAAAAGTTAATTCTTTGTGTCGGTTTGTGGGGTTCCCAGCTGTCACGTCCTTTTCTGGGGGAGGGGACCAGATAGCTGGGAGGGTCTTCCAGGAAGACCAATGAATAGCGTTAGGCTCGGGGCCTCTGATTTTCTTCCACATGTAGGATCATTCAGAAAGGACCTAAATATAAATATAATTTTGCAAAATTTCCTCAAATCATTTTCAGAATTATGCTAATGCATAAGCTATCCTTTCAGCACATTTAAAAACTTACAATTTGTTTTAGATTTCAAATCTAAAATGAACATTATCATTAATGAAGTTCCTTATTTGACCAAGGAAATAAAATCCCAAAATGACGTAAATTAATTCGCTATTGGTAAATTTAGCGGGAGTCTGGTAATCTAAACACTTTGCTCAGCTCAGCTTCACTCATTGTTGTACATTCACTCAACGTAACAGACACTTTCATAACAGATCGCAACAGAGTCGCTACCTACCAACGAATTTAATGCACATCCACAACTTGTTTCTATTTTTGTGTTCATGATGTTTAATATGTTATTAGAATACTCTCAACAGTTTCCCAGGCTTGCGTTAACTTAATTCTGCGTGTTGCGGATTCAAGTCTTTTTCAACCAGGATATAGCGTTGCCTACTGTCGCCGGCCGTGGCCTACTTCTACCTGTATGTCTCCAGTCAAGCATGTCAAATGACACGGCTTTGCTCAAAAGGCCGGGCTCTCTTTAAAAAAACACACAAAAAAACAAGGGAGGGCGTGTCTCTGCCCCCCTCTCTCTCTTTAAACAACATCCTTGACTTTAACAAGACAGACGATTGCGTATCAGTTTCTAAGGAGTAACACTGTTGCAGTCATAAATTAAAGTCGCCCGGTCAATAGGAACACCTCACCCAGTTTATTGGAATCGATGACGAAATGAATGAACGTGGTGGTGCCAGCCAGGTCAGCTGCAGCACGCTCTGGTGTGTGTAGGTCATGGTTCAATGGCTTTCTTTAAAAGCGGATCGTGCTAAGCATGATCTTTAACACGGATCTAGTGTGTATTGACGAGACACTTTTTTTTTATAAACTCCAGTTTCGTGTGGATGTACAAATTTAGAGACACATCTTTAAAAAAAACAATAAAAAAAAACAAACAACGCCATCAGAGATTCTAATTGACGTTTTTCGTCATGAGTAATTCACGGAATTCTATAAGGTAGGTAAATTAAAATATGAACTTGCTGTACCGGAATTCCAAATTAATAATAAATGTTCATGGGATTGTTGCTCAAACATTGACCTCAATTTGATAGATATTATAATTTATTTTCTTATTGTTACGATCCGAACCAGCAGCGCACCATTTTTTCAGTATGTGAACACTTGTACTGTAATTATTTGTAGGCTATACTACACAGCGGAACGTGGATCCAACGTAAGAATCTGTTATTACTGATACTCCATATAGGGCTTTTGTTATTCCATGAGCCATAGTCATGATCATATCTAACAGTTCCTTTTATACAGTAATGATTGTTATGTTCTTCCATGAGACATAGTCATGGAGTCATGATCATATTTTAACTTTTATTTTTATAAAGTTATGACTTTTAATAAATAAATTTTAAAACAAAAGAAAGACAAATGAGTCTCACTGAACGTGTTATTTCATTGTATTCATTACAAAAGAGTAGTCTCCCTTTCCTGTCTGTATAACATGCATATCAAATTATCAATTGATACCATAGAAACAGTGGTTCTCAACCTGTGATCCGAGGACCACTAGTGGTCCGTGGAGATGTGCCTGGTGGTCCGTGAGCAAAGCATAATATTTTTATGTTATAAATTAAGAACGCGAAAGATATAAATGTTGTCACATTTTGAATATATCGATTAATTTTAATCACTCGATGGCGAGAATATAGCGCCGAAAGCCATTACAATCAATTTCCATTCAATAATTTTGGGAGCATGGAAATCATAGAATATTATTATAGTTTTACTTTCTAACCTAAAATGTATACTATACTAGTAACTAGTTATAAACAAAAAGTATAATTATCTATAAATTTACAGAACGGCAGTAGCACTATTTTTTTAGTAGTGGTCCGTGGCTAAGACACAGATTTTTGAAGTGGCCCTTGAACCTCAAAATGTTGAGAACCACTGCCATAGAAGACTAAACATGATACACTGTCTGAATACTGTTATAAGTGAAAAGATGAGACATCCCAAAGATGATTCGAAAATTTGCTACAACTACATCCTAAATCGTTGGATAAACTATGAAATAAAAAAAAATTCGATCATGAAAAACTTCAGAAATTAAATTTTAAAAAAATTTATTTATAAATAAAAAAAAGATCATGAAAAACTTCAAAAATTAAAAAGAAACACATATATTTCTTTTTAAAGTTTACTTAACGTGAACATTTTAAAGTTTACATTTCAGTAGATTTCAAAGTTAAAATGTGGAGAATGTTTTTTTTTAAAAAAGAACGTCACGTATTTAAGTTTGCAATGAACTAATCAACCATTACAAATCACTGGAAGTTTTTTTTTCTCTTTCTCTGCTTATTGTTAACACCAAATAAATAGGTTTAACAAATCAGAAGAAATATACGAAAAAAATTCGGGCGTCGAGGAATTTCCGTAAGTTACTTTGCGCTTTATACTCTGTCGCTGTGTTGCTTATGTTTTCAGCAATGTAGTCTCATCTACATCAGAGATCATTCGGCATGATTCGGAAACACCCTCAGAATATTATGTATAAGGGACACGATGACATATACACTGATCATAGGGCTTCACATTTAGATGAATGAAAAGGAAATTAGTACGGTGGTCAAGCGGCATGCGCGCTCAGCTGGCGTACCGAGACTCACGGGTTTGAATCTCCGTGAAGACAGGGATTTGTTTTCGGGGCTAAGGGTGTCCCTGAGTCCACCCAGCTCCAAATGTGTACCAGTCACTAGTTGGGGAAACGAAGGCGCCTGGGTATTGTGCCGCATGATGACTCCATAGTCGTGGCCTGTGCACAGTACTAACATACCGTCACGGTCTGTGCGTTCTTATCATAACGTAGGACGCATAATATTTTGTATAGATGGAGCGTCTGTTATAGAGGAGATGATACATTAATTGAGATTCTTTCTTTCCTTTTCTTTTGTTTTGTTCTACATTTCCAGCTTGTTTTTACATTTTGTCAAGCAAAATCTTATTTAAACATTAATTTTAACATGGGCAGGTCATATCCGTCAACTGGTAATATTTGTACTAGTTATTTCGTCATTGAATAGGAGGGAAAAAACCTATTAAAAATTTTTTTTATAAAAAATTAGTATATTTTAAAAAAAGATGTCAAATATACCGCTATTTTACCGTAAAGGTGTCTATTCTCTGTTTAATTCATCCTGTAAAATTAAAATATATTACATTTGTTAAAAATTGAAATGAAAATTGCTAATTAAAAAATAAAAAATATATATTAAAAATGTCAATGCGTTTTATAACATTTCTATTTTTTGTTACATATCTATGTCTTATTTTTTTTAAATTGGGTTTTAAAAAATAATTTGTATCATTAAGTGTTAACTTAAAATTCCTGTTTAATTTATTAATTTTTTAAAAAGGACGTATGTCTAAATTCTCTCTCCCCCTCTCTCTCTTTCACTCTCTCTCTCTCCCCCCCCCTCTCTCTCTCTCTCTTATATCTGTAATAACACCACGTGATCGTTCACTTGGTCGTAAATGTAGGAAATTTCTCACACAAGCATTGTTTTTAATAAATGTCTTAAAAGTAATATTTGGCATTTAGGCCTGTAAAGCGCACAGTGAGGTGTAGGGTTTGTTAGGGGTCACGATGACTGGGATCAGTCAGTCATGTGAGGGTTGAAACTGAGAAGGGATTTATGGGGATAACGTGGGATATAAAGGAGGATTCATCATGTGGCTGTGACTATCTTGGATAAAATGTACTAAGAGTTTGCCCTACATGCCTATAGGAATTTGTGATAGCAAACATCTCTATGCACTGCTAACATTTAGAATATAGTTTAGTTTAATTTAGCTGCACGCTTTATTACTTCCGCATGTCCATTAAAAATTTTAAAAAACTTTTAAAAATGTAGTTAAAAATACAAAAGATCCTTGTGGACCTCACTGTATTTAAAAGAAGTTGTCTGAATTTTCTCAAGTAAAGTTCATCAGTCTTAAAGAACCTCTGTATAGTGACAAACTAGTGTTAGTTTCCCTCTGTTCCAGAGATGTGCCAAAAATGTCTGTTAAAGTCACTATCTATGACAAAATAAAATTATCCATAGGAGATGAGTAGTGGTCAGTTGGTAAGTTAAATTCTTTGGCCAGGGATCGTTCAAATTAACCAGCGCGGTTCCGCCTAAAATTTTCGAGCCGCCGGACCCAAGTAAATATTGTTACATAGCCAACTTTTCTACGTGTCCATGAAAGCACAGCAAGAGCTTATAATAATGTGATTTAATGTCATGTCTTGAATTAATCACAATCTCATGCAGTTGTTACATGCAAACATTTAATCGGAAATCACCCTATCGCAAAATCACATATCCAAGGACGACAGATCAGTCATTCCCCATACCCACTGTTAGCAAGGACTTACCCTGTAATAAGATTTACCATATTCGCTGTTGGCAATGGCTTGTCTTGTAAAGAGATTTATCAAGGGCAAAAGAGGATCGTAAATCTCGAACTAAACATTATTGTAATTTCTTCGTTCCTTTGTTTTATATCTATTCTACTGTTCGATTGTTGATTATGTTGACGATTCGTGCTGATTTAAGGGTTGATATTTATGGGTTGATATTTATGGGTTGATATTTATGGGTTGATATTTATGGGTTGATATTTATGGGTTGATATTTATGGGTTGATACTTATGGGTTGATATTTATGGGTTGATATTTATGGGTTGATATTTATGGGTTGATATTTATGGGTTGATATTTATGGGTTGATATTTATGGGTTGATATTTATGGGTTGTTATTTATGGGTTGATATTTATGGGTTGATATTTATGGGTTGATATTTATGGGTTGATATTTATGGGTTGATATTTATGGGTTGATATTTATGGGTTGATATTTATGGGTTGATACTTTGTCCTCTGAGTGACTTGGTCTATCAGGAAGCTTGAAACGACTTTGATATCAACAAGTCTTTTATTTAATAAAAATGAACTGATTAAATGAAGCAACGTATTTTTCTTTTCTTTTTTTTTAAAAATTAACGTATATTCCGACGTGTAAGACGACTTTTTAACCCCTTAAAACCTTCCACAAAGTCCGTGGCCGTCTTATACGCCGGTATGTTCGTATGGTATTTTTGTACCTGTTCATACAGTACAACACCGGTATCGTAATGTAATACAGCATTAAAAAAGTCTAACAGTCAAGACACCGTTATTTCTCCAAAGTAGTAATAGTACCTAAGGCAATTAATTTTCACTTGGAAATACGAGACAAAATAATACAACCCTTAGATAGACACAGGGATAAAAACATTTTCCTTATTCCGTATACAATAACAAACGCATAAACACCAGGAATTCAAACGCGCTATCAACATGTAAAGCTGCAATAAAAATGCAAGATTAGACATAAACTATGGATAGGTGCTGGTCTGTAATTTACTAGGGTAACTCATTGTTATATTATATTATAATTTGGACAGTTTGGATACATTTAAATTGATATCTTATCTTTCTTCTAAACTTATCAATACAACTTTAAACGCAAATGTACACAAATTAAATAATGTATAGTCACTAGCGTGTCAGTGGTGATGTCCGTTTATGATCTGATTACTTCTGAATGACAGCAAGAAACGTCCTAGATTTTAGCCCAAGGCCGAGTGCCATTGAGTCAAGGCTCGAATATCTGCAATACTTTGGACTTTTTTCCCCCTCCCTTTAATTTTTATGATTCATTTCAAGTTAAATCACGTACGAATCGTTCGGTTCAGTGAAGCGTCTATCGAATTTCAGATTAGCAAATACAGTCACGGAATGTGGGTTATTTAGTGTTCAGGGCAATTTGAAAGTCTTCATATGTCCTAGGCACCTTTCTATTCGTTGGTCTTTCCATTTAACAGCCAAATAAGTCAAATATGTGAATGTTATTTTCCAGTGTTTCGTTTTATAACAGTATTTTGTTTTAGTTATTTTTATATGACACAAATGTTACCTCAGATTTAAAAAAAAGAACAAAAAAAAACAACAGCAAAAGGCCCACTAGCATTCCTAACTAAATCTTCCGACCCATTCATCACATTTACTTTTCAAAGCTCCAGAACAAATTATAAATAGTGACCAAGGTTCATTGCGCAGCAATTGTTTGACTCCACAAAACGTCTAGAGAGGGGGGGGTGGATTGGTTGGAGGAAAATAGACGCCATTTAACTGACCTAAAATAACAAGGTATTGATACACCCACATTGCCATGAAACATTGAATATGTATGTGGTATTGATACACCCACATTGCCATGAAACATTGAGTATGTATGTGGTATTGATACACCCACATTGCCATGAAACATTGAATATTTATGTGGTATTGATACACCAAGATTGCAACGAAACATTGAATATGTATGTGGTATTGATACACCCACAATGCCATGAAACATTGAATATGTATGTGGTATTGATACACCCACATTGCCATGAAACATTGAATATGTATGTGGTATTGATACACAAGGATTGCCACGAAACATTGCATATGTATGTGGTATTGATACACCCAGATTGCCATGAAACATTGAATATGTATGTGGTATTGATACACCCAGATTGCCATGAAACATTAAATATGTATGTGGTGTTGATACACCAAGATTGCCATGAAACATTGCATATGTATGTGGTATTGATACACCCAGATTGCCATGAAACATTAAATATGTATGTGGTGTTGATACACCAAGATTGCCATGAAACATTGAATATGTATGTGGTATTGATACACCAAGATTGCCATGAAACATAGAATATGTATGTGGTATTGATACACCCACATTGCCATGAAACATTGAATATGTATGTGGTATTGATACACCCACATTGCCATGAAACATTGAATATGTATGTGGTATTGATACACCCACATTGCCATGAAACATTGAATATGTATGTAGTATTGATACATCAACAATGCAATGAAACATTGAATATGTATGTGGTATTGATACACCCACATTGCCATGAAACATTGAATATGTATGTGGTATTGATACACCCACATTGCCATGAAACATTGAATATGTATGTGGTATTGATACACCCACATTACCATGAAACATTGAATATGTATGTGGTATTGATACATCAACAATGCCATGAAACATTGAATATGTATGTGGTATTGATACATCAACAATGCCATGAAACATTGAATATGTATGTGGTATTGATACATCAACAATGCCATGAAACATTGAATATGTATGTGGTATTGATACACCCACATTACCATGAAACATTGAATATGTATGTAGTATTGATACATCAACAATGCCATGAAACATTGAATATGTATGTGGTATTGATACACCCACATTGCCATTAAACGTTGAATATGTATGTAGTATTGATACACCAACAATGCCATGAAACATTGAAGCTGTATGTTTTATGACGGAATAACAGTGACAGCGGAGACATGCAGAGAGCTTCTATGAAATACAAACGCCATTTATGAAAGCCGATGGAAAAAAATCACATAGAGTACAACCACACCCACTCTCACCAGTCACACCCGAAGTGAAAGTGGCTTACAAAATACTTCCTTGACGAAAATATTCACAAAATCATTTACGAGAAATTCGGAAACAAAAATAATAAAACATTAGGGTTAAAAAAAAACAACAATTTTTAAAATGATAAAGAAATGAAAGCGGCAGTGCATAAATGAGCGCATACTTATGTATTTTTTAAAATCACAAACTATTTTCATTTTACGCCTCATAAACATGTGCGCATGCTTCCCAGTAGTGCTTAAACCATAACAGCAATAGTGAAAGCAAATGTCAGTGCAATGCGTGGGAAAGGAAAACTCGCTGCCAGAATCTTGACAAAGATCAATTGAGAATGCGCACCATCCATCAATATATCGACCAGTTGCTAAGTACGCAACCATATTGATAGCTGTTTTAACTTTTAGACAGTTTTTGGTTATACGCTTTGAAAGGATGCTTGCTAGTTAAGAGAAGGACACATACGCATGCACACACACGCACACACACACACGCACACGCACACACACGCAAAGGCACGCACACACACACGCACACAAACGCACATACACACACGCATACACACGCATACACACGCACACACACAGATAGAGAAAGAGAGAGAGAGAGAGAGAGAGAGAGAGAGAGAGGAGACAGGGATGGAGAAAATGTGACAAAATATAAAAAATAGTCTGACCGTGACCCGTCAAAATGGCCCCGGACAAAACGGCCCCGACAAAACGGCCTCGACAAAACGGCCCCGACAAAACGGCCCCGACAAAACGGCCCCGACAAAACGGCCCCGACAAAACGGCCCCGACAAAACGGCCCCGTCAAAACGGCCCCGACAAAACGGCCCCGACAAAACGGCCCCGACAAAACGGCCCCGACAGAAAGGCCCCGACAGAAAGGCCCCGGTCAAAACACCCCCAGACGAATTGTTTGCATTTTTAACACACAAAAAACAACACATTTTTTTTTGCATTTTAAGCTTTTGTTAACTTTTACACCCTAAAAACAGTGGTAAAATCGTAAAATTATTTCTTGTAATTTTATTATATCATTTCATGTCAATAAATAATCCTGACTTTGTACCATATCGAGTAAAATCTTTTAAAATCTTTCTTGTGAATTCATTATTATTGTTTCTTGTGAACTAAACCTGACACTGAATCGTTAAGTAAAAATACGACTATAATATTTGATTGTATTTTTTTTTACTATTAGTCCAGGGCCGTTTTGACGGGGCCGTTTTTCGGCTACACAGCACAAATAAACTATAGCTCTTCTACTGACAACCGGCTGTCAGCAAAATAACGTAATAAAACTCCACACCGACTTGAAAGCGTTTATGGTGCAGTATTTTACGGCAAAAGTACATATTCTATCTGTTAATAAATGATCATAAATGTTGAATATTATCGTGCAAATCAGAAGATTTGGTGAATACGTCTTGGATTTTTGGTCCTATCCTAGGATCGATTTACTTTAATTTACTGCTCCTCTCAATATTATCTAATTTTTAAAGGGAATATATAAAAAAAATAATTTTTTATTGATGTGGCAATTAAGTTGATTGTTGTATCCAGTTGTATTGATTTATAAATGCATTAACGCTTTTCATTTTCTCTTAAATTAGACTCTTTGGATAAAAATTCAAAAGTCTTATCGTATAATTCAAAAACTGCTCTGTAACTTATGCTTTTTATTTCTCTAATTATGTTAAACTGATGTAAGATGTAATTAACTTACGGCAATCTGTTTTGAATATTTTGTCAAAGTCAAAGATTATATATATATATACTTTATGTAAATTAAATTTTTATATTTTGGTATAATTTAACTAAATCTATATTGAGTAATTCTGTCATATAATTACTTACTTTGTCACAACTAATAAAATATCTGTGAATTTTTTTTTCTCCACTTAATCCTTATTTCGTGCTATATAAGATTATATTGCCATAGATAGACCATTATAGTTTATATTTTCCTATTAGGCTCATTATTTAAATTTAATAGCTGTACTTACTGTGCGTTTTAATGCAAGTCAAATGAAGGACCGTTTTAGTTTTTAATTATGCTTATTAACTTTTCTTTAGCTAAGACTTTTTTTTTGTTGCAACAGTAGGAAGTTTTCTGTTATCCTACACACGGCTTAAATTCAATATTTGATACAAATTATATTACAAAAGCTATCTAAAATATGACTGTACTACCAACCAAATTAAGCGTCTCTAGTAGACCAGTCAATCTTTGAGGCAACCGAAAAATTCACTATTTTAATTTTGTTGTCAAAGCACACCAAGCCACTTTTAGTGTATTTTTAGTGAATAGTTCTTGAAAACACCATTAATGTAACATTTATACTGACTTAGTCTTAACAATTTTATTAATGTATTTATTATTATTATTTTTTTTTGAAATTTAGTACTAGAATTTCAATTAGTAACAAACATAATACCATTGTTCTAATAGTTGTGTGTATTTCCCCCACAGAAACCAAGCTCATGGTGTGTGCATCAAATCAAGAATCACCTGCCTCAAGGTCTTTTTAGTTTTCGGATGTTTAATTATCAACGTAGTTATCTACAAAATTTGTCGTTCTCACATCGCTACCAAAGCACGAGAGAGCAAACACAACCAACACCGTCACAGAATACGGAACGCTGAAAATATCTCAGACGTTATTACGGAACGAAAGCTCAATATTGCCTTCCGGGTCAGTGGGAGGTAAATTAGAACAAAATGCATCTATAAAAGAACCAGTCACAAATCCTCACAATTATCTATATGTCATGACGCCAAACGTCACTTGCACAGGTCGTTATATTGAGCTGGTTATCTGTGTGCCGATAAGTCGATCAAACTTCGACGGGAGAGAGACTATTCGTAAAACCTGGGGAAGTTACGCGAGAAAAAACAACAATTCAATTTTGATATTTTTTATTGGCTCTGAGCTGGACATGCAAAGTGAAATTCAGCTAAAAATTGGGAATGAATCGAAGCAATTCGGAGACATATTACAAGAAACGTATATTGACCATTATAACAATTTAAGTTTGAAATCAGTTTCAATTTTGAAATGGGTGACCTTGCAATGCCCCAACGCTGTATTTGTATTGAAAGCCGATGACGATATGTATATTAATGTTCCCTTATTGATAAAAAATCTGCGGAGCCAAGCAGCTTCCCCAAAAACCCCGCGTGCTTTCGTCATGGGTAGTGTGCAATACGGAGCGCGTCCCATAAGAAACTCTGATTCCAAGTGGTTCACATCTTATGACATGTACAAAGAAGACAAATATCCAATCTACGCTTCTGGGCACGGCATACGCCATGACGTCTGTAGCTGCGCGTCTCTTGTTCGAAGCCTCACTCCGGTTGCCAATATTCTGGTTGGAGGATATCTACGTCACAGGCATGTGTTCCGGAAAAGCCGGCGTGTCTGTGTTAAACAACAACCTGTTCACTATTCAAAAGCCACCAGCTTCCGGTTGTTTGTTTCGGAACCAAATATCTGGACACCGTTATTCGCTAGAAGAGATATTGCACATACATAAGGCCCTGTATGACCCGGACACTGTTTGTGAGAGAGCTAATGATTAATGACTACAAGAGATATTGATTGCACATACACAAGGCCCTGTATGACAACGGGCATTGTTTGTTAAAGGGCTATTGATTTAAGACTACAAATAATATTGCACAGACACAAGGCCCTTTTTGACCCGGACACTGTTTGTGAGAGAGCTAATGCTTTAAAGACCACAAAAGGCATGGCACACACATAAGGCCTTGTATGACTCCGACACTTTTTTGTGAGAGAGCTAAGGATTTAAGTATACAAGAGATATTGCACATAAATAAAGCTTTGCATGACCTGGGCATTGTCTGAGAGAGCTAATGATTAAAAACTCTTTTAAGTGCCATATACATAAAACGACGATAACTTATTCATGTGAGCAAATTAAATTAGTGCATTTTCTATGCTACGTTTGCTTCTCAAATGAGTTATCCAATTAATACCTTCAATCTGTTGTTAATAAACAAAAAGATATCATAAAACGCACATTGCCTTACTTTGGGACCTCACTGTTTGGTGAAGAATTATAATTAATGATTTAATTCTTTAACCAAGCAAGCACAATAATATAATTACATACATGGCATTGAATACCATACATTTAAACTTGTTTTGTTATGGTTGAACAATCGTATTTCTTCCGTCCTTAACTTTATATGCTCTGTGATTAAAAAAAAATTATTATTAAGGAAACTCAGATTAAATGTATGTTATCAAGTTAAGAAATGAGCATTTAGATGACATAATTTAGATGACATAATTTAGATGACATAATTTAGATGAAATAATTTAGATGACATAATTTAGATGACATAATTTAATTGACATAACTTCCCAACCTGAACTAAAAAAGAAATGTTTAGAAATCACACAGGTCAATTTGTGACTTGTAGCATAAAGTAAAACTTTTGTTTTAGTCTGGGAATTTCATTTCAATGAAGTATTTAAACATTATATTAATTACACTACTGAGTTAGACTAATATGTTTGTGTATAGAAAAATAGCGATGTGAAGGTGACGACTGGACATGACATCTAGGAGAGCTGAGTGCCTGATATGACGTGTTGTCCATTACGGGCCGTCCGTAAATGACGTCACGCGATTTGGGGGGCCGATTTCCCACACTCTGCTCCCCTCTTCACGAATAGTCATAAAAACTTAGACCCCATCCCCCTTTTTCCAATATGTCACAAAGCTTTGCCTCTCTCTCTATTCCCCCCCCCCATTAAGGCAGTACTATCTATTTGAAAATGAGCATCTTTCAAATCACTTGTTGTAATTTAAGTATGTATTTAGTGTGAGGCTGCACTCTAATATCATAACATGCGTGAAACCATGTAAAATGACATTAAATTAATGGTAAGTCATAAAATAATTTAAGTGGAAATTTGATTTAAAGTTGCGCATTATAATGTGAGGTCAGATTTCTTAAACACCCCCTCCCCCTAGTCACACATCGTCACAAAACTATGACCGCCTACATTTAGGTGCGTGACATCATTTATGGACGCCCCCTTAGGATAGCTAGGGGACGTAAATAACATTTCGTTTACAGATATGGGCAGCATGATATAAATATACTTTGCCTAACCCAGGTCACCTGCACCTTAAGAAGGAAACATAACAATTAGCATTTCGCTCGCTAGTAGACTGAAACATAATAGAGATGCTCGACCTGGTATATACACTATTGTCTTAACTGTACAGCTGCTCCTCTATTTTCTATGATCCAGAATTGTTAATTGGAATACGTCATAGTTTCTTGTGGTGATTTATTATTAAAATACATACATATTCTTGCAATCAGTTATACATTTTTTTGTTACATATGAGTAATTAAAAATTTAATTTTTATTGTACATTGTTTTTATCTTGCTTGTGCATTTAATATAATGCTAATTTATAAAATCAAGTGTGGGTTTCTCAGTTTGTGTTATGTTGATAAACTTAACGATAAGCGTGTCAAAATTTCACATTACATGTACATAAATAAATTATTGGGAAAAAAGTGAGGGGAAAAGGGGGGGGGGTGTTTACATGGAGTAAATCCAATTTTAAAATTAAACAACCCCGTAAAAACAAAGTTTTTGACTATAAATCCCTTATATATGAATCATAACTAAAAGTATTGATTATTTTCAAAATGATACGCATCATGCGACAAATATTTACAGACTGAAACTGACTTAACTCCCCTGGCTTTAAAACCCGGGGGTTGGGGGGTGGACATCGATGGCTGGATTGAACTCAAGGGGCACGTGGAAGGCGAACAATAGCAAATGGCTACATTGAATTACATAGAGTTACATAGAGATAAACTAAAAATGCATTAATTTAATTACTGTACATTTGATCGATCTGAAATTTTGATACGATACATTGTTAGGTGACACGAGTCTATGTGCAAAATTTTACCTCGATAGCATCACGGGAAGTGTGTCATTTTTTACTTTTGGTTTTCAGCCCGACCGACCGCGAAGCCAAGACAGAGACGGCGGTGAAGTTAATATAAGGGATCTAAATATTTAATTTTTCACTGAGCGTTTTCAAACATATTTAAACGCAGTGACCTGCAAATGGCGACTTGATTGCTTATCGTCTGGTCGATCTCAAATCGGTTTGCAAGGTTATAGTTAATATTTAATGAGTCATTTGTAATTCTTACTTTATTTTATTTTTACTTTTTAATTTTTTTATTGTATTATTTTATCTGTCTGTATCTAAATTTTAGACCCAATCTGCAAAACATGACACTCGTTATAGGTTCTTTATAATATAGCTGTGAAATTTTGCTGTCCTGTATTTAATTGAAATATTCTAATAAAACCATTTTAGACAGCTTTTGGTTACCTGGCTGTAATAACTTTCTGTATATAATGACAAATTTATGCATTGGGTTACACTTTTTATTGAATCTGGGCTCATTTTTTATCGAACTGTTAACGCTGTAAATATTCTAATATCCTTTCACGCATTTTAAAGATAAAGCTTTTACTCTACGCTCAATTATATTTTTAATACCATTTTCTTATGGTTCAGTAAGATGCATAAAAAACTTATTTTGCGCTTTGAGGGATATAAAATCTTCGGGGTTACTTTTAAAACATTCAACAAGTTGTGTATGAAAGTGAGAAGTTCGGTTGCTGTTGCGTTTTTTTTAGATCAAATTCAGCATAAATGAAATCATAATTTGGGACGGCTTATAAAATGCACCTATCCATCCCAAAATGTAATTTCACTCATGCTGAATCTTATCTTTAAAACAATGCTAAGCCTATAAAATGCGCCCCTGGGTTAGCATTGTTTTAAAGTCAATCTTTTGTTTACACACGGAACAATATCAACCCTTTTAACGTTTATGGTTTTGTTTGAGTCTGTATGGTTTTGTTCGAGTCTGTATGGTTTTGTTTGAGTCTGTATGGCTTTGTTTGAGTCTGTATGGTTTTGTTCGAGTCTGTATGGTTTTGTTTGAGTCTGTATGGTTTTGTTCGAGTCTGTATGGCTTTGTTTGAGTCTGTATGGTTTTAGCTAAAATGCATTGTCTTGTTATGGTTTAAGTTTCCTATATCAAAAATGTGTGGAAACTAAACAACGTATTTTATTTTTAATTGTTATGTCCAAACGTGAAAACATACGCCGAAAACATCTATAAATGTGTGTATATGTAAATGTATTTTTTTTAAAGGATTATTAAAAACGGTTCATTTTATATTTCAGAATTATAATTTTAAAAAATTAATTTATAACATTTAATAGAGTTTAGAAGATGCATTATATGATGAGCTTGTTTCATAATTATATCATATTTGATGTGGCCTTCAGATAAACCTTGTTGTCAGTTCAATAGCCTCGGATCCGTCAAATAAATTCTTCAATTTAATACCGTCTTTTGATCTTGACATCCTTAAAACTCTTTTCAAATATATTATATTATGCGTTCAACAATTTTAAGATATCCATGCTAAATCAGCTATTAATAAAGAATTGCATATTTTAATTGATTAATATAATTTGAGACTAAAAATTAGTTAGAATAGTTTAAACATTGCTAGGTAAATTAGTTGTAAAATACAAGATCATCAAATGATAAAAGTGTTACTGAAGTCTTAGCTGTCACAAGAACATTATAAAACTTACCAAGAGATGAGCTGGGCACGGGTAAAAAAATGGGGTTTTCAGAGACACATTAAAATAAAGGAAACACTCTTGTATTTTCTGATTAATTAAATCACAGTAACAAGAAAGCATTTACAATTTAAAGTCTAATGAACTGTGAGATTATGAAGATAAAACCTTCAGGTAATCTTTTTTAAATATACAAGATAAAAAAAAAGACTTATATTTGGGTCAAGTGATTGCTTTAGCGTAAATTTGTTTTGTGTAAAAACAATGTGAAAAACGGGATGTGAGATGTCACATCGGAAACTCAAAGTTGATGCGGAACTTAAAATAATATTCATATCGCAGACGAGTTTCTCAACCCTATTACATTCCGTTGTATATACTCATTGCTTCAATATACCAATGTATAGCTCCTGGCCTAAAGTTATTCTTTAGAAACTTCTTTCGCTTCTCGCATCTACTCTTCCTACGATATACGTGGGAAAGAAAACTGCATCCTACTTTGAGTGTTGTTTTTTTCCTCTAAGAAACCGTAGCGAAGAAGGGATAATTTGGTTAACGCTATATTTGAAAACGTTATTTGAATAGAATAATACGCGCTGGTTATTGTATGAAATGTTCAAATACTTGTGATTTTCACATATTTTTTTTTAAACTTAAAAGAAACATTAAATCGAGAATAATCGTAAAAATTAAAAAACAAACAAAAAACAGTAAAAATTGTATCATACAGTTAACATCTTTGATGCGTTACTTTAAGAGTCATTATAAATGTCAAACTTGATGAATAAAACAATGCAAATGATAGAGAGGAAAAAAAATTGCAATTTTTGTAACGCAAAGTTTTCTCTGCTTTTGAAAATTTAAGCTTAACAGTAAAAGTTTTATTTGAAACAATTTCAATAAATGTAATTCATTGTATTTATTACTTATCTAAATAAATTTTTTTTATAACTGTTGACATTAAAAAATCCATAAACTTGTTTGGACCAAAGAGAGGCAACTATCGTATTTACTTTTCACTGATAGTACAAGGCTACTCTCCCCTTAACAGATAGCTCACTTGATTCACAGGAAGCTCTATTCAAGGTTTTACGATGTTGTTCCAAGGCCTTATGGGAAATTAGAAAAAAAATTTAAAGGGCACCGTAAATTTCATGAAACGGGATTTTTATGTATGTATTTTGAAAATATCGAGCAAACCACAGCAGCACAATTTTGTTTAAATTCTAATTTTTAAACAACTAATGGAAAATGACCAGAGAATCCAATAGCTTTCTTCCAAATATCATTAGTTTTGAATAAATAGTCAACAACTCATTGTGTCAGATCCTTTAAATCTACTATGGTATTTAAAAAACTTGTAAATGTTTTCCTCATCGTTTTCACCCAGTGCCAATCGCCAAGAGATACCGTAGTCTGTGTCAGCCCCAGCCATGAATGAACTGAATGTGTAAATTTGGAAACAGCCTGAAAATGTATTGAAAAGAGGCAGGTCACATTTACTTATTTGAACACTCTCAGAACCGGTTGTGCAGATTAGAACTAATAATATCAATTATTTTTTTGATATCTAAAACAAAAGACCACTATATTTTTTGGTTATGTTTTATATGAAATTCTTACCCCAAATAAAATTAAAACATATTTCTTATGTAGAATTTTTGCTTTCTAGGCAAACTTTATATCCAAATCATCACTTAACTTTCAATATTTTCTTCCTGTGTGCGGTAATTCTCGAGATCTCAGTTACCATGACATCAACGTCCCAATTTACTCTGATGTAGATTATTATATTTTATCAGCACCGATTGCTCAACGCGTATCTGCCACAACTGCACAGTAATAATCCATTCGAAGAGACGGCAAAAAAAAATGCCACCATTGATATTTTGGAGTCTGTGAAAGATTACGCAGTTGCGTAGCAAAGGGGGAACAGACAGCAACGGGTGACACAAAACAAGAACGTGACACCAAACTGAAAATTGAAATTTTACACACAAAAAAACATATCAGTGTTGGAGTTGTGAGCGTTTTTCTGCTATCCAGTGATACGCCTCTGCTCACGTCCTCGTTAATTTCACATTTCTCATTAACTCTGTTTTAAATTTCCAAAACCGCCTACTTCACAAAACATCTGTAGTTTACTAGGTCTTAGACTTCGGCTGAAGCTAGAAATTAATACTCTGATGTCACAAAACATCTGTAGTTTACTAGTTCTTAGACTTCGGCTGAAGCTAGAAATAAATACTCTGATGTCACAAAACATCTGTAGTTAACTAGTTCTTAGACTTCGGCTGAAGCTAGAAATTAATACTCTGATGTCACAAAACATCTGTAGTTTACTAGGTCTTAGACTTCGGCTGAAGCTATAAGAAATTAATACTCTGATGTCACAAAACATCTGTAGTTTACTAGGTCTTAGACTTCGGCTGAAGCTATAAGAAATTAATACTCTGATGTCACAAAACATCTGTAGTTTACTAGGTCTTAGACTTCGGCTGAAGCTAGAAATTAATACTCTGATGTCACAAAACATCTGTAGTTTACTAGGTCTTAGACTTCGGCTGAAGCTAGAAATTAATACTCTGATGTCACAAAACATCTGTAGTTTACTAGGTCTTAGACTTCGGCTGAAGCTAGAAATTAATACTCTGATGTCACAAAACATCTGTAGTTTACTAGGTCTTAGACTTCGGCTGAAGCTATAAGAAATTAATACTCTGATGTCACAAAACATCTGTAGTTTACTAGGTCTTAGACTTCGGCTGAAGCTATAGAAATTAATACTCTGATGTCACAAAACATCTGTAGTTTACTAGGTCTTAGACTTCGGCTGAAGCTAGAAATTAATACTCTGATGTCACAAAACATCTGTAGTTTACTAGGTCTTAGACTTCGGCTGAAGCTAGAAATTAATACTCTGATGTCACAAAACATCTGTAGTTTACTAGGTCTTAGACTTCGGCTGAAGCTAGAAATTAATACTCTGATGTCACAAAACATCTGTAGTTTACTAGGTCTTAGACTTCGGCTGAAGCTATAGAAATTAATACTCTGATGTCACAAAACATCTGTAGTTTACTAGGTCTTAGACTTCGGCTGAAGCTAAGAAATTAATACTCTGATGTCACAAAACATCTGTAGTTTACTAGGTCTTAGACTTCGGCTGAAGCTAGAAATTAATACTCTGATGTCACAAAACATCTGTAGTTTACTAGGTCTTAGACTTCGGCTGAAGCTAGAAATTAATACTCTGATGTCACAAAACATCTGTAGTTTACTAGGTCTTAGACTTCGGCTGAAGCTATAAGAAATTAATACTCTGATGTCACAAAACGTATCTTATAATGAGTGGCGTCTCAAATAACCCGGATGAAGCACTCTCACTTGGTGATTTCTCGTCAAACAGATCAAAAGCGAAGGACGCATTCGTTACACAATGCTCGTTGACTGAACTCTTATCTTATCTTATCCGTTTACAGACGCTCCTTCTATACAGAAGATTATTGCGTCCTACGCTTATCTATGGTTTGTGTTTAGTCCTGCATTTTTATCAGAGATTTAAATGCTGATAAAGTGTTGGTTTTCCTGGATTCTTCAGGCAACCCATTCCACGCCCGAATTCCGGACGGGAAGAAGGAAAACTTGTATGTGTTTGTTCTTGCATACGGAATAAGAAAGGTGTTTTTATCCTTATGTCTATCTGAGGGTTGTATTAAGTTATCTTTGTGTTGTATTTCTAAATTAGAATTAATTGCTTTATGTATGATTACTACTTTGCTCTTTGGTTCTTCTATCCTCTAGTGTTTCAAGGTTTAATGATTTAACTAATGGTGTTATTCTTGTCAGTTTTGAATATTCTCCAGTAATGAATCTGGCAGCTCTTTTTTGAATTTGTTCTAGTTTATCAATGTTTTCTTTGGTGGATGGGTCCCATACAGAAGATGCATATTCTAGTACAGGTCTCACCAAAGTGAGGTAGCATTTTAGTTTTATATCTCTATTACATTTGTTAAAGTTTCTTTTTATAAAGCCTAAGGTTTTGTTTGATTTTTTAATAACTTCATTGACATGGGGATTCCATGATAGTTTCTCATTTATTAAGACTCCTAAGTATTTTGCATCTTTAGTTTGGGTCAGTTCTTTTCCATGAATGTAATATTTTGAATTTATTTGTTTCTTTTTCTTTGTTACTCTTAACAGTTGACACTTTTCTGGGTGGAAAGACATACTCCAGTTAGTTTCCCATTTTATCAATTCATCTAAGTCTTTTTGTAAAATTTTGCTGTCTTGTTCTGATTTAATTGTTCTATAGATTATACAATCATCAGCAAATAACCTAACTTTTGTACCTGTTGAGATGTTGTTGGGTAAATCATTTATATAAATTAAACTCTATTTTACATCAGAGGTTAATATATTTTTTTTTCCAAGGCTCAAATAAATTTCCTTTTTTTCGAAAAGTTATACACTTCAGAAAACTGATTGGAATATATTTTGAAAGCAAACCTATTCTTTTCACAAAGTTTTCAAGTTAAGCAGAAATCTTTAGTTATTATATGTAACGGTATAAAATATATTTTTTATAATAAGAAGAACTCATAAAAAAAATAAGTTTTTGACTATAAATCCTTTATGTACGAGACATAACTAAAAGAATTTTCATTATAATACGCAGCGCAAGACAATCCAAAAATACAAAATTCTAGTTATGTCTCGTAAAAGGTGTTTACTATAATGCGCACCGATCGTGAATATGTTTATAAAAAGTATAGTCAATCAAATAGGCACCAAATCGCGCTACAGTAAAGTATTAATAAAAAGGTCGTTCATTATAATACGCACCGCGACACTCTATCTCAAAAATTTAACATGATACATAGAGATAAATAAAATAATCTAAAAATTCAATAATTTAATTATAGTACATGCGATCGATCTGAAACTTTGATACATCATTTTTATCGTCGGCACAAAAACTGCCTGCAAAATTTCAGCTCACTAGCTTACGAGGAAGTGGGTTCAAAGTCGATCCAATGTTTTTTCGACAAACAAGGAAGAAATCCCTGAAACAGACACCACCAGTTAATATAAAGGATTTAAAAATAGTTTTGGAGATGTTTTTAATTAAATCACGCCGTAATGCCCTATAGTTTGCAATTAACTTCGACAAGTTATTATTTTTTTACATTTGTTTACAAGTTAATAATTTGATTGACATATTCCAGAAACCATGCTTGAGGTTTGTATGAATGGAACCCAATAGTAAAGTATCTTGTTTCTTCAAAATAATAATTTGCAATGTATGCATTAAGGTTATAGGTGATTTTATTGACTATATATATATATATATATATATATATATATATATATATATATATATATATATATATATATATATATATATATATATATATATATATATATATATACATATATATATATACACACAAACACACACATTCATATATTTGTACATTAACCGAGAGATCGTGCATTTCGGGTTGTGTTATCTTTGCCCTTGGAAATGGATTTTTCAAGAAATAATTATTTCACGTTATAATCCTTGGGAACATAACTTCAGAATCGGGAATTCCTTCAATGAATAATTCGATCGTGACTGCAAAGACATAGTTTACATAACATTTTGATAAGGTTTTTAGCGGCGTCTTTTTCTATTAGTTCCAGATAATTCTTCCTGTTCTATAACATAATACTAATAAAGAGGTTATTGAAAGAACGATTTTTATGCATATTTGAAAAATGTATATGGATCAAGTTTTGAGCTGGGAATTTTGTAATAAAAGAAATTTTATTAGTAACCAGTAGTAACAACCATCCTGCATATTAATCAAGATTATTATACAAGTCAGTTTTAACAATCTATGAAGCACGTGTTATATTGCGCCAACCTTGTGGTTAGTGAGCTTTCAAATTATAAGGAAAATGCTCTAGAAAACTTTGAAGTGACATTGTCAGTCTTAACCATATATTTATTTTCAACTGTTTAACTACCGATGATTTCACAGGGGAAAAGAAATTGCATTAGTACCTTACAAAGGTGAAGGGAGGGGTTGGGTGCACCCGTCAACAAAGCAAATAAAGAGTCGGCCTGAAATCCATTTTATGCACACACACACAAACAAACAATTTAAAAAAAAATGAAATAATAGTTAGAGATATGTATACCCCTTTGATGAATGAAAATTAAGATGTGATTTCTCAGCATAATCACATTAGAGACCCTGAGTTGGTAACGGCCCAGAGTCCAGAGTAGAATGCGTTCTTACTGTTGATAATAATGACCCTTTTTTGGGGGCCCAAAATGTGATGTTTAATTTCATCCCTATCAATTGATCAGGATGATAAAATAAATGGATCAAAATATTGAAATAATTAATATAGGGAATTTGAATGAGTTGCAATTATTAGCTTAGCCTATCATCATATTGCCACCAAAACTGGACCTTAACAAGTGCGTTTCCTCCCCATTGTACTAACTCAATTCTTGCCGTACATCCAGAGTTGAGTGCATGGGTGAAATTGATGAACGATTCTTTAAAATATAAAATTGAATTTTTAGCAAATGCACAGTATAAGATATCGTTATTAGAACTTTTTTTAATGAATTGAAGTTATGCACCACAAAAAAATTGTATTATTTACATGGTAAAGTTCGCTCACTTAAAAAGTATTAATTTCAAATAAACAAGTACAAAATGTTAATAAAATTTACATTACGCGTTCATATGATCATTGTATGGAGAGAAAGAAAGCGTTATCTTCTTTTCTGATAGCCATTGAACGAAACCATGGACTACTTTCAAATGTCGCCACATAACACAATATACATTCGTCGTCTAAAATAATCAAACAATTAATGTTTAGCCTTTACGAGAAAATACAAAAACATGTTTAATGCTATATGCAAATTTCAAATCGCATGTGTTTCTCCTCCTAGCAAGGGAAGAGTTCATTCTAGCAATCTTTTGAATAATTGGAATATTTCTATTTTTATAATTTGAACCAAAACTTTAAAAAATAAATATCTAACTTGAAGATTTAAAAAAAAATTATCTCAGGGAATTCCAGAAATTATAAAGAAAAAATCTTTTCCAGCTAGCTTTAAGTGACTTTTTCTTTATTTTGGAAAAATTCAAATGAGTGTTCATTTTCGGACCTGTGCGGACACATCTACGTTAGTTCCTTCTGCGACAGCGCAAAGCCAGATAAAGTAAAAGGTATATTTTTTTTATTTAAAAAGGCTTATACGTTGTTGTATTTGTCTTGCTCTATTAAAATATAAATATAAACTCTGAATATTTAATAAATTTAAGGATACATTAATTTAGAACCAGATCTTCGACTCCATTTTTACAAAGTGAAGAAATCAGTGAAGCAAAATTACGCCATCTATTTCCTGGAAAAGTCGTGAATACAGTACTTGAGAGTGAACTTTGACAGGAAGGCTCCTGAAATCTGTGTGTCAAGCAACTTCAAAAATAAGTTCGTTGAAAATTTAGATGAAAGATCTGGGGCTGCTGATCCAGAAACTTATGAGGTCTGTTTAAAATCTCAACACGGAGATTGTAATCAATAACATTTCGGACGATTCAATAGCTACGCGGCATTCGAAAGGTTAGACATAATACTAAAAAAATCTCTCCATTTTGCTTGAGAGGTTTTACGTACTACTACACAAACGGCCAAAATAAGGTGTTCTTTGGCCACGGCGGAGTAAAACATTAAGAAAGAGCACCAAGAAATATGTATTCAATTATAAGGAATATGTGTAAATGAAAACGTTGTTTTTTAAAACAATCCACCATGGGCTTGTAGATACACTGTAGATAAAATCGTATTCTTTCTACGTAGCTTTCAGAAAATGTGATTATTCAACACGCGGGAACTGTATGAAAGATCCCTCAAACCAGAAATGCGTCTGATCCTGGCGAATATAGCGGTCAGCAAGGCTCGTGCATGACAAGTTTGTTCCAAATATTCATGTGCTTGACCGAAGGGGAATAAGATTTGCAACAACGATTAGCAAAATAATTTATATCACTGAAAGGATGTACATGTATTGCGAAAAAATGTACCAGAAGGGAATTTTTTTAAAAATGTTATTTGAATTTGCACCAACTGCCCATTGTAATTATACATTATTCCAAATATATGAAAACATATTACGAAGTTCTTAATTATGCAAAGAATTCAAGGTCATTGACTTTTGCTTTGCTTAAAAGAAATTAATCTTTCTTACATTGTACAAATCTTGGGGGAGCTACCATCTCCTACCAAGCGCGTCCTCAGGCGGTGGATAGAGGAACGACCTTTAGATATAAAGGTTAGCCTTGAATATTGAATAAGCGGCCGCTGACCAACTTGTTTGCTGTTGTTGAGGATGAGGTGGGGTATCCCTTGGTAAGGATACTCTTACAAAATGCCTCATAAATCCCAGGAAATGAATGCAAAAAGCGAACATAGCGCGCTTAAACTCTAAACCTGGACAGATGAGTCCGTTAGCTAGGGATAGCGATCATCTAGGAGAGAAAACTCCGTAATAAAATCAACTGCTGCCTTGCAGGAGGTGGAGGGATCAGCAAAGACTAGGGAACCTTACTCGAAAAATAACGCAGTTATCCAGAGACCTGAAAAGGAACCCTCCCAGCCATGTAAAAAGAGGATTGTTACTGAAGCCAAAAGTAAAGCAAACACACATAACTCAGTCAGAGGTGAGAGTAGAGCTCCGCAAAGGAGAATAATGAAGCCTTGTGGGGAAAGTCAACAGATTCCCACAAAACCGATCACCCTACTCAAACCGATGAAAAAGTAATAACACCACATCCATAAGGCACCTCTCAACTTGGGAACATGGAATGTCCGAACACTACTAGAACCAGGCAGATGCGCCCAAGTCACCAAAGAGATGGTAAAATACAAACTGCAAATTCTGGGACAAAGTGAAGTACGGTGGAACACATTAGGGAGAAGCTAGACTTCAATTAGGTGAAATCCTGCTCTTCTCTGGAAAAGAAAATGAAGAAGACACTCATGAAAATGGAGTAGCACTACTATGAACAAAGACGCATTTAAGAGCCTCCTTGAATGGAAGCCAATTTCAGACAGAATAATCAGAGCCAAATTCCTGTCCAGGTTAAAAAATGTCCATATCATTATGTGCTATGCTCCAACCAACCTTGCATCTGAGGAAGATAAAGTTGCATTCTATGAACAACTTCAAAGCATAAATGATAAAATACCGAAAAGCGATATACTGGTCATCATAGGTGATATGAATACTCAAGTTTGCAATGAAAACACACAGATAGAGAAGGTAATGGGCATACTTGGACTGGGCTACATGAATGAAAATGGAGAGATGTTTACAAACTTCTGCACATTCAATGAGCTGGTGATTAAAGGCACCATCTTCCCACATAAAAATTGCCACAAAGTATCGTGGGTCTCACCAGACAACAAAACAGCGAATCAAATAAACCACATCACTATATGCCGCACCTGGAGGGGCACATTGAAGGAATTACGAACAAAAAGAGGAGCAGACATTGGATCAGACCACCATCTGGTTTTGGCCAAGCTAAAAATAAAGCTAGCCAACCAAAGGCCAAAAACAGACAGGCGAATTAGATTTGACCTAGGCAAGCTCCGAAACCCAAAGGAAAAGAACGAACTACAGCTAACCCTTAAAAACCGATTTGCTGCACTACAAATAGATGATGATAATGAAGGAAACAGAGACAAAACCTGGGATAGCTTCAAAGAAATTATTACAGTATCTTGCAAGGAAATACTAAAACCTGCCCGGAAAAAACACACAAAAAACCCCACTGGATCAGCGATGAGACATGGAAAAGAATTGTAGATATGAAACATGCACAACAAAAAGTAAATCAAGCCAAAACAAGAAAACATAAACAATAAACAACTTACCCAACAAGAGTACCATACCATTTCAAAAGAGATCACAAAAATGCTTAGCAATGACAAACGAACATTTTATAGTAAGCTAGCTGAACAAGCAGAAGAAGCAGCTGGAAAGGAGATCTAAAACAGTTATACAAATATATTAAACTCTTGAGTGGCAAGAAATCTAACTACAATGTACCAGTCCGAGACAAACAAGGTAAAGTCATTTCCTCTATAGATGACCAGCTTAGAAGATGGAAAGAATATTTCCAGGAAGTCCTAAACAGACTGACCCATCTGAACCCACCCGATCTGACCACAGGAGAAACACTGGACATAAATATGGAAGAGATATCCAAAGAAGAAATATGGACGGCCATCAATCAACTGAAGACAGGGAAAGCAGCAGGTGTAGATAACATACCACCCGAGGTCCTAAAAGAAGGAGGGGCTGAAATCACCAACCAACTCCACAGTATCTTCAACAAAATTTGTTCAACTGAAACCCCTCCTGCAGAATGGAAAAAGGCTTACTGATTACAATTCCAAAGAATAAGGATCTGTCACACTGTGAGAAATGGCGAGAAAATTACCCTACTATCAGTTTCAAGCAAGGTCTTTAGCAGAACAATACTCAACAGAATAAAAAATGCCTGCGATGATCTCCTGAGAGAAGAACAAGCTGGGTTCAGAAAAGGAAGATCATGCATTGACCAAATAGCAACACTCCGAATAATTATAGAACAATCTATTTAATGGCAATCTCCACTCTATGCCACATTTGTGGACTTTGAAAAGGCCTTTGATAGCATTAATAGAGAAACTATATGGTCAAAAATGAGGCACTATGGAATACCAAACAAAATATAAAAAAAACATCACCCAAAATCTGTACGAAAACTTCAACTGCCAAGTAGTAAATAATGGTAGACTAACAGATGAATTCCATGTCACAATTGGAGTAAAACAAGGATGCCTCCTTTCACCACTTCTGTACCTTCTTGTGTTAGAGTGGATCACAAAAGAAGCTTATGCAAGCTCAGGAAAAGTAATCCAGTGGAACCTAATGCAAAAACTAGAAGATTTGGAGTTTGCGGATGACTTGGCTTTTCTGCCCCACAGACTTCAAGACATGCAAGACAAAATCACAGCCTTTAGCGAGACTTGGAAAAGAGTAGGACTCAATATAAATATTCAAAAAACAAATTTTTTGAATATAAACTTCCTACAAGATGGAGTCATACAAGTAGAAAACCGTAACCTGGAGCAAGTTAACACCTTTGTATACCTTGGGAGTGTGGTCAGTGTATTAGGGGAAACAGATGAGGACATCGAACGAAGAATAAATTTGGCGCGACAGGCTTTTGCCAATCTGAAAAGTTATGGAGATCTACATACATCTCTGTCAAAGCAAAAGTAAGGATTTTGACACCAACATTAAAACGGTCCTACTTTATGGATCCGAACCATGGCGAACGACAGAGACAACAAAAAATAGACTCCAGACCTTTGTTAACAGATGCATCAGAAATATTCTGAAAATAAAATCGTTAGACAAGGTCGAAAACTCCAAGCTGTGGGAGAGGTGTGGACAAAGAACAGTAGAACAACAAATCATGGAAAGAAAGTGGAGATGGATTGGACACATCCTTAGGAAAGATAACAGCAGGGCTAAGCAGACCTTAGATTGGAACCCTCAGGGCAAACGACAACGAGGAAGACCCAAGAGCTGGGAAGAATTGAAGCGATTGGCAAGGGACCGTGTAGCGTGGAGAGCTTTGACAGAGGCCCTATGTTCCACAAGCAACTCAAAGGACAAATGGTGATGGCATTGTACAAATGATTTGTATGATCAAATATTCTACTTTTAAGTTGTTTGCATCCTGAGAGGATTACCATGGTCGGATTTACACACAATTTTTTTTTAAATATGAAATGCTTACTTCTAAAACGTTCAGACTTTAACTGGCTATTTTCTGATTTAAAAAAAAACACAATGTTTACGTTTCAATAAATAAATGAGCATTAACTAACATTTTTTTTAAGAACTTATTTTCTCTTTGGTTACATGAGGTATTCCTCATTGTGCACTTATAAAATATATGTTTAATTAAATTAAATTTTAAAATTTCTATTACAGGAAAAAAAATTTGTTATGGATTGTTGAGAGTTCACTTAACTTAACGATCCATTGTTTAGATTTGAGTTGTTTTTTTTCGTTTTATACACCCCAAGCCAAAAACTCAAACCAGAAAAAAAAACCCTTGAATATTACTGTCCCAGCCTATGCGCTAACTTGCTTGGAGTGTTTCGGAATTTTCCACTAGTTACTTTAAAACAAATACAGCAGAATATATTACTCCTTATAAAAGTTCTACAAATAATAAAATATCACGTTTAGTATGCAGCTTAATTTCCATATGATATATTTAAAGTATATTTTAAAATCGCTAGTTGTGGAAAATGTTGCCATTGTAAATCACGCATAATTTTAACAATTCTTATCCATGTCTACTTAGTCTATATGTAATAGACAAATCGCAATCCCGATTAGCACACCATAACACTTCTTTATAAACTTAGCTGATTGTACAGTAATCATAAAAAATATTTCTAGGGAAGACCAAATATGATATGGCCACCTACAGAGCAACCCATTTATAATTTCGATTCATTACAGGACACCATTTTCGTCTTGAAGCAGATATAACAATGTCAGAGTATCAGGACAACACAGACTCACCCAGTGAAATAACCCTATGTGTTGACAATGAGTTTCTTCACTGCGGGTCATGCAATGATCAGTTTGACAAGGACAATAAAGTACCCATATCGTTGGAATGTCTTCATATATTTTGCCGGCCGTGTCTACAAAGAATGGTTGACTCTAATCACGAACTTCAATGTCCCGAGTGCGGTACGAATCTGAAATTTAAAGGGGAAATTGAAGCTGTTCCTGCTGATAACAGAATAATGAAATTGATAGGAGTGGTTTCTAATAAAGTTAAGCACACCTGTTTTCAGCATAAGTCGCAGCCACTAAATTTCTTTTGCACTAATTGCAAAACGCCTATTTGCCACGACTGCACTGTTATAAACCACCCGAAAGAAGGAAAGCATGCTATTATAGATATTACTGATGCTTTAAAACAATTTGCGCCGAAATTCAACAAAATGGAGCAAATCAACGAGGGAATAGCAGATGCCATGAAAGGAAAGGTACACAAATACAAAACAGCGCTGAAAGAACTTGAAAACCAGCACGAAGTGCTTAAAGAAGACATTTTTAAAAAGTTTAATGTTTACCGCGCGCTACTCAAAGAACGAGAAAATGAAATCATCCAGAAAGCCGACAATCTCATACAAGAACAGAGCAAAGTAATTCAACGTGCCTGCGTAAATATAGAGCAAAAGTTGAAAACTCTAAATATTCGTCAAAAACAATTTAAATTCGTCAGAGAAAACAATGATATCAGACTTGTGTTTAAAGAATTTCATGAATATCAAGAGCTTGAGCCAGTATTTGTTAATCTCGTGGAACCAGAAAAGGAAGACTTCTTTAAAAAGTACGTCTTCACCAACAAAGAAGAAGCTCCATTGTTGGATGCGCTGAATGAAGCTGGTGATGTTGAGTTGGTAGAACCAAAGGTAGGTGTCAAAAGTGACCAGCCTAGTGCTATGGCCTTATGTTCCCAGATTTAATTAGTTCGTAATTATAACAACATTTAATAAATGTGGGATTAAATAGATAGATAGATAGATAGATAGACAGACAGACAGACAGACGGACGGACAGACAGACAGACAGATAGACAGACAGACAGACAGATATACAGACAGACGGACAGACGGACGGACGGACAGACAGACAGACAGACATATAGATTGCATAAATCGATGGATGGATACAAAGATATATACATAGCTATGTAAGAGTTTAGAGAAATAGGGAAGTATTTTTTACCACGTTTTTATTTACTCGCTTTCGTTCCTGTTTGTTGGTTTGTTTGTCCAAGATTTTTTTCAAATCTGCCAACGTAAAATTGAACCACTTCTGATGGTCCTAGAGATCTGAAAATTTTACCTCAGATAGATCTTGGATGACAATGCATTGTATGAAAATTTCAGATCGATAGAATGTACCGTTATTAAATTATTGAACTTTGTAGTTTATCTATAGTCTATATATAAGCATCTGTACCCTCTGCTTTTGTTGACATCCGTGAGTTCACCCCGTGACCACATCACAATGTTTTTAAAACGTTGGGCGGGTGCTTGTGAGGTGTTTGGTAAAATAAATAGAGGTAAACAAATATTTTAAAAAAACAGGTTGTTATAAGTGGACTAAAAAGAATAAAATAAATAGAAGTAAAAAAAAGATTTTTAAAAACCACGTTTTTAGAAGCGGACTAAAAAGAAGAAAATAAGTTAAAACTTATAAGTTCAAGTACTTCGATTTAATATGACTAAAAACGTGGGGCGGGGGTTTGGTATAACAATTATAGATTTCTAATTTAGAAGGCAAAAAAGATATCTATAAGTGAGAGAATGAGTGAACCGCATATGTTAAACCTCATAAGCGCCCGCCCCACGTTTTTAGTCATATTACATCGAAGTACTTGAACTAATATGTTTTAACTTATTTTATTCTTTTTAGTCCGCTTCTAAAAACGTGGTTTTTAAAAAAATCTTTTTTTTTACTTCTATTTATAAAAAATATCACTGGACAGGTCAGTTTCTTTACCATAAAATAATTTATCTGATTGAAGGACGATTAATCACGTAGGTAAACCATTTCCAATCTACCAATTAAATACGTAAGTAAGCCATTTCCAATCTACCAATTAAATACGTAAGTAAGCCATTTCCAATCTACCAATTAAATACGTAAGTAAGCCATTTCCAATCTACCAATTAAATACGTAAGTAAGCCATTTCCAATCTACCAATTAAATACGTATGTAAACCATTCCCAATCTACCAATTAAATACGTAAGTAAGCCATTTCCAATCTACCAATTAAATACGTAAGTAAGCCATTTCCAATCTACCAATTAAATACGTAAGTAAGCCATTTCCAATCTACCAATTAAATACGTAAGTAAACCATTTCCAATCTACCAATTAAATACGTAAGTAAACCATTTCCAATCTACCAATTAAATACGTAAGTAAACCATTTCCAATCTACCAATTAAATACGTAGGTAAGCCATTTCCAATCTACCAATTAAATACGTAGGTAAGCCATTTCCAATCTACCAATTAAATACGTAAGTAAACCATTTCCAATCTACCAATTAAATACGTAAGTAAACCATTTCCAATCTACCAATTAAATACGTAAGTAAACCATTTCCAATCTACCAATTAAATACGTAAGTAAACCATTTCCAATCTACCAATTAAATACGTAAGTAAACCATTTCCAATCTACCAATTAAATACGTAAGTAAACCATTTCCAATCTACCAATTAAATACGTAAGTAAACCATTTCCAATCTACCAATTAAATACGTAAGTAAACCATTTCCAATCTACCAATTAAATACTATTAGGTAAACCATTTCCAATCTACCAATTAAATACGTAAGTAAACCATTTCCCAATCTACCAATTAAATACTATTAGGTAAACCATTTCCAATCTTCCAATTCGACATCTGAAATGAAATAGTTTCCGCAAGATAAGATAATCAAAGACGACTAGCTGTCACGATCCTTTTAAGATTGTGGGCAAGGTTCTATTTAGAGTGGAGATAGCAAACCTGAAATGAAGATTGACCTGATAAGCAATAAAATACTTTTAAAAAATCTTTTTTTTTAAAAGGACACGTTTTTATTTACATATAGAATGTTGCACTTAAAAGAAGAAAATAGAAATTTTCTATGATTACAGGTGAAATCCACTGCACATAAAAGCGTGGGGCACCCATCACAACTCATTTCTCTATGCTACTATTCTTCTGCTTATAGATAAATATTTCTAATTAATATGATAGTAGCATCTCGAAGCATCTTCAATCTCTTTAGATGAACTAACGTCTTGATCTTCATTTGCTTCTGGTTCTATATGTTGCACACAAATTAAATCATTATGATCGATATCTACGTCACTGTAGAGTTCATTGTTATCAATTAACCATCGTAGCGCATTGTAGTTTCGTGATCTGATGAGCGCCCCACGCTTTTATGTGCAGTGGATTTCACCTGTAATCATAGAACATTTTTATTTTCTTCTTTTTAGTGCACTTTCTATATGTAAATAAAAGCGTGTCCTTTTTTAAAAGAAAATATTTTTTAAAAGTATTTTATTTTCTACTATTTAGTCTAAAAAATTTTCTAATCGATTTTTCGACCTCATCAATTCAATTTTAATTAGTTAAACTTTATTTAAGTGGTTTAATTTTACGTTGGAAAATTTGAAATTTTCACATGCTATATAGAGATAAACTAAATTTGTAAAATGCATTAATTTATTTACGGCACATTCCATCGATCTGAAATTTTGACACAATGCATTGTCATCGAGGATCTATCTGTGATAAAATTTTGAAAACTCTAGGACCGTCACGAGTGGTTACATTTTACGTTGGAAAATGTGAAATTTTACACATGTTATTTAGCGATAAACTACATTTAAAAATGCATTAATTTGATTGCGGTACATTCAATCAATCTGACATTTTAATACAAGGCATTTTCATCTCAGATCTATATGTGGTAAAATTTTGAGATCTCTAGGATCACAAGAAATAGTTAAATTTTACGTTACAAGATTTGAAATTGTACGCATGCTATATAGTGTAAACTAAATTTGTAAAATGCATTAATTTAATTACCTACAATCGATCAATCTGAATTTTTCGAAACAATGCATTGTCATCAAAGATCTATCTGTGGTAAAAAATTTAGATCTCTAAGTCTATCAGAAGCGGTTTATTTGTACGTTACAAGATTTGAAATTTTGCACATGCAATATAGCGATAAACTACATTTAAAAATGCATTAATTTAATTACGGTACATTCGATCGATCTGAAATTTTAATACAATGCATTGTCATCCAAGATCTGTTTGTGGTAAAAAAAAAGATCTCTTGGGCCATCAGAAGCGGTTTATTTGTACGTTAAAAGATTTGAAATTTTACAATGCTATATAGCGATAAACTACATTTTAAAAATGCATTAATTTAATTACGGTACATTTGATCGATCTGAAATTTTGATACAATGCATTGTCATACAAGATCTATCTGTGGTAAAAAAATCAGATTTCTAGGACCTTCAAAAGTGTTTTAATTTAAAGGATACACCATACAAACAGTGTGAGTTAATTAAAAAGCGTGTAAAATGATTTAGATGACTTAATTTCTTACTTTGAAGAATTGTTATGTTGAATTAAAAGTTGTTGAATCTGTTATTAAAGACTATTGTGTGTTGTATGAATACATAGTTTGAATTATATGTTTTTTTAAAATTTATTTATTCAGTTTAATTAAACTCTAAAAAAGTAGTAAAATCACGCTAGTATCTAACACATTGATTACAAATCAAACTGCAATCGAAATCTCACATGTCCAATGGGAAATATTTTAATGACTTTTTATTGTTGCATATATGTTGAATGTTTATGAAAGTTAACGCTTATAGTCTGAAATGTTGCCAGGATCTCTTTTGTGGTGAGCCTGAGGCCAGACAATCAGAGAATCATGAAAAAAGCCATACATGGTCATTCAGCCATTTCTTCGACTTGTTTCTGCATGATTGAAGTGTGGCTCCCTTACCTCCGTCGACCCCAGAACTCGCTGATGAAGGTGGGATGTTTATCACAAGACGTCTCCAAATGAGAATTGTGCCGAGAACTAAAACAGAAACAAGATGAAATGTCTGGATACAAGTGGAGTCACAAATTTTGTCAGAAAATTTAAGTATCGCAATTTCTTAATACTTAATGAATTGGAAATTCATATAGAATTTTATCAATATATTAACCGTATACATTTTAAATAATAATATAGCATTACAGTAATATTGCCAATACATTTTATAGCATGTCAGCATAATGTAATGATTAGTCTTTTTGATGAAATAATATCATTTTGAGGGTCTTTGATGTTTTTTAAAATTTGTTTGCTCGCTATTTATAATGTCTTTATTTTCCTCATTTCGCACAGAGGATTTTGATAAACCCAACATGGTAATTTTAAAACTTTTATTACCTCAACAAGAACAATGTTTTTATGTGTTAATGTGCTTTTATTTCGACAGTTGCAGATTTAAAATTATTTCTCTTATACACACAGAGAGAGAAACCTATAAGGACTAATTCTTTTCTGAAGCTATTTTTGAAATACGAATATATGTTCCAGACAAATGCAATAACTTTAATTATAACCATTATTCATTTTAATTTAAATTAGGTTCCCCGCTGCGACACATTTTATCACGTGAGGTTTGCCATGTTGAAAATTAGCCAGAAAAACTATGTGATGAGACTTTAATTTTCGTCCTACTAAAAGCTGTTATAAATTACAGCAACCTAACGGTAAATGAAATTCCACGAGTTTGTAGATTACCTTAGATCCCATCAGAATGTAGTGAATAATAAGACTGATATTACATTCAAGGTCTGACAAGTACTTGGGGAAAAACTTTAAATCTTGTCACATTAAAATAGGCCCTAAAATATAAGAGATCTTGCAAAGATAAAATTTGGTATTTTCTAGAATATTTTAAATAAGCATTTAAAAAGTTAATAAAATTGCAACATTTAAATTCTTTGTTTGATAAAATAAAAGTTATGATTTTGAAAAGGTATTTTTTTAAAAATCGGTTACAAAATAACGTAGTTCTAGAAAATAAATTACAGAATCGTATATAATAATAATCCTAATATATATAATAAAAGGCAATATTCTGTCCGGTCATCGATAGCGATTGGTCCCTCAAACACATATGACTCCTACAGCCAATCATATTGAACACGTTTTCGCGGACGTTCAAAACGAATTATTTTTGGTGCAGTATTTCTTCCAAGACTTTATTTTGAGTTTTGCGCGTTGGGATTTATAATCAAAACCTCTGTTTTTACGAATTATTTATTTTAACTATAATGAATAGTATTTTTGACGTGATGCACATGTATGCCGGTCGCGACGGCTGTTGGAGGGGAGTTACAACATGCCACCTAACGTTGGCAGAATGTCCTTGGACGGGCTTTGTTGCTCGTTTTCCAGTAATTAAATATTTTTAGATACCTGTATGTAACAATAACAAAAAAAGCTATGTCTTCTAATTTTTGGCATAGTTTAATTCATGTGTAACAAACCCAATATTGTTGTTTAAAGCTAATGTAGGGTATTTTTACACAGTTTATATCAGGGGAATTAAATGAGGCCCCCAGCCCACAAAAGAAATGGAGTGAGGAGTTATATTCCAAAAAGTAATTTAATTTGTGCCATAAAGATCAGTGTACCAAGTTTTGTCAATATTCCTAAATACAGCCTGTAACCAATGTTTATGATACTATATTTAGGTGCTATAACTATAATACGACATTTAAGCCCCCCCCCCGCTTCAAAACTGTGTATGATTTAAAGTTTATAAACTCTGTCCATTTAAACTTTAGTACTGTCATATAGTATATTTATTTCTTTTAAAATGTACAACATTCACGTCTCTTCTATTTAAATAAACTTTATTTTATTGGTTTTACATTTTTTAATAACCTAATTAACAACGAGAATTTAAAAGTCCACAATAAAGTGCTGAACAGAGCACCCCCGACCCCTGCCCTCGCTACGCCACTCCTTCAATGTGCAGTGACATTATATCTATTTATAGATCCAAACACCCCACACACACACACACACTCACTTTATCATTGTCAAAATCGTTTTGTGAATTATGTTTCACTCACGAACAAAACATACGATCCGCAACAGCACATTTCAAATATATTCTTATATATTTACGAGATATTATGATGCTTGGCAATTGGGAACTAAAGACAAAAAAATTTTTGTTAACATATTCAGGAAATTATGTAGTCCAATTAAGTTTGCAGACACGGCAATAATCGGAATTGTAAATTGGTTTATAAGGTCGAAGATTCTTTAAAAATTAATTAGTACGCCACTTCCAATACACCATGGGCTTCATTCCTCAAATTATGAAAAAAAGGAATAATTTATTTTAAAGTAGTGAAATCAAAGCTACTTATGCTCAATATACCTTTAATTTTCATTGGTCCCTGTGCAAAGTAAAAACAAAACAAAAAAAAACAAAAAAGTTGCACTGCATCCATTTTTTTGTTCAATAAATTTTACAAAATTTGCTGCGCAGTAATTCTAAACTGCTGCGCGGCGACGGTAAGATATCTGCTTGACTGCGCAGTCGCACAGCCTTAAGAGAACACTGCTTAGGGTTTGTCATTTTTCTGACACTGTCCGTCACAATAAGTGTAAAGAATGCAAGAAGAATGATTACATTGATCAATCAAATGGTATGAAAACTGTTTGATGCTTGTAGGAACAATGTAAAGCATGGAAGTCGCGGGATAAAGTCATAAATAACGATTCGAATGAAAAGGCATTAAGTAGAAAAGATCAGCAAATTTTGTTTCAGGCTTTTCACTGATTAAAATTTTTATTCATTTATTTAAAGATTGTTTGAATCTTCCAGCAATGTTAATTATTTATTTCTTAAAATATGCATCTTTACAAATGTTCAAGTGTTCACCTACAGCTTCAGAACACAAGAGGGTATTGCATGTTTGTCATTTAGGTAATAAATCAAGATGTCTAAAATATACCTCCATCTTTTTTTTCATAACTCATTAACGTTCTATACTTACTACTTTATTTGCTCTGTTTGCATAAACTTTACGAAAATTTGATGGAGAAATGTACTCACTTTCTCGGCTAATCCTGATTAATACGCAAGTTGAATGTCATTCAAATGTCACCACTAGTGTAATCATGTATAGCTAGCTATAAGCTAAAGAGCATTGGGGTACCTTAAATTTAGGACCCTCAACATATATATGCCCACAGTGAATACATTATTGAGCAGCTTTGATTTTTTTCATCAGAAGTTTCTACTTAATCGGAGAAAGCCCACAAATAGTAAGCAACCTCAATGCACAAAGCTTAGCACCGTAAACATCAAGGATTCTTGCTGCGCGGTCAACTTGGCTCACACTGTATCTAAAAAAGGATAATTTCCACTTCGGACAAAACTCATTTCAATTTTGTTCTGAAATTTAAATGTAAACATAGATGATTAATACTGTTAGTAAACTTTGAATACAAGACTAAAGTAATAAAGAAATCATAAGGTAAAGTTAGAATTTGAATATACAAATAATTTATCAAACGAGTCAAATTCACCAAAACTAAACATAACTGCCCTAGTTAAGCAATGACAAAGTTTAGCCAAAATTCCCACTTTGACATTTACAGCACTGGTTGGCCATGGGTAGTTCTAAACTTTAAATTTTCCATTTTCCAGCGTGAGGGAATCGAGACTTGTGTTTTCGTCAGAAATCTGCAGTGAAATCATTTGCAACTCCAAGAATATCCACCAAACAAATTGATAATTGATTCACTTATATTTGTATACATACTTATGATTCTCTTTCTTGAGATGACGTTTAAATTTTAAAAAAAATATAATCTGTGATGAATAAGTTACGTAATTAAAGAGTCAAATAATTTAATGATTTCTGTAAAAAAATGAAAATGATCAATCAAGACTAAACTATAAAATGCGTCGTATAAACATTTCCTTCAACATTCAAGTGTAAAAAATAATTTTATGTTTGAGCAATTTCGAAATCATTTCACAATTAATGTAACTAATGTCAATAGCATTAATTCTAATCTGTATGTGACGTCTTGATTGTTTAGTCTTGTTTTACAAAATTAATTGATAGCAAGACGCAATGGGTAAGAATGAAAAGAGTTGTGTTTGGCTGGTTTAACAAAGGTATGGTTGGTTTGTTGGGTTGATTGACAAGTTTATAGAGGACATTTGGGATGTGGTTACAATGAAATATTTGGTTCTTGGGCGAGATAAGAAAGGAAAGGATGTTATTTAGATGAAGTAATAAGTGTATTTAAAGTAGTTTGATAAGCTTTCATGGTTAAGGAAGTAATTATTTTGACGTGTGTAATGTATAAAATAGAAAGCCAGCTTTGCGTTAGGCAATTTATTGTATGAAAATTAGAGACCAATGTCAACTCAACTAAATTATTGGGAGTTCGTTTCTCTATCACAATTAATTGTAAACAAAAAATAAATTAGTTTTCCAAATAAGATCTGAAAATTCGGACGAATTCGAGGAATGCCTGTATAATAATTTTAGGCTGCATAGTCTGTCGCAGATGTTTCAGCAAATAAACTCTTCTATACAAAAGATCCGTCGGAAACACCCTCAGTATACATAGGGGATATAATGAACTACACCGATCATGGGTCTTAAAATTAATATGAAGAAAAAGAAAATAAGTGCGGTTGTTGAGAGGCATGCGCGCTCTGCTGACGTACCGAGAGTCGCGGGTTCGAATCTCCGTGAAGGCAAGAATTTGTTCACTGGGACAAAGGGTGTCCATGAGTCCACCCAGCTCCAAAGGAGTACCTGAAACTAGTTGGGGAAACAAATGCGGCTGGACATTGCGCCACACAATGCCTTCATAGGTGTGGTCCGTGAACGCTGCGTCACTTGCAAACAGACCGACTTGGTCTGTGCGTTTTTATCCGAATGTAGGACACGTTAATCTTTTGTATAGAACGAGCGTCTGTAACAGATAAGAAGATAGATTAATTGAGATTATCTCTTTCTTTTGCTGTACATTTCTAATTAATTTTTAGATTTAGTGAACTAAATCTGATGTAAACATTAAGTTTGACATGGACAGTTCATATCCATCCATCAGATTGCGATCTCGCAACTGTTAATATCGTTTAAAACACTTTTTAAAAACTAGTCTTATATTAAAAACGCACTAAAAAGTAGAAAATAATTTTAAAATTTGAAAATTACAGTCAGAAGAGACCTTCAGTTTCCAAACTTATGAAAATGTAAAAGTTAAAAATGAGACAGGAACATTAAATCGTAGGTGAAATTGATTATCTCGTCGTTCGCCATGACTAGGTGAAATCCTCGACGACGTCCAAGGTGTTTCCCTCAATGGAGATTGATGGAAGGCGGTCAGTGCCTTGTCTCATAATGTTGGTCTGTTTGAGGCTAATCGTTAAACCAAAATCTTTGCATGCCTCTGAGAACTTATTGACCAACTGTTGGAGTCCTGCCTCTGTATGTGAGGTAAGGGCTGAGTCATCTGCGAAGAGCAACTCTCTGATTAATACATTTTCCAATTTGCTATTCGCACGGACCCGGCTGATATTATATAGGCTTCCATTTGTCCTGGTATGAATGTTCACACCCTCGGAGCAGACCTCGAAAGCATGTCGCAACAGCATCGAGAAAAAGATACCAAAGAGTGTTGGAGCCAGGACGCAGCTCTGTTTGACTCCGCTACAAACTGGGAAGGGTTCTGAGGTGGCACCATCGAAGAGCACTGTGCTGTGCATATTGGTGTCGAAGTACTCGACGGAGAGAAGCCGTGGCGGACATCCTGTTTTTTTCCAGTATACGTAGCAAACCTTTGCGGCTAACCAGGTCAAATGCCTTCGTTAAAACTATGAAGGCAATGAAGAGGGGTTTCTGTTGCTCCCGACATTTCTATTGTTGTTGACGGAGTGAGAAAATCATGTCCATGGTTGATCGGCAAGCCCGAAAACCACATTGTGATTCTGGGTATACATTTTGTGCCAGAATTTGCAGGCGTGCAAGGACCACTCTGGCAAAGGCCTTTCTCACACTACTCAGGAAGGAGATACTGAATATGTGACATTCTCATTGGAGGGTTGAGTCACTCAGACTCTTATAGCCCGGCCTACAATACCAACGGCGAGCCTCAACATAAGGGCATCGCCATGGAGATATTCCTCCACAATGCGTGGGCTGTCTGATCCGTCCGTGTCCCCAATCGCCACAGAGCATTCGGTCAGCAGATGTGCACTGTCTCCTCGGCCATACCACATAAACGGCAGCCGGGTTCCCTGTTCTTGTCGAGCCTATGCATGTAGCTGTTTATTGGACAATGTCCAGTCCGCATTTGCGTAATGAGGGACTGGCAGCTACGAGGCATGGTTAGGCTGTAGTCAATGGTGCTTCTACCTTTGCTGAGGTAAAGAGCTCTCAGTGTTCTTGCGTCAGCGCCCGAATTTGTACTAGCCAGTTTTTTCACCAGGGACAATTGAGCAGTGGTTTTAGCTCGCAATTCACGTATATGATTGTGCATCTGGAGTTTTTGGTCCAGTCGCACGCCCAAATACGTTGGCGCCCTGTCCCAATTCAGCCTTTTCCCGCAGATGTTAAGCACAACATCGTGTTTAAGTGCATTCCTTCCATTTGTGAAAATGGAGTGGACGGTTTTTTTTCTGTGTTCACTATGAGTCTCCAATTTTTGGCATATGCTTCAATCTTATTGAGGTCGCGCTGCAGTCTGTACTGCAAATTCGCTACGTCTTTACCGGACGTCAAGACAACCAAGTCGTCTTCGAACATCGTGCTCTGACACTCGATAGACGTTTGAATGTCGCAAACGTATGCTAGGAATAGCAAGCAGCTCAAGGCAGAACCCTGCGGGAGTTCGTCCTGTAGCCGAGCTACCCTGGATATAGACTCCCCCATGCGGGTTCTGATCGTTCTATTCTCCAAGAACGAGTGTATCCAGGCTTGCATTTTCGCTGTTATTCCCCATTGCTGGAGCTTATACATAAGCCCAGTACGCCAGACCTTGTCATAGGCCTGTTTTAGATCGAAAAACACAGCGAATGTATGGTTTCGCAACTGTAGCTCATTCGTGATAGTTTGCACAATTCGTACTACCTCGTCCATCGGCTGGCGTCCCTTGCGGAAGCCGCCCTGAGTCACAGGAATGCACTTGTTCTTTTCTAGAAACCAATAGACCCTAGCGTTAACCATCTGTTCAGCTATTTTCGCCAGACACGATGTCAGGGATATCGGACGATAGCTGTCGGGACGTTCGCCTGGTTTCCCTTCTTTCTGAATTGGGATAATTGTGGCCTTTTTCCACTGCTTCGGCAAAATGCCTGTAGTCCAGGTCCTATTGATACACTTCAATAGTTTATGCCTCTTATCGATGTCCAGCTGCTTGAGCATTTCGTTGTGGACCTTGTCCAGGCCTGGTGCTTTCCCTGTTTCGCACTTATTGAGGGATGTTTGGACCTTGTCCGGGCCTGGTGCTTTCCCTGTTTCGCACTTATTGAGGGATGTTTGCAACACTGTCAGAGTGAAATTTGCCGTGAATACCTCTAGGTGGGGGGGGGTGGGGGCCGTTACTTTGCCTCCGGGCCTCCTCCTGTCTCATCCGGTTTATGGTCCGACTTTCATCAGTCTCTCTGGCCTTCCAATTTACTTGGGCGAAGTGCTTATTCAGCGCACGAGCGCGCTTTTCTTCGCCTACCTTCTTTCCCCCCATCTGTCTCTAATGGGGCTGGGTTTATAGCTTTTCCCATGCCCGAGAGAGTTCGTATACCAGTCGCCAGACCTTTCTGCCGTCGAGATCGAGGTTTTCACACGTACCAAACAATTTAGCCTTTTTTTGCTTTCTGGACCGCATCCCGGACTTCGGCTGTTAATTTATTGTACGCCCTACGAGCTTCGGGCGTCTTCAATTTCTCAGCTTTCTTCCGAGTCGTCGATCTCAGCTTCACAAGCAATTCAGGCTCTTATTCCAGTAAGGCCTGAATTTCTGTTTTCCATTCGTCCTTGGTATTGATTTGCGTGCGGCGCCGAGGATCGCGATGTACAGTTTCTCGTAAACCACATTGACGTCGTCCACCTCGACGTCTAGTGGTAGTAACAAATTGTGAGACTCACTCACATATCGGTCCCAGTTTGCCTTCCGGAACACCCATTGTCGCTGCTCACACCATGCCTTAATTGTCTTGAGCTCAAACTTCATCAAGATTGGTAAATGGTCACTCCCTACCTCTGCTAAGACTTCCAGACTGTGTTGGGACACTAGGTCCGCTGATATTAGGGATAGGTCTGGTCGGGATTCGGTGCTATGTCCCGTATGCAGTAAAGTAGGGTGGCTCTCTGCACTTTGGAGCCGGATGAGGTTTGTATTGAGGGCAACTTCCTCAATATAGCGACCGGATGTGTTCCGGTCAGTGTAGCCCCAGTCAGGTGACTGGGCATTGAAATCGCCTGCAATGATTCGCCTGTCAAATTTGGTTTCTGTACCAATTGTTAGGGATATCGGGTTCCTGTGCCGGTTGTACACATTTGTGATAACGTAGGACTTATCACATTTGTGGACCTTAATCGTGATGGTATCGGTATTATTGAGACACTTTATTTCATGCACCTCGATTGCAAGGTCGTCATGCACTGCTTTGGCGACCCCTCGACACTTACTGCCACACTTACAGTGATAGAGAGAATAACCTGTAAGGTGGAACGGCTTCCCTTTCAGAAGCGTTTCCTGGAAGAGTGCTACGTTCACATCTCTTTCGTGGAGTAGCTTGAGCACTTCCGTTTGTTTTTGACGGATGCCACACACATTCAGCTGTAAGACATTAAGAGTACGTGTAAGTTGGCTCTTAGCAACTGTGCCAGCACGGTCAGTGTGCGTTACAACTCGTGCCGGCCTGTCGTTCGGCACCGGCACAAGAGGAGGAGCAGTGGCCGACCCTCGAGACGCCCCACTCTGAAGCGACTTTTGGGGGCAGTTTAGACGGACGATGCCACGTCCTGCGGATGAATTTCTATTGTAAACCATATGAGAGTGCGTTGAACAGATGTCTTCATTCCATTGAGGGTGTAGCGCTGTCACCACACCCCTTGTCCGGAGGAACTTTCGGACTTCGGCTTGCCGAGCCGGGCTTTGTTAGGTTCTGTGAGGCTGCTCTCCCGTCGACCTTACACCAGACCTCTCGCTAAGGTCTAGCCTTTCCCTCCTGAATGCCTAGGGGGTTCTGGTGCTTTTTTTCGACATTGCCAGTTGTCAGGTTTGTTAGTTTCAGTGTAGTGTCTGCTCTACACCTTACTGGTCTCCCGGGCCACGTAGAGGCCAAACCTTTCCGGCGGACCATCCATAGGTCCGGCTCCATTGGAGCGAGTAGCAAGGAGATACCACGATAGTTATTTCAATTGCTGCGATCACCTTTGTTTTTGTAAAGCGTGACAATTTTGGCGTCGCGCATTTCCTGTGGAATGTGTCCGCGTTCCCAGCAATCGCATATGAGTTCGCGCAGAGGCTTCAGTAGTGCTGGTTTGCCGTACTTAACGACCTCTGCTGGAATGCCATCGTTACCAGGAGCCTTCCCATTGCTCAGATGATCGATTGCCTTACTAAGCTCCTCAATAATATTATGTATAAAAAAACCATAAAACAAGTTTTTGACCTTAAATCCTTTATATACGAGACAAAACTAAAAGAATGTTCATTATAATACGGAGCGCAAGACAATCCAAAAAATACAAAATTTTAGTTATGTCTCGTAGAACACGTATAATATAATGTGCACCGATCGGGAGTATATTTTTTTAAAGTATTGTCAAATATAATACGCACCTAATTGTGCGACAGGAAAGGTTATTCAATATAATACGCACCACGACACTCAAGCACAAAAATTAACATGTTACATAGAGATAAATAAAGATAATATAAAAATTCATTAATTTAATTACAGTACATGCAATCGATCTGAAATTTTGATACATCATTTTTATCATCGGCACGAGTCTGCCTGCAAAATTTCAGCTCGCTGGTATACGAGGAAGTTGGTTAAAAAACGATCCAAAGTTTTTTCGGCAAGCAAGACTGCAAATAGAAGCCACAGGTTAATATAAAGGATTTAAAAATGGTGTCTGTAATAGATAAAATAAGAATGATGCCAAGAATGCTGATACGATTGATAAAGAAGACGAAATAAGTGATGAATAAATTCAGATGTAAGTATATGTTACAATTAGTTACGTACAACATACTAATATCTTAGGGGCCATCCATAAATGATGAAACGTGTCTAAAAAAAAGGGGGGGGGGCGGCCACACTGTACTAAGATGTGTGAGGGGGAGGGAAATGTTTAAGAACTGTGACGTCACATTAAAAAATTCACAACTTTAGATTAAAGCCCAAGTTATATATTTGATTGCTTACAAGCAATTTATTTAATAACGTTTTAAATGGCTCCGCGCGACTAACGATATTAGAATTCAGTCTTACACTAATTACATACTTTAATAACAAAAAATTGATTTGAAACATGCTAATTTGTGAAGTCATATTAGTTTTTTTAGCGTGTCTAGGTGTTTTTTTTTCTTTCGGATCTAGGTGTTTTTGTTTAGTTTTGACATGTTGTTTAGGTTTTCCCCAAAATTTTCACTGGGAGAACTGGTACAGTGAGGTGTATATTTGGTTAGAAATCTTTATAGTTGGGATCAGACGTTAATGTGAGGGACTACACTGAGAAGGGAATTATGGGATAACGTGGGATATAAGTGAGGAGTCTTAATGTTGCTGATACTATCTTGCATAGGATGCATTAAGAGCTCGCCCGACATGCCCTGTAGGAATTCGTAATAAAAACCGTCTCGGTGCATTGCTAAAATTTATAAGATATTTTTACCTTATTTTAACTGGATGTTTAATAACCTCTGCATTTCCATTGTTTAAAAAAAGTAGAAAAGAGCAAAATATCTTTGTTGACCTCACTGTGTTAAAATGGATTTGTCTGAATATTAACAAGTTAACTTTATCAGGCTTTAAAAAACTCTGAAGTGACAAACTAGTGTTCATTTTTTTTTCTGTTCCAGAGATGTGCCGAAAGGCCAGGTAAAGTCAGTAATTACATACTTATGACAAAATTAGAGTAGCCTTAGGGGTTGGGTAGAGGTCAATGAGTCGGTTAAATTCTTTGGCTAGGAATCGTTCAAATTAACTAGCGCTCTTAGGTCAGAAGCTTACGAGCAACTGAACCCAAGAAAATAAATTATAGAGGTAGCCATCATTAATATGTGTTCATTTAAGGTCGGCAAGGACCGTATGGTAATGTAGTTAATGACATGCCTTGAATTAATGACAATTTCATGCTGTTTTTACATGAAAACTATGTTTGCCAAACATTTCATCGGAAATCGCCCTATAACAAAATCACAACCAAGAACACGAGATCAGACGTTCCCCATATTCACTGCTTGCAGGGGCAAAGAGGATCGTAAATCTCGAACCATACATTATTGTACTTTCTTCTTCTCTGTGTATTATTTCTTCTCAACTCTATCGAATGTTGATTTTGTCGACGATTCGTGCTGATAAGTGGGTTGAGAACTTTGTCTTCTAAGTAACTTGTTCTATCAGGAAGTTTGCAACTACATCGATATCAAAAAGTCTTTTATTTTACTCATAGTGCAGTAATGTAATTTAAAAATGTAAAATTTATAACGGTTAATTAATCATCCCTTAAACTTTTGTTAATAAATGATTTGAACGCTGAAATACAAACCTTTATAGATTGCTAATAGATTTTTCAAATAGTTTGATGTATTGTTTTATTTTTCTCTATAGCATTGAAGCTGTATGTGGTATTGATATACCAACAATGCCCTGAAAAATTAAAGTTGTATGTGGTATTAATTGACCACAAATGGCATGAATAATTGAAGCCATAAGTGGTATCGATACAACAACCATGCCATGAAATATTAAAGCTATAATTGGTATAGATACACCAACATTGCCATGAAATTTTAAAGATGTATGTGATATTGATTAAAAAAAATGTCATGAAACATTGAAACTATTATTGGTATCGATACAAAAACAATGCAATCAAACAATGTAGCTCTATGTGCTATTGATACACCAACATTGCCATGAAAACTTGAAGCTGTTTGTTGTATTGATACAAAAGAAGTGCCATGAAACATTTAAGTTGCATGTTGTATTGATACAACTATGCCATGACACATTGTCGCCGTATGTCTGTATGTTATATTGATACATTAGAACATTAATTTCATTTCCTCATTAGTCTAGATATGTTCCTTTTGCATGTGTTGGTGTTCATATATATATACTAGCGTATCACCCATTAAAAATGACGGACGTTTTCAGCTGAAATCTATTTATTTTGAAAAAATGCGCTTTTTTAGGGTGCCTACGGCGCCCACCTTTTTCAAAAGCCCAACTAAGACAAGTTAGTTTGATAAATACGAAATAATAAACTTTCTGAAATGCACACAAAGTATTTTATAATAGAGGTTGTAGAGCGCCTACAACACCCCCTTTGTTTTTTGATTTTATAATTAACCATCATCAAATCCTTTTTTTTTACATTGTTCCCTTTTCCAAAATTAAAATATAAGCTAAAACAATGACGTCATATAATATTTTTTACACAGCATCTTTAATTTGCACGCCTTTTGATGCATTGGTGCATTAATTTGGTGCGCTGCTTTCTAAAATTAGTAGCGTTACATCCACATACATACATACATACATACATACATACATACATACATACATACATACATACATACATACATACATACATACATACATACATACATACACAGGCCTAAACAGCAGCACAAAGAAATACGAAGAAATAAATATATATATATATACTAGTGTATTACCCGTCGAAAATGACGGATATTTTAAAAATGGATATATTTCAGTTTTCGTAATTGTCCCTTTTGCCTGAAAGCCGCATAGTTAATAATCAGAAAATTTAGAGACCAAGAGAGAAAAATTAAATCTCTTTTCCATATTGAACAATTTTATGCGGACGTTTGAAAAAAGCCTTTTATTTTGTGGGTTTTTTTTTGCAGTATTTTTTAGCGGTGCACTTTCTAAAATCTAGCGTTACGAACGGACATAGCAGAGTATATATTTTGATTATATATACGAATATATGTGCTATGAGAAAACCTTCAAGCTTAGGCTTCGCGTTATATAAGTTTGCTTGAATAATAATGATATAATCAGGATAATAGTAAATGCATAGTGAATTACACACAGCATAAGCTGATACTACAGCAAAGAAGTTTGAAGTTCGAAGTATTAACAAATATTACTGAGGAGTCAGCCGGACGTTAACTTGCGGCATTGAATAGTGCGCACCAATTATGAGTGCACCAACAATACAACACAGTTCCTTAAAAATAAATTATGTGACTGGTATGTGATCCACATCAAATACATCTGTGATTTGAAACATTACCAAAACATGTAAAAAATAAAATGTAATTTTTACACATGTTAATAACAAAGAACTATTCATTTTGCATGAAACGTAGTAGCCAAAGTTTGTCACAGGATAACATAAAATATTAAATTATCAAATGTTAATCATATTTACAATTTAATATTAATGTGTTAGTAATTCACATAAACGTTTTTATTATTGTCAAGTCAGCACATTTTCAAGATCTATTATGACTTGTCAGCTTATGCGCCCATTGGTCCATACATTATTACCTTTACTTTATCAAAAACATGTAAATAAAAAATTGTAACTATTTACAAATATGAATAACAATGAACTATTTATTTTGCATGAAAACTTTGAAGTAAAGGTAATCACTTGATAATATCACATTATCTTCAGGTAATCGTATATAAAATTTAATATGCACGTTTTAGGAATTCTAATAAACGTTTTCATTATTGTCAAGTCAGCACCCCTTCCAGTTCTATATTAAAAGTATAGGTTCTCATTTCAAATTAGTCTAAGACGCATTAAAATATTACATGTAAATAATAAAAAAAACTATTGTGGGGAGGAGTCCGATTTTTTAAATATGTTATTTTTTTAAACATATAAAAATGCCATCTCAAAGTGTATAAAAGAAATACAAACGCTAAACTGAAGCATAAGTTGGCAAATTTCATTTGCAATAATAAATAATGGCTTTGTAGTTCAAAAAGCATTGAAACTTGACAACCAAACGACAAACCAATTGTAAATTTCATGAACAGAAAAACGAATGTAGATATTAATATAGAAAATTATTTATGTATAATTAAGTACGTAATATTGACATGGACACATACACAAAAAACGGACATTTAATACAAAAAAGAATAATATTTATCAAATAAAACATATCTCTTTTTACTTCGTTCCCTTCACAAATTAATAAAAGCTCAAATAATGACGGCATGTCACAATATTTTATGACTAGAAACACATTTTGTTCATCTCGAACGCAACATGTTTACTCCTATATTTTCATTTTTTTATCGGGAGTTACCTTGCATATCCTCACGGACAGACGTGACATTGCAAATTATATTGTTTAATTGGTGTAATATATATTCATGTAAGTCAGTGGTCCACAACCTCCGGGCCTCGGACCACTACCGGTCAGTAGAGCATAAGGTACTTAGCCGCCAAGAAACATTAAATTATTTTCAGTGTTTTTAATGAGGTGTATTTTCCTCGGGGGTGTACGACTTTCCAAATACAATTCCTTTGAGTATTTAGAAAAACATATATTATTAAAATATAATCTGAAACATGAAGGACAGTACATGAGAATCATATTTGGTACCTAACCTTATTGCTAAGGCTAAAAGCGCCATTCAATATCGATGAAGACTTAATCATGCTCTTTAATGAAGACATTTGCCGTGAACTTTAGGAGAGTCTTTTATTTAAAAGATAACACATGTGTCATTTTCGGCTAGCAGTGTGACTTGAAGCATAATGGAATTAGCCACCGAAATTGAGGCACGATTGAGGATTGATATCCCATATGGTACGCACTCTACATATATCGATAACAAGACAATACTATTTGTATATGTGCGATATCTTTAACAGAAGAATGTGCATGAGTCATGTGCACTATCTTTGCCCACCAACACTACAGGAGAAGAACTTTTCACGGCACTGGATGGCTATATATCAAGAGAACTAAAAGACCCTTTTTTTCGATAGATGCCCTGACGACTGATTTGTTTAACTACAAGTATTAAATAGGTTGCGGGGCGCGATGGTCTAAGTGGTAGCGCACTGGAATATCGATCCGAGGCAGATCCCGAGTTGTGGGGTTGAGCCCGGGTACTGGCAAGGCCCCTGGGGCATTGTGCTGACCACACATTCTCCTGCTCGTTAGTGGTGGCTAAAAACTTGTGAACGCTTCGTCACTTGCCCGTCATGGACTGTAAAGGTGGTCTTAGAGGTGGACGTGTATTATTCATATTTTATATTATAATCCACGTCCACCTCTACCCCATCCAAACTCAGCTCAGTGGGTCGCGGCGTTGAAAAAATCGGGGACCACTGATGTAAGTGACTGTTGGAGAGAATCTGGTTGTGTGAAAGCTGGGGTTTGTGTATTACAAATGTTAGTCTCATTAGTCTACGTGATTTTGGAGATGTAATGCATACATGTCAATAGAGAATATTGAAAGAGCCTACACATCATATCTTATCTTTTCTGTTACAGATGCTTTTTTAATACCGAAGATTATTGTGTCCTACACTTTTCCATGGTTTATGTCTCATCAATCATCAATCGTCAGCATCCGTCCGTCTCGAGAGTCGATTGTGCATCACCGTCGGGTTGGTTTGCATTTTCTCGTGTGGCTGAGCAGTCCTGTCCTACAGTGGCAGTCTTTTTCACAGCTTTTACAAACGACTTCTGTGCTTCCCAATGTGTTGGTCTTTCTCCTAGCTCTTCTGTCTGTAGCCTCCTCCATCCTTTGCCGATCGGCTACTATGACGCCCTCTTTGACAACTGTGCGTCACGTAGATCTGATGCCAGTTCTCCATATAGGAGGTCCTTTGAGGATGCGACCTGGGCTCATTATTTTCTACATGTCCTAGCCATCTTCGAGGTCTTTCATGTTGATAGAGTGTTGGTTTTCCTGTTTTCCTCAGGCAACCCATTCCACATCCGAATTATTCCGGACGGGAAGAACGAGAATAGTTATGTGGTTTTTTTTTGCATACGGAATAAGACACGTGCTTTAATCCCTGTTGTATTAGATTATCTTTGTGTTGTATTTCTAAATTAGAATTAATTGCTTTATGTATGATTACTACTTTACTCTAGGTTCTTCTATTCTCTAGTGTTTCAATGTTTTTATGATTTAGCCATTGGTGTTATTCTTGTCAGTTTTGAATATTCTCAAGCAATGAATATGACAGATCTTTTTTGAATTTGCTCTAGTTTATCAATGCTTTTTTGTGTGGTTGGGTCCCATCAAAAGATGCAGTATGCAGTAATTGGCTTTGGATCTATGCTGTCGGTTTTTTTTCTGACATGATCTTCATGACTATAATATTAAACTTTAGCTACCAGGGGTCACCAACATGGTTTTCGCGAGCACTTGGTCACCCTCAAAGACCATAAGAGTAAGGGCAAGCCCTGTTTTTTATTTAAATATCAAAACTCAGCTTCGTTAATTCAAACGAGTTCATCAACATGGTAATGCCTCTTATGCCTCAGTGACCTATAAAGTTACTCTTATTATCAAATAGGTTGGTTAACCTTGATGCATAGCACACTTTACGCACATAAACCTAATAAGCTTATACAAATGAACAGACGTTAAGGAGCTTTGTGGGTACCATGCTGTCCGTGTTTAACGTTGTCGAAAAAAATAATTAATTACACATATATGGAATAATAAACAACATATTATTTTATTTGTGAATATCGTCATACTGTCGCCATTCAACGCGTTATGTAACTAAACCTTGTCAGTTTCTTATTTTTTAAGACCCCAATAATAGCAATCATTAGCAGTATCACTGGCTTTCAAAATATTAATAATCTAATATATAAAGCTCAGATGGTTTTTTAATGTTTTTAAATCCCTTATATTAACTTCAAAACCTTGTCGTCATCTCTATCGTGATCTCTGTCGTTTGCGGTCGGGCGGAAAAACAAAAGTTAAAAATGACCCACTTCCCGTGATGCCATCGAGCTGATATTTGGCACGTAGACTCGTGTCACCTAACAATGCATCGTATCAAAAGTTCAGATCGATCGAACGTACCGTAATTAAATTTATGCATTTTTATTTTATCTCTATAAAACACATATAATTCAAATACAAGGGTTGTTATTGTTTTTCTTTCAAGTGCCATTTCAGTTGATGCGTTGACGCCATCCGTCGATGTCCACACCGCCTCCCATTCCTTCCCCCGGTTTTAAAGCCAGGGGATTTCACTCGGTGTCAGTCTGTAAATGTTTGTCGCGTTTGAACAAAATCAATACTTTTAGTTATGTCTCACATATAAGGGATTTTTAGTCAAAAACTTTGTTTTTACGGGGTTGTTTTTATGTTTGTATGTTTGACTTTTCGACTTTAAGTTACACAATCACGGAAAAACCAAATGTCGGTCTGGGAGCAAATTTTTCAGGACGGTTCCCTTTAACCTGCAGATTATTTAGTATTGTTTTTCTAATTTTCACTTTTGTCCGAAACTCATAAATTTTAAAAAAATCAGAAAATGTAGAGCCAAAGAAACAAAAATAAAATCTCATTAGCATATAGAATAACTTTGGGCAGACGTTCGAAAGAAGTTATTTTTGTGTGAAGTATTTTTTTTTCAAGACTTTATTTTGAGCGTTGTCTTTCAAAAATCTTTTTTTTGTCAAATTATGGTGTACACATATTTGTGTACGCATCTTAAACTGAGCAGCGTTATTTTATTATAATATTACTCATATTTTGTTTGTCTTTGCCCTACAACTATTTCATTACATTTGTCACACGATGAATGGAATTTAATTTTAAATGAAGAGTTTTGTTATGTTGTTATACTAACTCAAAATTTAATTTTATTTGGCATATTTTCAAATATGTATTAAACCTTTGTGGGAAGTACACTCCTTTTGGAGAAAGTGCGGGTACATTTCTATTATATATATATTTATATATATATACATATATATATATATATATATATATATATATATATATATATATATATATATATATATATATATATATATATATATTTAATACACATATTTATATATTATAGGAGCTAACCCTAAACCTAGACTGGTTTTATCTTATCCCAGACCCTTGCATTCCAAACACATCTTTATATTAAACTATTTTATAACTAATTTAAATGTTAAAAAACGTATTAAAGTATATCCCAAGTTATAACTGTTCCGCAAGCAAATAAAGAGCCCGTCTTCATGGTATCCCGCAAGTAAGGTCAAAAATTGTTGTGAAAACACACAAGGCAATGACGTGTATCTTTCGTGTGTAGTTATTTAAATCAATATTTGTTTAAACATTTCTTTCTTTCTTTTTTTAGTACTAGAATATCAATTGATTTTAAAATAAAAAGTTTGTTCTAATATTTGTGCGTATTTTTCCTCACAGAAACCAAGCTCATGCTGTGTGCATCAACTCAAGAATCACCTGCCTCAAGGTCTTTTTTGTTTTCGTATGTTTAATTAGTAATGTTATTATCTACAAAATTGCTGTTCTCACATGGCTACCAAAGCCCGAGAGAGCAAACACAACCTACACCGTCATAGAAAACGGAACTTTTAGAATATATCAGACGTTATTACGGAACAAAAGCGCAGAATCACCTTCCGGGCAAGGTGGAGGTAAATTAGAACAAAATGTATCTATAAAAGAGCCAGTCACAAATCCTCACAATTATCTATATGTGATGACGCCCAACGTCACTTGCTCTGGTCGTTTCATTGAGCTGGTTATATGCGTCCCAATAAGGCGATCAAACTTCGACGGAAGAGAGACTATTCGTAAAACCTGGGGAAGTTACGGGAGAAAAAATAACAATTCCATTTTGATATTTTTTATTGGCTCTGAACTGGACATGCAAAGTGAAATCCAGCTAAAAATTGGGAATGAATCGAAGCAATTCGGAGACATATTGCAAGAAACGTATATTGACCATTATAACAATTTAAGTTTGAAATCAGTTTCAATTTTGAAGTGGGTGACCTTGAAATGCCCCAATGCTCTATTTGTTTTGAAAGCCGATGACGATATGTATATTAATGTTCCCTTATTGATAGAAAATTTGCAAAGGCAAGCTGCTTCCCCAGATACCCCGCGAGCCTTCGTCATGGGAAAAGAACATAGCGGTGCTCGTCCTTTCAGAAACAAGAATTCCAAGTGGTTCACATCTTTTGACATGTACAAAGGAGACACTTATCCAGACTTCATTTCAGGGACTGCATATGCCATGACTTCTGTAGCCGCGAGTCTCTTGTTCGAAGCTTCCCTCCGGTTGCCAATATTCTGGTTAGAGGATGTCTACGTCACAGGCTTATGTTCCAGAAAAGCCGGCGTGTCTGTTTTAAACAATAACCTGTTTTTTATTGAAAAGCCACCAGCTTCCGGTTGTTCATTTCGGAACCAAATATCTGGACACCGTTATTCACTAGAAGAGATATCGTACATACATAAGGCACTGTATGACCCGGACATTGTTTGTGAGAGAGCTAATGGTTAAAGACTACTAGAGATATTGATTGCTTATACATAAGGCCCTGTATGACCTGGACACTGTTTGTGAGAGAGCTAATAATAAAAAGGATATTTAAGTGCCATATACATAAAACGACGATAACGTATTCGTGTGAGATACATAAGTAAATGAATTTTCTAGCATGTTTTTGCTTCGCAAATGAGGTATCGAATTGTTTTCTTCAATCAATTAGTCCTTAAATATTTTGAAAAACAAATGATTTATCGTCATCGCTTAAATAAGGACCTCACAGTTTGGTGAAGAATCACAATAACTGATTTGATTCTTTAAAAAAGCTCACAAATGATAATAAGTAAATTTCAAACATAGATTATCATATACTTAAACAATAAAGTAATCGTTTTGCAATGTCTAAATTCATATGAAGTTTTGTTATGGTTGAAAAATTTTTTTATCCGCCCATAACTTTAATAATTAACTCTGTAATGAGATACGAGATAAATTATTTTATGCTTTAGGAAACTACGACTAAATAAATTTTTGTTATCGTGTTAAAAATGTGCCTTTAGATAAAAATATATTACCCACTGAGCTCAAAGATATTGTTTAAAAATCACAAGGGTAAACGTGAGACATGTAGCTGGTAGCTGACATTTCATTTCAATGAAGTATTTATCCATAGTAATAAAAGCCAAAGCCCTCACTGACTCACGGACTTACCACTAATTCTCCAACTTCCCGTGTAGGTAGAAGCATGAAACTTTGGGAAATTGTTGAGTACACTTCCGCAATGGCAACAGAAAAATAATAATCTTGAAATTCACACTCATGGGGGCCGGGGGCCCAAACGTTTTTCCCCCTAATATGGGCCTTATAAAAATTTAAAATCCCTAATTCTCCTATTTCCCTAGAAGGTAGAAACATGAACTTTTGAGTAGTTGTTGGGTAACATTCCGTGATGGTAACAGGCCAAAAAAAAGTATAAAAATGTCACATATTAAATGTAGTTTTTTCCTAATATGGGCTATACAAAAACTAAAAACCACAAATTCTCCTATTTCTCGAGTAGGTAGAAGCCTGAAATTTTGTGAAGTAGCTGAGTACACTTCTGCGATGGTAACAGCCAAAAATAATATTTAAATTATCACATAGTGGGGGCTTAAATGTTTTTATTCCTAACTAGCAGACCCGTCGTGCGTTGCAACGATCTCAGTAAAAATGAATACATATTGATAAAAAAGGAATTACATTAATGGTCACCGGGCCCATCAGTTCAACATGTGAAGTTCGAAAATCTGTTCATTTGAATCAATTTCATAACAAATATATAAATATATTCATCTACATTTCTCAAAATCGTGTAAAATTGAATGGGGAATACAATATTAAAAGTTAAGTGAAAAAACACGTTTAGGGCCCCCAGCCCTGAGGAAATGGACATTTGGAGTTCAATGCCCTATAGTAATTTAATATAGGCTCTTAAGTTTTTATATACCGATTTTGGTTTTTAAAAAAACAGTTATTTTCTCATTATCTAACACTTAAACTAATTTGTATATGGCTAATATAAGGAAAAATACATTAAGGGGCTCCCAGGCACATTCGGTTCAAAATGTATATTGTAAAAACCTGTTCATTTAAATTCAGTCTCATCGTGGATATATTTCTCGAGGTCGTTAAAAACTAAGTGGAAAATAATATCTTAGAGTATACACAAAAATAAAAATAAGAAATAATAACAATAAATTTGGGGCCCCTAGCCCATTCGATGTAAGATGTAAATTTAAAAATGCTATTCATTTTAATTCATTTTCATCATGGATATATTTCTCAAGATTGATGAAAATAGAATGGCAAATAATATCTCAAACATATACGAAAAAAAGACATTTGGGAACCCCGGCCCCGAACAATTGGGCATTAGAATTGCAGTGCCCTTTGTTTTTATATACAAAATTTGGTTAAGATCCATTCATTTACTCAGTAGATAACGCATAAACTCATTTTATTTAACTCATATAAACAAAAAATGACATTAAGGGTCACAGGGCCCATTTAGTGCAAGATGTCAAGTTCAAAACACCTGTTTATTTCAATCCATTTCAAATGCAAGAAATAATTTATAGTAAAAGAAACTAAAGTAATTGAAATAATTTTGATTTGAAAAAAGTGTTTTTTTGTTGTTTGTTGTTTGTTTTTTAAGGGGGTGTTGGGGGTGTTTACAGGGAGTTAATTTGATATTTATAAAGCCCTTATTTAAAATGGAGCGTCTTCAAAAACTATTCTTACCACGTTTTTATTAACTTGCTTTCGTTCCTGTTTGTCCACAATTTTTCAAATCTGCCAACGTAAAATTAAACAACTTTTGATGGTCCTAGAGATCTCAACATTTTACCACAGTTAGATCTTGGATGCCAATGCATTGTATCAAAATTTCTGATCGACCGAATATACCGTTATTAAATTATTGAACTTTTTAGTTGATCTTTATATAGGCATATGTATTATCCGTCTGCTCTTGTTTACATTACATTCACGTGCCGAGTTCACACCAACCCCGACCACATCAACCATGTTTAACATCAATGGGAGATCAGTCATTTCCAGTCTGTAAATGTTTGTTGGGTAATGCGTAATATATTTGAACATAATACTTCAAAACTCACCATAGCACACACTTAGACTAAAAAAAATAAAATAAATATAAGTAAAAAAAAAGATTTGTAAAAACCACGTTTTTATAAGCGGACTAAAAAGAAGAAAATAACATTATGATGTAATATGAATAAAAACGTGGGTGGGCGCTTTTTAGGCGTTTGGCTAAAGTGATTAGGGTTCACAAATGACGCGTAAGAAAATGAGTGCATTGAATTAGTTAAGCCTGAGAAGCGCCCGCCCCATGTTGATAAAGTTTATTGTATCCATTGTGAGAAATCTTTTGCCTACCATGGTTCTATCACTTCGCCTTCTTATCAAACAAAATGAAAATCATATTAAGCTAATTGCAGGAATGGAGTCTAACTCAGAGACGGAAAATGACGACAGCTCTTCTGATGAATTACTGCGTTACAAAATGGAGATGAAAGTTCATGAATCCATTAACCATCTGCAATGGTGAAAACTTAATGAACACAGATATCCGATAATGTCATTCCTTGAAAAGACCGTTTTGTGCATACCAGTTGTATCAGTTCCACGTGAATGATTGTTCAGCTCGGCTAGTTATATTGTCAATTATACCAGCACATCACTTGAACCAAATAATGTCAACACACTTGTCTTTTTGCGTAATTGGTTAAAAGATGACATATAAAGGAGACATTCTAGTGCTATTTAGATTTTCAACAAGAACGTTTAAGAAGTGTTAAATGACATCATACATTTTAATTTTTGGCTTTAATCGAAATTAACGATTAATTAATCGTTAATTTTTCAAAAGTTAACGTTTAAATTTAAATTAAACGTTAACAGCCCTAATATATATATATATATATATATATATATATATATATATATATATATATATATATATATATATATATATATATATATATATACATATATACACTAGGGGCAAGGACCCGGATTTCCCGGGTTTAAAATAAGGTTTTCTGTAGAAGCGTACAGTACTGTTTATTTGCATGCAATAAAGGGTACATTTAACTTAAAGCAATGTGATAGACAACATTTTTGCCAGTTCCATTTGGAGTGTGTACAAAAAGATTTTCCTCTTTTCCAACTCTGGAGCAGGCCACATACAACTCTCCATGAGAAAAGCATGGTGTCTGCAAGTCTATACCAGCAATCCCAAGAGACTGAGTGATAATTTATATAATTTTTTACCTGTTACCATCGCCAAATGATACTTAATAACCACCGAAATTTTAATGCTTCTACCTACACGGCCCCCAGTATCTTATATATATGGAACGAAACCTGTTTAAGAACTTTTCCCATGTAATTTTGTGTATGTGTACCAAATGTCACGTTATTTGGTTGTATGGATCTTGAATGATTAGGGAACAGACAAACACACAACAAATGCGTCTTATATGTATAAGTCTATTCAGCAAGTTCCCAAAGTTTCATGATTCTATCTTCTCGGGAAGTTGAAGAAATTAGGGTTGAGTCAGATTTAAATATAAGAAAAAACTACATTGGGGTCCCGGCCCCCAATAAGTGATAATTTATATAATTTTTTACCTGTTACCATCGCCAAAAGATACTTAACAACCACCGAAAGATTCATGCTTCTACCTTCACGGGAAATAGGATAATTTTTATATTTTTATTTCTTATAGAGCTCATATCAGGAAAAAAGTACATATTGGGCCCCTGGCCCCCAGCATCTTATATATATGGAACGAAACCTGTTTAACAACCTTTCTCATGTAATTGTGTGTATGTGTATCAAATTTCAAGTTATTTGGTTGTCTGGATCTTGAGTTATTAGAGAAGAGACTAACACACAACAAATGCGTCTTATATGTATAACATTTGGGGCCCGGCCCCCCAGTTAGTGATTTTTTTTCGACTGCTACCATCGCGGGAGGGTACTCAACAACTTTCCAAAGTTCATGTTTCTGTCTACAAAGAAAGATGAGGAATTAGTGTTGATTCAGTTTTATATAGCCCATATAAGAAAAAAAATGGTTTTGGCCCCCGACCACCCATGAGTGAAAATTTTGTAATTTCGCCAAGTATTCAGCAAGTTCCCATAGTTTCACGCTGCTACCTTCACGGACATTGAAGAATTAGTGTTGAGTCATGTTTAAATATAAGGGAAAAAAACAACAATAGGGCTCCTGGCCCCCAGTAAGTGATACTTTATATAATTTTTTACCTGTTACCATCGCCAAATGATACTTAAGAACAACCGAAAGGTTTATGCTTCTACCTACACGGGAAATATGATATTTTTTAAATTATTTATTTTTTTATAGAGCTCATAAAAGGAAAAACTACATTTTGGGCCCCCGGCCCCCAGTATCTTATATATATGGAACGAAACCTGTTTAATAACCTTTCCGGTATAATTTTGTGTACGTGAACCAAATTTCCAGTTATTTGGTTGTCTGGATCTTGAGTTAATAGGGAACATCCAGACATCCAGACAGACGACAGACATATATATATAATAAAAGCATACAAGTTTATAAGGTACTCATTAGATCCCCTTTCGAAAGGGCACCAGTTTTAAAATGGTTGTTGACATTGTCTATATCATTCCAAAAAAAAATATTTTAATCTTTCTTTTTTTTTCTCTTAACATATTTCCTAAAAAGAGGGGTTTTATCTATTTGTAGTAAGATTTTTTATAACAAAATGGCAATCTTAAAGAAATTTACGATTCAAACTTAATACACGAAAAGGCCAATCTGTACCTGGAGTTTAATTGTTTAAATCATGTTAAGAAATTCAATAACTTGAACATATCGAGTTTGATCAATTTAACATCACCAGGTTCTATCAAAGATCCAGAAATAGTCCTAGGTTGCTTCAAGAGTTTACATTAACAGCGGTATCGTTCGATGCTTTCTTCTTTAGCACTGACACAAGAGTAATGCAAGAAATTTCGAATAACTCACCCCTGCTAAATTTTCTATCACAGTATTTGAGCCCCACCAAAAGAATGTGTAAAATGCTTTTAAAAAAACTAAAGTATTGATTGAAAATACGCAGATTATGATTTATTTTTTTGCCATCGCCCTAAGCCGGTTGCGCAGAGCAGAACTAATCACATCAATTGCTGTATATACTCGTTCTATAGCCGTTCATTCATAAGCCGACCACTCTCTTTTGGAAGAGAATAGTATAAAAAGTGTGTAACCCGCTCGTAAGCCGACCCCAAAAAATAATAGGAGAGAGTAAACTAAATGGTACACATTTTGTGAAACTAAAAGGTAAATCTGTCATTATGATTGTTTATTTTTGTTTAGGTTAAAGAACAAAGAAATAAAACATTCAAAAAAAAATAATGAAAGTAATGAATAAGGTAAGGGCAGATATTTAATAATATTTTAAAGCTTCTTGTAGAACACTCGAGTATTATAGAATGTAGACAAGGACCTTGATGATCTACAATAACAACACCAATATTCAATGTACATGCAGATATCACATATGACCCGGTCGTAAGCCGACCCCCAACCTTTTCATCTAGATTTTGTCCAAAAAAAGTCGGCTAAAGAACGAGTATATTCGGTATGTTACTTAGATTTACCTATTAATACTTTTAAAACAAAAGATCACCAACATTTTTGGGTATATTGTATGTTAAATTTTCACCCTAAATAAAATAAAAATAGATTTCTCATGTGGAAATCTTGCTTGCGGGCAAATTTCATATTCCAAGGATCACGTTCCTATCAGAATTTTCGGCCTGTGTACGGTAGTTGTCGAGATCACAGTTCCTGTGACATCCATACCCCAATTACATAAACATGTATTTAGATTGTTATACTCTATCAGCGCCCATTGCTTAAAGCGTAAGTGCCACAACTGCACTGTAATAATCCATAAAAAAGAAACAAAAATGCCATTTTATGTGAAAGATTATGCAGTGGCCCAGCAAGGAAGGTTCGGACCACATCGGGGGACACCATAAATAAGCGTAACATGACACACAACTGACATTGCAAATTTGCAGAAAAGACTAAACGGTGGTGGAGTTTTGAATAGCCGTACATGCTTTGATTTTCAATTGTTGTAATCAAAACAAACGCATGCTTGATCAAAGTTAGTTTTACTCAGTGATAAAGAGATGTTGGTCAGAAAAGCAAATTGTTTGACCATTGTTTAATTGTTTAACGCCGTTTGAAAAGTTTGGTAACTTTCGAAATGACGGAAAGCTATACTTATCCAATGTCTGAGAAATACACAAGTGCATTGATACAACTACGATGTAACTGAGTCATTTAAGTATCAATTTATGTCTAAATATGACAAGGAGTTGAAAATGCACCTAATGCGGATGAGAGGGTAAATCTACAGAAAAAAATCAGCTAAATGCCTTTTAATAGAACCGATAAAATAATATATTAGATAGTGATATAAAGGAGATCCGTATGATGGATATTAAGGCTGAGAGGCATTTTTAAAAAAATTACTCCTGAAATTCCACAATGACCAGATTACTAATGTGATCTGGCGTATGTACACTTTTTGACAGTTATAGTGAGAAAATTGCTTATTGTGTTTACGATTTTTTAAGGGTCAAAAGCTGATGAACTCAATTCTAACATTAATATATGTATATGAGAGTTACAATCCCTATGAATAAAACTTAATGAATATGTGTCACCTATTTAGGATATGTATGCTCCTCTTTAAAATTTGGACAATGGGGGTACAACGCAGTTTCTTTGGGAACCTGTCTGTGATTTCGCATTTATCTGCTACCTTTACTTTGGTTTTCGTCTTTTTGAGATAATCTATCTTACACACCAGTGTATGTAGATGAAAATCTTCATTCTTTACATTCTGGTGGCCACGATAGAGGGCTTAAGACTTTCTATAATAGACTATACCTAACAGTAATTTGTGGAAGGTACTAACGAAAAAGGTTTGTAACTCTCAGAATCAGGTAGGGTGTTGGTAGATAGAAAGGGGATTGTAACTCTCAGAATCATGTAAGGTGTTGGTAGATAGAATCACCCAGTTGAAGCAAGAAATGGAGAGGAAAATAATTAACACATGCTGGAGTTTATTGAAAATACCATTCGCAATTGTTTTAAAGGGGGTGTGGGGGGGTCAAAGCTTTGTGACGTCTTATTGGAGAAGGGTTTTTAGTTTTTGTAACGACGTGTGACGAGGGGGGGAGGGGGGGAAATCGGCCAAAATAACGTGACGTCAGTTATGGACGGCCACTTGGTTGATTATATTATGGTTTTTATAAATTAATAAACATGAATAAATAATTGTAATTGAAACGAAGTAAAGGTGGGAACATATTTACCATTACATGCCATATTTATGTAAGCAGTAATAAAAGACGCCACATAAGATATATACATATACATACACATTTATACTTTTTTTAAAGGCCACAAGAAAGTTACTGAGGTCGCAGGCCCCCCCCCCACACCCTGAGACAAAACATATTCCATATCTTCACAAATTGTTAGCAGAATTTTCTATTAGCACATCTCTTTGTTCCATGCAATGGTTTTGCATTAATTTAAAAAATGACAGGTTCCCATAAATTGATATAACATAGAAAAAAAACGACTGCATTGAATTGAGTAAAATTCCAGCATCTTATCTCGTTCTACTAGTTACTTCTTCAGATGTAAATTTTTTCCAAGACGTTTGTATTTTAAAGCATGTCTTTTAAAAAAATTATTAGCTTATTCTTGTGTTTATTAACAGATAAATTTGATTACTTACATATTCTTGTCATAAATCTTAATAATTTTCATAAAATAGACGAATTCAAATTATTTACGCATTTAAATACTTTAATTGGATAAGCGTAAAATGCTTAGTGACTAACCGTATTTTAATAAAAACACAAATTATTTTAGGCTACTTTAATGCAATAAAAACAAAATAAATTAAATTTTTAATAACTTACCTTAAAATAATTTTCTGAAATCTGAAACAGTAATAGAAATTACTACTTGCAAGTTAAACACAATATTTGAACCACCTTGCCTTGTAGGTACTTGTTCGCGCATCATTCTGCGAATGTCAAAATTCCACGTAAAAACTGTCGAGGCGATATTAATTGCACATATTATTCGGCCCAGCGGTTATGTGTTTTAAGTAGTTTTCTTATAAAAGCGTCAACTGTGAATTATACCGCTTAGTTTCCCAAACAAATGGATACTTTTTTATAGGGTTAAACGTTTTTGAACGGTTTTGCGTTAGTTATAATATCCACTGTGTAATCAAACAAGTGTACGAATCCATTAATGAAGACTCGAAATTACGAATATTTTTGTTTCACCTTGGTTTTCCCCCTTCAAAAGAAAAAGGGCGGATGTCGGAAATGGTTGTGTTCTTCAAATGCCCACAAATGCCGCCCCCTAAATGAGTGCCGTCTGGGGAGGACCGCCTCTCCACCCCCTAGCTACGCCACTGCATATATGTTGAATGTTTATGACAGTTAACACTTATATCCTGAAATGTTGCCAGGATCTATTTTGTGGTGAGCCTCTATGGCGGATTAAGGGGGGCTAAAAGGGCTAAAGCCAGGGGCCCCGATGATTTAGGGGACTCCCAAATTTAGTATATTTTATAATAAAGGGGGAGAAATGTTTGCATGAATTCCTGAAAATATCATAAATAAAATAAATTACTAAAATCTTATCTATTAATCTGATCGCTATTCGGACACGATTTTATAAAAACCTGATTTTATATGCTCAATAAGTGAAAATATTAAAGATTATTGTTAATATTTTTTTTTAATTTACACATTCGTCAAGTTGTGTGGTCCTGTGGAAGAAACTCGGCTTTCGGTGTAAACGATCACGCGATCGATTCCCGCTGGGGAAATGATTTTTTCATTTGTCTTTTTTTTCTTTTAAATTGTCTTTTTACACTCAATTTTAGGATACCGACAAACAGTTATTTCTGCGTATTCGTTTTTTTTCCCATGGATAATCTATTTGTCTGGGAAGGTCGATCCCGTAATACAGACACAGTATGAGAACTATTTAGTTACAAGTTACAGTCTTATATTAGCTGCTAGTACTCATTTTATTTAAAGTGATGCTCGCTGGATATGGCCCGAGTTTGAATTGCAGCCAGGGGCCCTGTGCAGTCTTAAATCTGCCCCTGGTGAGCCTGATTCCAGACAATCAGAGAATCATGAAAAAAGTCATACATGGTCAGTCACCCATTTCTTCGACCTGTTTCTGCATGATTGAAGTGTGGCTCCTTTACCTCCGTCGACCCCAGATTTCGTTGATGAAGGTGGGATGGTCATCACAAGACTACTGAGGTTAAGAGACGTGTCCAGTTGATAATTGTGCCGGTTCTACGGTCATTGCTAGTGATCTGCTGTGTATTACTACAATGAGTGAGTCTAATATACAGGTATTATTAAGAAAACTGTTACAGATATTGCTATTAGTTAAAGGTATTCTTTTTAAAAAAAATGTTTTTCTGTAGTGTGATACACTACAATGATTCTTTTCGTAAATTTGTTTTTCAACGTTTGAAAGTCAATGATTTTTAAATTGCTGCTCCTTTGTTATTGCTACAAATGTGTTCCTTCTTTGCTTCTTTATGCTTTTAATTTTTTACCCCCCCCCCTAAAAAAAAGTATGCATATTTCGGTTACTTAACCACGTGTTTTATGTACTCCATGTGTGCATTAAAAAAGAATAACATTCTCTTTTCAGGCTGTCTATTTATCTGCCACATAAGGTATTCATTTATCTATACATTCGCTTTTGTTATACTTTTCTGATGAAATAAATTTCTCAACTATTTGGATTGTGGGCTGAGACTAATCTGCTAGAAACGCTGTTCCATCATATTCACCTCGGACACATGGGAGTTATTCATGCTGCATTTCGACTGGATTTCGTTCCAAAAACTAAATCAGAAACGAGATGAAATATCTGGGTACATGTGGAATCACAAAAAATTGTCATAAAATTTAATTATCGCAATTTCTTATTGACTGTGAAATATATTTACAATTTCATTAATACATTAACCATAAACATTTTAAATAATAATATAGCGTTACTGTCACATTGTCAATACATTTTATAGCATGTCATCAAATTTAAATGATTAGTCTTTGTGATCATTTTTTTGAGGTCTTGGATTTTTTTAAAATGTGTTTGCTCGTTATTTATAATTTCTTTGTTTGCCTCATCTCGCACAAAGGATGTTGATACCCCCAACACGCTCAATGTTTGTGTGTGTTAAAGTGAATAAATTTCGACAGTTGTAGATTTTAAATTATTTCTGACCCCACCCACACCCCCCCCCCACACACACATAAACTTGTAAGGGCAATTCGTTTGTGTAGCTATTTTTGAAAAACCAATATAAGTTCCAGAGAAAGGCAATAGCTTTAACCATAACCATTATTCATTTAAAATTAAATTAAGGTCCCCACGGTGACACATTTTATTACGTGACGTTTGCCAAACTGAAAGTCAGCCTGAAAAATAATGGGATACGACTTGAAATTTCGTCCTATTAAAATCCACTATAAATTAGACCAAGATAACGTTAAATTAAATCACGTGAGTTCTAGATTATTCTAGATTACACAAGAATGTATTGAAATATAATAAGACTAATATTACTTTCAAATTTTAAAGTCTGACAAGTAATAGGGATAAAACTTTAAAACTTGTCAAATTAAAATAGACTCTAAAATTAAAGATATCTTGCAAAGAAAAAATTTAGCATCTTCTAGTATATTTTAAATAAGCCTTCAAAAAGTTAATAAAAATGAAATTATTAAATTCATTGGCTGATAAAATGAGTGGTAAGATTTTGAAAAGCTGTTTGTTTTTTTTTAAATCGGTTACAAAATAACGTATTCCCAGAAAATAATTCATCGAATTTTCAAGTAAGTAATTATTTTGAGAAACCTGTATTCACACACACACACAAAAACACACACATATTCACACACACATATACACATACAAAACATGGCTACGAACTTAGGCATAGTTCAATTCATGTGTAACCAACCCAATTTTGTTGTTTAAAGATATCGTAGGGTATTTTTGCACAGTTTATATCAGGGGAGTTAAATTGGGCCCCCAGCCCCTGAAAGAAATGAAGTGAGGAGTTTTATTCCAAACAGTAATTTATTTGTGCCATAAAGATGCAGTGTACCACGTTTAGTCAATATTCCTCAATACAGCCGGTAACCAATGTTTATGATACTATATTTAGGGGCTACAACTATAATACGACATTTAAGCCCCCCCCCCGCTTGAAAACTGTGCGTGATTAAATGTTTATAAACTACATCCATTTTAAACTTAAGTTCTGTCAGATAGTCACTTTATTTCTTAAAAATGTACTACATTCACGTCTTATTATAAAGTAGAGAAATCAAAGCTTCCTATGGTCAATGTTCCCTTTAAGGTGCGTTGGTCAGTGTGCAAAAACAAAAACAAATAAAAACAACTCGAGTGCAAAGTTGCACCGCATCCATTTTTTGAGCGACAATTTTAGAACATTTTCTACGCAGTAATTCTAAACTGTTGCGTGGCGAAGTTAAACTATCCGTTACAATAAATGTAAAGATAGAATGACGAAGAATGATAACATTAGTTCATTAATTGATCTGAAAACTGCTGGAAGGAAAAATCTAAAGCACGGAAGTTGTGATATAAAGGTACAGTAACATTCCGATATTCCGGCACGTTCGGGACCGGCTCGGTGCCGGACTATCGGAAATTCCGGTCTATCGGGCGGTGCCCCTTCTTTTTAGTGTAGGCTTTGCCGTAAAACACATGTACTTTGTTTTTTTAAACTACATACATACATAAATCGTAATTATAAGAATAATTAGGTTAATAATTAAACTACAAATACAGTATGCAAATACAACAAAGTTTATTTCTGATTGAGAGTCAGTGTTACGTGTTTTCGTTTCTCTCCTTTTGAACTCGAAGGGTTAGGTTTTGAAAACATGGTCACTGTACAGTTAGAACGAAACTCACTTTGTTTATAAACAGTTTCAAAATTTACGTACGTCACTACAGATGTAATGTATTACAGTAGAGAGTACTGAGACACAGTTTACTGTGATGTGAAAGGACACAAAACAACAACGCAGAAAAAATGGCGAGACGCTTCATGATTTATTATCTGTGCTGCACTGCACCTGTATTTGTTGTGACAGCTGAGACTAGCCGGCCGCTAATTGTTTCCGAACAATACCTAGCGTTCCCCGAAGTACCCCGAAAACTTCCGAATAGCTCTCAAGCGTTTTTATTTGCTTTAACGACACACTTTTGGAGAAAACCAAATTTGTTACAATTTTCCGGAGCGATGCCGGACTATCGGGCATTCCGGACTGTTGGATGCCGGATTATCGGACTTTTACTGTATAATTACACATTCAAATAAAAATGCATGAAGTAAAAATAATAAACATATTTCGTTTCAGGCAATTCGCTGATTTCAATTTTTATTTGTTTATTGAAAGATTGTTTGAATGTGCCAGCAATGTTAGTTATTTATTTCTATAAATATTTATGTTTACAAATGTTCATGTGTTCATCTAAAGCTTCAGAAGACAAGAGGGTGCTGAATGTTTGTCATTTATGTAATAAATAAAGATGTCTAAAATATACCTCCATTTTTTTCATAACTCATTAATATAAATTTGAGGGATAAATGCACTCATTTTCTTCGCTAGTCCTGATCAATACGCAAGTAAAATGTCATTCACATGTCACCAATAGTGTAATTTTGTCTAGCTGTAAGCTTAAGAGCATAGGAATACCTAAAATAGGAATACTTAAATTTATGGCTCTAAACTTATTATATATCCCAACAAAGAATACATTATGAGCAAATTTGCCTTTTTTCACCAGAAGTTTCTACTTAATCAGAGAAAGCCCACAATTAGTAAGCAACACAATACACAACGTTTAGAACCGTGAACGACTTGGCTCACACTGTGTCTAAAAACGGATCATTTCACCTTTAAAAAAAAACTCCTTTCGATTTTTTTCTGAAATTTAAATGAAAACATAGATGATTCATACTTTTAGTAATGTTTGAATACCAAACCAAAATAATAAAGAAATCATTTAAATTAAGTTAGAATTTAATTATACAACTTAATTTATCAGAGGCGTGGAATTCACCGACTCTAAACAACATAACTGACCTAGTTAAGCAATGACATAGTTTAGCCAAAATTCCGACTTTGACATTGACAGCATTGGGTGGCCATGGGTAGTTCTGAACTTTAAATTTTCATTTTCCAACTTGAGAGAATCGCGACTTGTGTTTTGGTGAAATTATTTTCAACTCCAAGAATATCTACCAAAGAATTGAAAATTGATTCACTTATATTTGTTTACATACTTATGATTCCCTTTTTTGAGACAACGTTTAAATTTTGTATTATATAGTCTGAGGTGAATAAGTTACGTAGTTACAGATTCAAATAATTGTACGATGTAGGCTACTATATAAAGCTCAGTTGGTGTTGGCATATTTGTATGTTTGTATGTTTGTATGTTTCACTTTTCGACTTTCAGTTACATAATCACGGGAAAACAAAATGACGGATGGGGACCAAATTTGTAAGGACTGTTCCTTTTAACCTACAGATGATTTTAGTATAGTTTGTGTAATTGTCTCTTTTTCCCGAAGGCTGTAAATTAAAAAATCAGAAAATTTAGAGACAAAGAGAAGAAAAAAAAATTCTCATTTCATTTACTTTCTTACTATTATAGACGCGTTAAAAAAAACTTCATTAAAATAGTCACATGATGCAGGGAATTTTTTTTTACATGTTTGAATGAAATTGCGACTTAACGTTAAGTTGTGATTTATAACTCGACATTTAAAAAAATGTATTCTGTAATTAGCGTGTGATCTATAATCTATAACTCGACATGTAATTACAATTATTATTATTCCCAAGCCGGGAATCGATCCCGTGACCGCTTGCACTGACAACATAGACGAAAGATGTACATTTAAAAAATATAAAAAATATTCTTTAATATTCTTCTCTAATTGAGCCTATAAAATCAGGTTTTTATAAAATCGGGTCCGAATAGCGATCATATTAATATATCAGATTGTATAATTTATTTAATTAATGATATTTTCAGGAATTCATGCAAAAATTTGTCCACCTTTATTATAAAATATACTAAATTTGTGGGCCCCTAAATCATCGGGGGCCCCTGGCTTAATTTAGCCCTTTCAGCCCCCCCACCCCACTTAATGCGCCACAGAATAGACCAATCTTCAATTTTAAATATACGTGGAAAATAAATTATCTAATATCCAGAAACAAATACGGGAAAAAAGGGGCGGGGCTATAAAAATTTGGCTGCGTGATAGAATTTGCAAAATATGTCTTACCGAAAAACGGGAATAAACAAGGTTTGCACCCCTTTGTGAAACAACAACGAATTATATATGGAATTCCATTAGTAAACAGGATAAAAAAAATTTAAAGAAACAAAATTGAATTAAAAAAACATTTATAGAAACAGTCTAAATGTATTTTAATATTGGCTTTTTTATTGATTCATTTGAATTTCGGTTAATGTTCTATCAGAGTATTAAACACCACCAGTGTTTTATTCCAAATGCAATCCCTTGCTACGGTGGATCTATAGCTATGAGGTAATTTACTATGGAGGCTTTTAAATTGAATTAAAAATCTATTGAATCGTTTGTTTAGGTTTATTGCACTCCTTGTAATACGCAATATTTCTGATAATTAGAGGGTTACATTTTTCATATGTATATTACTGATTAACTGTATGTGCATTGTTAAGAGTAAGCTCACCACACAATTTAGTTATATTATAACCTGGATATCAAACTTAAATTATCGTATACACTTACACACTCAATGAAGAATTATTGGCTTATTTTCAACCACGTAATACAAAATTTTTGAGGCAGTACACTCCCGCTTCAGAAGTGTGGGTATGTTTCTAGTTTCTATTAAAAATGAAAATGATCAATCAAGACTAAACTATAAAATGCGTCGTATAAACATTTCCTTCAACATTCAAGCATAAAAATTATTTTAGTATTTGCGAAATTTCAAAATCATTTCACAATTAATTTAACTAATGTCCAGAGCTGAGCAAGGTTTTCTTCACTTCAATGCTACGTTTGGCGTGTACAGTCTTGCGTTACAAAATTAACTGACGGCAAGACACATGGGGTAAGAATAATAAACAACCCTTAAAAACTAAGCTTTTTTTTACTATAAAATCCCTTATATATGAGACACAATTAAAATTATTGATTATGTTCAATATAATACGCACCGCGACAGAACCCTGTGACATCGAAGGCTGGATTGGATTCCAGTGACCCGTGGAGGTCAACTATAGCAGACAACTAGATCTACACATTCTACGTAGAGATACATAGACATAAAATAAAAATTCATTTTTTTTAAAATTACTGTACATTTGATCGATCTGAAATTTTGATACTGCTTTAAAATTAATTTAAATTTTTAACTTCTTAAGAAAGTTTTCTTCCTTAGAACTCCTAGCTTATTTTTTTTTAAATCTCCATCAATAACCATTTCGTTCAGATAAACATCAATATAATCAAATAATTATTGATCTGATTTAGGCACTTCGTTTTGGACACGCCAAGACGCACATCGATGATCGTAAACTATCCTTTTTAGTTTAAGCTCTTCAAGGGATATCGAAGTGCAATCTATTTGTAATTAGGTTTCAATTTAAAATAATTAATACTTAATGCATCGTATAAACACCTGAAAGGTCAAATTAATTTCGTCCTTGATTTTAGTGCCAGCCAGGTCAGTTGCAGCCAGCTCTGGTGCGTGTAAGTCATGGTTCAATGAATGATTTTCTTATAAACCGATCGCACTAAGCATGATCGTTAACACGGATCTATTGTATAATTTGAAGCCATTGACGAGATACTGTTAGACAAACTCCAGTTTCGTGTGGGTGCACACTTATAAAGACAAATCTTTAAAATCAACGCCACTAGAGATTCCAAATTGACGTTTTGGCTTACCGACGTTTTCGTCATGAATAATTCACGAAATTCTTGGAGGTAAGTAATTAAAATGTGAACTTTTTACACTAGAATTCGAGATTATCAATTTTCATGGGATTTTTGCTAAACCATTTACTACAATTTGATAGATATTATTTACATTTTATTATTCTTACAATCCGAACCAGCGTGTTACCATTTTGTCAGTATGTGTAGGCTATATTGTCAGTACTCGTAGGCTATATTGTCAGTACTTGTATTTATATATTGTCAGTACTTGTAGTCTATATTGTTAGTACTTGTAGGCTATATTGTCAGTACTTGTAGTCTATATTGTCAGTACTTGTAGTCTATATTGTCAGTACTTGTAGTCTATATTGTTAGTACTTGTAGGCTATATTGTCAGTACTTGTAGTCTATATTGTTAGTACTTGTAGGCTATATTGTCAGTACTTGTAGGCTATATTGTGAATACTTGTAGTCTATATTGTCAGTATTTGTAGTCTATATTGTCAGTACTTGTAGTCTATATTGTCAGTACTTGTAGTCTATATGTATTTAGTCTATTGTAGTATTGTAGTCTATATTGTCAGTACTTGTAGTCTATATTGTAAGTACTTGTAGCCTATATTGTCAGTACTTGTAGTTTATATTGTTGGTACTTGTAGTCTATATTGTTAGTACTTGTAGTCTATAATACACAGTGGAACGTATACCGGACGTGAGAATCTGTTAGTACTGAATCCCTTTAGGGGTTATGTCTCCCATGAAACATAGTCATTATCAAATATAAACGTTTCTTTTATACAGTAATGACCTTTATGTTTTTCCATGAACCATAGTCTTGATCACATATATATATATATATATATATATATATATATATATATATATATATATATATATATCAATATACATAATTCCCGTTGTCTGTATGGTTGTAATGCAATGTGATGCTGTTAGGTGGCGCTGCGATATGGATGTAATGCTGTTAGGTGGCGCTGCGGCCGATTTTTTGTTTTTATAGTGCTGCCCCAAAAATAACACTTTTCGATCGTTCCGCATAAAATTGTTCAATATGATAATAAATGAATCAAATAACAATAAATAAAATAAATGAAAGTTCTGTATTACGTTATATTTTAATCTGATGTGTATTTATTTTGAAAACTTCCGTCATTTTTGACACTAGTATACAGTATATATATATATATAACTGTTTTAAATACAGTAATGATTTTTAAGAATAGAAACAAAGAAACGAAAATCTCACTGAAAGTGTTATTTCATTGTCTTAATTGTAAAATGGCAGACTCTGTTCACTGTCACTATATAAATCAAATCAAATTATTAATTGATAGTATAAAAGACTAAACATGATACACTGTCTTAGAACTGTTGTAAGTGAAAAAAAAGAGACATCCGAATGATGAATCGAAATCTTGTTGCAACCACACCCTAAATAATGAGATAAACTATAAAAAAAAATTCGATCATGAAAAACTTCAGATTAAAAAAATAATTATTTATTTATTTAAATTCATTTTATTTTAAAGTTTACTTTGCGTGAAAATGTTAAAGTTTACACTTCAGTACATTTCTAAGTGTAAATGTCATAAATCTTTAAAGAAATGACGTCACGTATTTAAGTTTGAAATTAAACAATCAACCATCACTAAATCACTATCAGTTGTTGTTTTTTTTCTCTCTCTCTATCTCTGTTTATTGTAAACATCTCATAAATAACTTTACCAAATCATATGTAAGATCTGAAAATTCGGACGAATTCGAGAGATATCGGTCTACTCTCCACAGTATGTACTTGTGTAGCACAAGGTTTCAGTTAAATAACTCTTCTATACAAGAGAATCCATCGGAAACACCCCAAGAATAAACATATGGGATAGAATGATATATACACTTATCACGGGCCTTAAAATTAAGATGAAGAAAAAGAAAAAAATTATGGTGCTCAAGTGGCGTGTGCGCTCGGCTAGAGATTCAAGAGTCATGCGTTCGAAACTCCGTGAAGGCGGGTATTCGTTCCCGGGGCATAGGGTGTACCTGAGTCTACCCAGTTCTAAAGGGGTGCGATACACTAGTTGGGGAAACAAAGGCGCCTGGGCGTTGTGTCACACAATGCTTTTATATTCGTGGCCTGTGAAGGCTTCGTCACTTGACGACAGGTCGTCATGGTCTGTGCGTTCTTATCAGATCGCAGGACACATAATCTTTTGCATAGAAGGAGCGTCTGTGATAGATGAGAAGATAAGAAGGTAAAAAAAGATTTTTAAAAACTCGTTTTTTTAAGTATACTAAAAAGAAGAAAATAATTTATAACTTATAAGTTCAAGTACTTTGATGAAATATGACTAAAAACGTGGAGCGAGCGCTTATGAGGTTTTACATACGCAGTTCTCTCATTCTCTCACTTATGGATCTTACGTTTGCCTTCTATATTATAAATCTTTAATTTTTATACCAAACACCCGCCCACGTTTTTTAGTCAAATTAAATCAAAGTACTTGAACTTATAAGTTTTGAATTATTTTATTCTTTTTAGTCCAATTATAAAAATGTGTTTTTTTAAAATCTTTTTTAACTTGTATTTATTTTTTTAAATACCAAATACCTCATAGCAAAGTATTTTTACCACGGTGATGTGGTCACGGGGTGAACTAATGGATGTCGATCAAAAAGCAGTCGGGTACAGATGCTTATATAGAGATTAAAAGAAAAAATGCATTCATTTAATTACGGTACACTCGAACGATCAACAAATTCGATACAATGCATTGTCAGCCAAAATCTATCTGTGGTAAAATTTTGAGATCTCTAGGATCATCAGAAGTGGTTTAATTTTACATTAGAAAATTTGAAATTTTGTGGACAGACAGACAGGAACGAAAAGAATGCGGACAGACAGGACGAAAGCAAGTTAATAAAAATAGAGTTAAAAATTAACAAACAAAAAAAACAACGTTTTTATAAGTTGACTAAAAAGAAGAAAATAATTCAAAATTTATAAGTTCAAGTAGTTTGTTGTAATATGACTAAAAATGTTAGCCGGGATCTTATGAGGTTTTACACATGCAGTTCACTCATTCTCTCACTTATTGATCTCTCTTTTGCCTTCTCAATTATAAATCTTTAATTTTTATACAAAACAACCCGCTCAACGTTTTTAGTCATATTAAATCAAAGTACTTGAAAGTAAAACTTTAAAATGAATTTCGTCTTTTTAGTCCACTTATAAAAACGTTGTTTTTAAATCCTTTAAATTAACTTGTGGTGTCTGAGCCCTCGATTGCTTGTTTGCCGAAAAAACTTTGGATCAATTTTTAACCCTACTTTCCTCGTAAGCTAGCGAGCTGAAATTTTGCATGCAGTTTTGTGTTGATTATAAAAATGATGTATCAAAATTTCAGATCGATCGCATGTACTGTAATTAAATTATTGAATTTTTAGATTATTTTATTTATCTCAATGTATCATGTTTATTTATGAGATAGAGTGTCGCTGTGCGTATTATATTGAACTACCTTTTTAATACATTACTGTTGGCAATCGGATAAAGCTGCTAAATACAGATAAACTAAAAAAATTGAATAATTTCATTGTGGTACATTCGATCGATCTGAAATTTTAATACAATGCATTTTCATCCAAGATCTATCAGTGGTAAAATTTTGAGATCTCTAGGACTATCTCTATGGGACGCGGTGGTCGAGTGGCAGCGCGCTCGACTTGCGTACCGATGGTCACGGGTTCGAATCCATGTCAAGGCAAGGATTTCTTCCCGGGGCCTAGGGCATCCCTGATTCACTCAGCTCTGAATGGGTACCTAACACTAGTTAGGCGACTGGGTAATGCGTGGAACCCACAAAGCCGTTGCCTGTGAACGCTGCATCACTTGCCAACAGATCATCTGTCATGGTCTGTGGACGCAATTATCTTCTGCATAGAAGGAGCGTCTGTATTGTTTAAATAAGATCAAAAGTGGTTTAATTTTACGCTGGAAATTTAAAAAAATTGTGGACAGACAGGAACGAAAGCAAGTTAATAAATAGAGGTAAAAAAATTTTTTTAAATTAAACAACCATGTAAAAACAATTTTTTTTACTATAAATCCCATGTATATGAGACATAAATACATGTGGAAGAAAATCAGAAGCCCCGAGCCTTAATGCTCTTCATGGGTCTTCCTGGAAGACCCTCCCTGCTATCTGGCCCCCTTCCCCAGAAAGGGACGTAACAGCTGGGAAAAGCCCCCCACGGAGTGATCGCTTCTGAAGCGGCCACCTGGGCGTCCAGGACACAGAGTCGAAGATGCCTCCCAATAAGTTTGACCTCAAAAGGAGGGGTGAAATTTCCTCACTTCGAACCGCTACAACTTTGGCGCCACCCCGGCAAAGCATACGAGTCTCAATGGTTAGGATCGCCGCTATGCGTTCTTCGCGGTTCCTTTTGCTAATCGGTTCTGGCGCTCCTGGCCCTAAACCGGCACCGCTCAATTGCGTTGCTAGTAAAATGAGGGGGACGAAACGGTCGCTTCAGTTTTACCCGACCCTCAACGGGTACTTTGGTTCTCATCATCGACAATACATTTAAGATGCTTTGTCTAAGATCCGTACAGCGACTGTAATTATATGTGACTAGCACCTAACACCTAACATATCGGACTTTGGCATTGCCTGCCAGGACTTGTCGGTTTCAGGTCGCAGGCAACGCGGTCAGGTCCGCGACCCGCGACCCTACTCGTCCGGCGAGCCCTGTAGAGGCCACCCCTTCTCGACGGTGAGACATAACTAAATGTATTGATTAAGTTCAATATGATACGAATCGCGCCACAAACATTTACAGACTGAAACTGACTTAACTCCCATGGCCTTAAAACCGGGGGGAGGGGGTGGAGGGGTGTGAACATCGATGGCTGGACTGAATTCAAGTGGCACGCGGAAGGTGAACAATAGCAAACTGCGACATTGAATTACATAGAGTTACATAGAGATAAACTAAAAATGCATTAATTTAAATTCGATAAAATCAATCGATCTGAAATTTTGATACAAAGCATTGGTAGGTGATACAAGTCTATAGGCAAAATTTCAGCTCGATAGCATCACGGAAAGTGTGTCATTGTTTACACGGTTTTATTTAACTCACACTGTTTGTATGTTGTATCCTTCAAATCATGAAACGTAACATTAAACAATTTCTGATGGTCCTAGAGATCTAAAATTTTTACCACAGATAGATCTTGGATGACAATGCATTGTTTTAAAATTTCAAAGCGATTGAATGTACCCTAATTAAATTAATGCATTTTTAAAATTTAGTTTATCTCTATATAGCAAGTGTAAATTTCAAATTTTCCAACGTAAAATTAAACCACTTTAATAAAGTTTAACTAATTAAAATTGAATTGATAAGGTCGAAAAATCAATTTTAAAAAATTTAGACTAAAAAGTAGAAAATAAAATACTTTAAAAAAAGAATCTTTTATCTACATATAGAATGTGCACTAAAAAGAAGAAAATAAAATTTTCTATGATTATTGGTGAAATCCACTGCACATAAAAGCGTGGGGCGCTCATCACATCACCAATCTTCAATGGGCTAGGATGTTTAATTGATAACAATGTACTCTACAGTGACGTATTTATCGATCATAATGCACAAATAAATCAGAATGATTTAGTTAGTGTTCAATAAATAGAACCAGAAGCAAATGAAGATCACGACGTTAGTGCATATAAAGAGATTGGAGATGCTTCGAGATGCTACTATCATATTAAATAGAATTTTTTGTTATCTATCTGCAGAAGAATAGTTGCATAGAGATATGAGTTGTGATGGGCGTAACACTCTTTTATGTGCAGTGGATTTCACCTGTAATCATAGAAAAATTTTATTTTCGTCTTTTTAGTGCACTTTCTATATGTAAATAAAAGCGTGTCCTTTTTTAAAAAAAAGGATTCTTTTTAAAGTATTTTATTACTTTTGTTTTTCCGCCCGACTTACCGACGAAGCGATGGATGACGACAGACAAGATTTCGAAGTTTATATAATGGATTTAAAAACCACGTTTTTATAAGTGTACTAAAAAGAAGAAAATAATTTAAAACTTATAAGTTCAAGTACTTTAATTTCAAAACGTAAAAAATTTTATTTTCTTCTTTTTAGTGCAATTTCTATATGTAAATAAAGGCGTGTCCTTTTTAAAAAAAAAGATTTTTAAAAATATTTTATTTTAAATCACTTATATTAAAATCCCCGTCTTGTCTGTCATGGTCCCAACCGAAGAAAAACAAAAGTAACAAATGGCCCATTTTCCGTGATGCTATCGAGCCGAAATATTGCACATACACTTTTGTCACCTAACAATGCATGATATGAAAATTTCAGATCTATCGAATGTACCGTGATTAGATTAATGAATTTTTAGTTTATCTCTATGTATCGATATGTAGTATATGTAGTCGTCTGCTAATGTTGACCTCCAACCCTCGATTTTACAAGGGTCTGTCGCACTGTGCTTATTATATTGAACACAAACAATACTTTTAGTTATGTCTCATATATATAAGGGAGTTAGAGTCAAAACCTTAGTTTTTACGGGTTGTTTATTATTCTTACCCCATGCGTCTTGCAGTCAGTTAATTTTGTAACGCAACACTGAACACGCGAGACGTTACATTAAAGTTTATAAAGCCCTGTTTTCTAAAACAACAATGCCATGAAACATTCAGGCTCTATGTGGTATTGATCCACCAACAATGCCAGTAACATCCGTATGTATTATTGATACAGCAAAATTGCCATGAAACATTGAAGACGTATGTTTATTAAATGAATAACAGTGAAAACGGAGACAGAGAGAGAGAGAGAAGGAGGAGTGAGAGAGATAGAGAGAGGAGAGAGAGGGAGTGCGATGAATTACGATACAATAGTCTCTAGACAGATAGTTTTTTTTTAAATATATCATTTTAGGCATTAGGAATTAGTTACCTCACAAAATACACCTAAGTTTTAAAAGGAGATGGTTGATTTATCTGGTTTTTAATTAAAAGTCTGTTGGTCTACAGTGGATTTCATTTCACATTTAATAAAAAAGAAATGTTATTATTTTGTTATGTTATAAAAAATGAATACATATTTTCTAGATTTTTAAAAGGACGTACCGTATATTAATTTCATTTCCTCATTAGTCTAGGTATGTAACTTCTGCCTGTATTGGTGTTCATTAAGTGATATATATATTTATGTCAGTCAGTGGTTCACAACCCCCGGGTCGCGGGCCAATATCGGTCCGTAGAGCAAATGGTACCGGGGCGCAATGAAACATTAAATTATGTTCTGTGTTTTTAATGAGGTGTATTTTTCGTGGGGGTTACAACTTTCCAAATACAAGTCCTATAAGTATTTAGAAAAAAATATATTTAAAATATTTAAAATGAAACACAAAGGACAGTATATGAGAATCAAATTTGGTGGCAAATCGTATTGCTAAGGCTAAAACGCCATTCACTATCGATGAAGACTTAATCATGCCTTTCAATGAAGACATTAGCCGTAAGCTTTAGGAGAGTCTTTTAGTTAAAAAATAACACATGTGTCTTTTTCGACTAGCACTGTGACTTGAAAATCATTATGGAAATAGCAAAAGAAATTGAGGCACTATTGAGGATTGATATATTAATATGGTACGCACTCTACATATATCGATAATAAGGCAATACTAATTGTGAATGTGCGATATCTTTAACAGAAAGATGTGCATGATGATTCATGTGCACCATCTTTTCCAACCAACACTACAGGAGAAGAACTGTTCACGTTACTGAATGGCTATGTATCAAGAAAACTAAAATTGCCCTTTTTAAATCCTTTATATTAACTCGTGGTGTCTGCGGCGGACCTTGCTTGCTTGTCGCCAAAACTTTTGATCGATTTTTAACCCACTTGCTCGCAAGATAGCGAGCTGAAATTTTGCAGGCAGTTTCGTATCGATGATAAAAACAATGTATCAAAATTTCAGATCGATCGCATGTACCGTAATTAAATTATTGATTTTTTAGATTATTTTTTTTATTCCTATGTATCATGCTATTTTTTGAGATAGAGCGTCGCGGTGCGTATTATATTGAACAACCTTTCTGTCGCGCAATAAGGTGCGTATTTTATTGACAGCTCTTTTTATAAACATATTCCTGATCGGTGCGTATTATATTAAACATGTTTTACGACACAACTTCAATTTTGTATTTCTGGATGGTCTGGCGCTGCGTATTATAATGAACATTCTTTTAGTTACTTCTCGTACATAAAGGATTTATAGTCAAAAACTTGGTTTTTTACGGGTTGTTTTTATTTAAATCCTTTATATTAACTCGTGGTGTCTGCGGCCGACCTTGCTTGCTTGTCGCCAAAACTTTCGATCAATTTTTAACCCACTTGCTCGCAAGATAGCGAGCTGAAATTTTGCAGGCAGTTTCGTACCGATGATAAAAACAATGTATCAAAAATTTCAGATCGATCGCATGTACCGTAATTAAATTATTGATTTTTTAGATTATTTTATTTATTCCTATGTAGCATGCTATTTTTTGAGATAGAGCGTCGCGGTGCGTATTATATTGAACAACCTTTCTGTCGCGCAATAAGGTGCGTATTTTACTGACAACACTTTTTATAAACCTATTCCTGATCGGTGCGCATTATATTAAACACGTTTTACGACACAACTGCAATTTTGTATTTTTGGATGGTCTTGCGCTGCGTGTTATAATTAACATTCTTTTAGTTACGTCTCATACGTAAAGGATTTATAGTCAAAAACTTGGTTTTTTACGGGTTGTTTTATTCAACATATGCCCGGGCCACTGACTGGTTTAACTACAAGGATTAAATAGGTAGCACCTGAGAGTGAATCTGCGCGTTGTATCATTCATATGGAAATGCTGTCTGGCCGAAACCTATCACCGGAATTTAAGTGTATGATTGATTTCGTTAAACATACTTAATCCGTCGAAGCACACGCCTTTAACTCGCGCCTGTTTCAGCAGCTTTGTGAGGAAATGAAAGCAGAGAACAGATGTATCCTCTGGTACACAGTAATAAGATGACTATTCAGAGAAAATCGCTATCTAGAGTATTAGAATAATGAGAGCTATTGCAAAGATTTCTAGTAGAAAATAAGTCACCAATGGCAACAAAATTCAGTGCTAATATATATGGGTCGCAAAACTGGATTACCTGTCTTACTTATTCACTCTGCTCAACGAACTATAATATATTTCTTCAGGGGAATATTACAATATTTTCCAATCAAGTTAGCATACAAAAAAGCCGCATATACGGCCAAACTGGGGACAGCGCGTGATCTGAGACATTTTGAATTTTTTTCGAACATTAGCTGGGATTTTAGGCTTATCTAAGCCTGAGCATTCATTCTCCCAGTTGGTGCAAAATCAACTGTTTTTGCTTTTAAAAGTTTGAGTGGTACCTCCCAGCCACTAAAAACCAGCGAACTGGTAAGGTATGGATCCGCGAGCCATTTGTCAACAAACCAGGCGAATCTAGTAGGTCTGTGCAAGAAGAAGATCACCCGATTGAGATTACAAATGACGATATTCTTAAAACTTCGTCCGAGACAAAAAAAACTTTCTTGCTGTTCTGAATTAACGTCATAGCGGAGAAGCCTGAGATTTCCATCATGGCACTTAAAATCATATTGCAATTTAAAACATCTTATTGGTTTGAAGACATGTTTTCTGCAGTGACAGCAACAAAAACTGCAAACAGAAATTAACTGAAAGCAAGCAAACCATTTCGGGTGACATTGTCTCATATTCTCTGCAGATGGAACTGTCTCGTTGCAGAAGAACACTCCCAGTGTTGTTTATAATAACTCAAAATTTAATTTTATGTGGCATATTTTCAAATATGTATTAAACCTTTGAGGGCAGTACACTCCTGCTGAAAAAAGCGCGGGTACATTTCTATTATATATATATAGCACAGTTTATCTTATCCCAGACCCTTGCATTCCAAACACAACTTTATATTAAACTATTTTATAACTAATTTAAAAGTTTAAAAAAACGTATTAAAGTACATCCAAAGTTATCACTGTTCCGCAAGCAAATTTAAGCGTTTGAAATTGACAAGCCCGTCTATATGGCATCCCACAAGTAAGGTCAATAATTGTTGTGAAAACACACAAGGCAATTACGTGAATCTTTCGTGTGTATTTATTTAAGTCATTATTTGTTTAAAAATTTTTTTATTTAGTACTAGAATATCAATTAGTTTTAAAATAAAAAATTTGTTTTAATATTTTTACGTATTTCCCCCCCACAGAAACCTACATCATGCTGTATGCATCAACTCAAGAATCACCTGCCTCAAGGTCTTTTTTGTTTTCGTATGTTTAATTAGTAATGTTATTATCTACAAAATTGCTGTTCTCACATGGCTACCAAAGCACGAGAGAGCAAACACAACCAACACCGTCATAGAAAACGGAACTTTTAGAATATATCAGACGTTATTACGGAACAAAAGCGCAGAATCGCCTTCCGGGCAAGGTGGAGGTAAATTAGAACAAAATGCATCTATAAAAGAGCCAGTCATAAATCCTCACAATTATCTATATGTGATGACGCCCAACAACACTTGCTCTGGTCGTTTCATTGAGCTGGTTATATGCGTCCCAATAAGGCGATCAAATTTTGACGGGAGAGAGACTATTCGTAAAACCTGGGGAAGTTACGCGAGAAAAAAACAATTCAATTTTGATATTTTTTCTTGGCTCTGAACTGGACATGCAAAGTGAAATCCAGCTAAAAATTGGGAATGAATCGAAGAAATTTGGAGATATACTACAAGAAACGTATATTGACCATTATAACAATTTAAGTTTGAAATCAGTTTCAATTTTGAAGTGGGTAAACTTAATATGCCCCAATGCTCTATTTGTTTTGAAAGCCGATGACGATATGTATATTAATGTTCCCTTATTGATAGAAACTTTGAAAAGCCAAGCTGCTTCCCCAAATACCCCGCAAGCCTTCGTCATGGGAAAAGAGCTAAGCCGTTCTCCTCCTGCAAGAAACAAGGATTCCAAGTGGTTCACACCTTATGACATGTACAAAGGAGACACTTATCCAGACTTCGTTTCAGGGACTGCATATGCCATGACTTCTGTAGCCGCGCGTCTCTTGTTCGAAGTTTCCCTCCGGTTGCCATTGTTCTGGTTAGAGGATGTCTACGTCACAGGCATATGTTCCAGAAAAGCCGGCGTGTCTGTTTTGAACAATAACCTGTTTTTTAATGTCAAGACACCAGCTTCCGGTTGTTCATTTCGGAACCAAATATCTGGACACGGTTATTCACTAGAAGAGATATTGTACATTGTATGATCCGGACACTGTTTGTGAGAGAGCTATTGATTAAAGGATATTTCAGTGCCATATACATAAAAACGACGATAACTTATTCATGTGAGCTACGTAAATTAGTGAATTTTCAAGCATATTTTTGAGTCGCAAAAGAGGTATAGAATTGTTTTCTTCAATCAATTAGTCCTTAAATATTTTGAAAAACAAATAATTTCTCGTCATCGCTTAAGTAAGGACTTCACTGTTTGTTGGAGAATCACAATAACTGATTTAATTCTTTTTAAAAAATCTCACAAATAATAATAAGTAAATTTAAAACATAGCATATCATACACTTAAACAATAAAGTAATCGATCTTCAATGTGTAAATTCATATGAAGTTTTGTTATGGTTGAACAAAAACATTTTTTCTGTCCATAACTTTAAACATTAACTCTGTGATGAGATAAGAGATAAATTATTTTATGCTTTAGGAAACTCCGACTAAATAAATGTTTGTTATCGTGTTAAAAAATGTGCCTTTAGATAAAAATATATTCCCAACTGAGCTCAAAGATATTGTTTAAAAATCACAAGGGTAAAAGTGAGACATGTAGCTGGTAATTCCTAATTCTTCATTTCCCGAAAAGGTAGAAACATGAAACTTTGTGAAGCTTTTGAGTACACTTTCGCGATGGTAACAGCCAAAAATAATATTTAAATTATGACATACTGGAGGCTTAAATGTTTTTATTCCTAATATGAGCTATATAAAAACTGAAAATCACTAATTCTCCTTTTTCCCTTATAGGCAGACATTAAACTTTCGGTAGTTGTTAAGTAACATTCCGCGATGGTAACAGGTAAAAAAATTATATAAATTATCTTGGGCTGTTAACGATAAATTAAAATTTAATCGTTAACTTTTGAAAAATTAAATATTAATTAATCGTTAATTTCGATTAAAGCAAAAAATTAGTACCCTAACGCGATGGTAACAGGCGTAATAAATATAAAATTATAACTCACTAAGGGCCGCGAGCCCAAATGTAGGTTGTTTTCCTTATATGAGTTATATAAAACAGACTTATCATTAAATATCTAACTTCCCGTGTAGGTAGGAGCATGACATTTTGAGAAGTTGTTGAAGTGTGTGTGAAGGCAGTGAAGTTATTACAATATATTTATTATATCCATCATGATCCAAATTGAAATCAATTGGTGTTTTGAATTTTTTACGTGGGTTCTCAACGCTAACTGAAATCCTAATTTACCTCAGCGTATCGTGGGTGTTTTGCTTGTAACTTATATAAGTTACACTATTGATTGAGGCTATTGTGTACAGAGAAGAAGCAATGTGACATGACATCTTGTCGCTATGAGAGCTATGTGACATAAGATGACATCTTGTCCTCTAGGAGACCTTTATGACATTGCATGACATCTTGTCCATAGGAGAACTATGCGACTTGACATGACATCTTGTGACCTAGGAGAGCTAGTGACGTGATCTTGTGCTCTAGGAGTGCTATTTGACTTTACATTATATCTTTTTCCCCCTAGGATAGCTATGTGACATGAAATAAATATTGTACCCTAGTAGGGCTATTTGATTTGACATGACATCTTGTCCCCTAGGAGAGCTATGTGACATGACATGAAATCTCTTTCACTAAGAGAGCTATGTGACATGACATGACATCTTGTCCAATAGTAGAGCTATGTGACATAAAATGACATCTTGTCCTCTAGGAGACCTTTATGACATGGCATGACATCGTGTCCATAGTAGAGCTATGTGACATGACATGAAATCTCTTTCACTAAAAGAGTTATGTGACTTGATATTACACTTTGTCCCCTAGGAGAGGTGTGGTATGTGACATGATATGACATCTATCCAATAGTAGAGCTAAGTGATATGACATGATATCTTGTCCAATAGTAAGGCTTGTGTGACTTGACATGGCATCATGTCCTTTAGGAGTGCTATGTGACATGACATGACATTTTGTTCCCTAGGAACGCTATGTGGTATGACATGACATCTTGTTCGCTAAGAGAACTATGTGACTTGATATTTCATCTTGTCGTCTAGGAGAGCTTTGTCACATGACATCTTGTCCCCTTGAAGAGCTATATGACTTGACACGACATCTATTACCCTAGTAGAGCTTTGTGACGTCACATGACATCTTCTCCCCTAGTAGAGCTATGTGACTTGACATGACATCTGTCCAATAGTAAAGCTATGTGACATGACATGACATGATATCTTGTCCAATAGTAAAGCTTTATGTGACTTGACATGGCATCTTGTCCCTTTAGGAGTGCTATGTGACATGACATGACATCTTGTTTCCTAGGAGAGCTATGTGACTTGACATGACATCTTGTCTCCTAGTAGAGCTATGTGACTTTGACATGACATCTTGTCCCCTAGGAGAGCTATGTGACTTGACATGACATCTTGTCCTCTATGAGAGCTATGTGACTTGAGATTATATCTTTTCCCCTTGGAGAGCTATATGACTTGACACGACATCTTGTCCCATAGGAGAGCTATGTGACTTGACATGACATCTTGTCCTCTAGGAGAGCTATGTGACTTGACATGACATCTTGTCCCCTAGGAGAGCTATGTGACTTGACATGACATCTTGTCCCCTAGGAGAGCTATGTGACTTGACACGACATCTTTTACCCTAGTAGAGCTATGTGACATAACATGACATCTTCTCCCCTTGGAAAGCTGTGTGACTTCACATGACATCTTGTCCTTATGAGAGCTATGTGACTTACATGACATCTTGTCCCCTAGGAGAGCTATTTGACTTGACATTACATCTTCTACCCTAGGAGAGCTATTTGACTTGACATTACATCTTCTACCCTAGGAGAGCTATATGACTGTAAACAATATTTCATTTACGGTAATGGAATTTTGTTTTGCTGTTATATTGATATATAGAAAGCGAGTCCAAATTTGAAATTAATAATATTCTAATAAATTGATAATTTATATAGAAAAGTATTCCAGTAAACTACTGGGTTACAAGCACTTTAATGAAAAATAGTAACACAAATAAGTATCACTTCATTCAATGTAATAACATTCATATCCTAAATACAGTATAAAATTACTTACATGAACTACGTTTATCATCGAAAGAAAAGTTTGATTGTTGTTTAATTAATCTTTTTGATGTTTCAAAAAAATTGATTCGTGCATTTTAACATACACATAATTTATAGCAAAAGAAACTAAAGTAACTGAAATCATTTTGATTTGAAAAACAAAATATTTTATTAAAATTTCTTTTTTTTATTTTTTAGTGTTCACATGGAGTTAATTTGATATTTTTAAAGCCCTTATTTAAAATGGAGCATCTTCACAAAAAAAATTTTTTTTAACTCTGTGACCTGCAAATGGCGACTTGATGTCATCTTGTCTGGTCGATCTCGAATACTGACTCTGGAGTTACTTTTAAATTATTCAACCAGTTGTATATCAGAAGATGTGTGTATGGAAATGATAATTATTTTTTTATAGAGCAAATTCATCAGAAGTAAAATTATATTTTTTGGACGATGTAATAAAATAATTATAGGATTAGCATTGTTTTAAGGGCAATTATTTGTTACCCACGGAAAAATTTCAATCTCTTTTAAAGTTTATGGGTTTGTTTGAATCTAAAGGGTTCTATCATTCATGTTCTTGCGTACACTTTAAATTTCCTATTTAAAAAAGTGTGGAAACTGAACAACGCATTATATTTTTAATAGTTATGTCTTTACATAAAAATACAAGTATGTATGTGTGTACATGTATGTTGTATTAAATAAAAGAAGTATTTAAAAGATGTTCATTTCAAATAAAATTTAAGATTTGTAAAAAAAAAGTGTGTTTTATTTAAATTTTAAACGTTTCATAGAATTCTAGAAGATTTATTAAAGGATGGGTTTTGTTTCATATATATATATTATATATATATATATATATATATATATATATATATATAATATTTGATTTCCCCTTCAAATGTACCTTATTTTGATGTCAATAGCCTATGATCCGTCAAATAAATTCTGCAATTTTAATCATGTTATTTATTCTTGACATTTTATTCGCTCTTTTCAATATATGTGTTCAACACTTTTTAAGATATTGATGCTAATTCTGCGATTAATAAACACTGCTTATAGACTAGATTATTTAGAATAGCTTTAACATTAAATTAGCTGTAAAATGAAAAAACATCAAATTTTATGCCAAACATTTTAATGATGCCTCCTCGGTTATCACTAAAAAACATAAATCATACCAAAGTTCAAGTTGGCAGCGGGTAAATGTGTTTTAAGGGAACACATCAAATAAAGGAAACCCTCTTGTATTATCTGATTAATTAAATAACAATATTAAGAAAGCTTTAACAATTAAAAGTCAAACAAAATTTAAGATAATTAGGGAAAAAACCTCGGATAATCTTTATAATTATTCGCGGGATGGTCGAGTGGCAGTGCGCTCGACTGGCTGGCGTACCGATGGTCACGGGTTCGAATCCATGTGAAGGCAAGGATTTATTCCCGGGGCCTGGGACGTCCCTGGGACGTCCCTGAGTCACCCAGTTGCGTACCTAACACTAGTTAGGCGGCTGGGTAATGCGTGGAACCCTCATAGCCGTGGCCTGTGAACGCTGCATCACTTGCCAACAGATCATCGTCATTCTTCTACATAGAAGGAGCGTCTGTCTAGAAAAGATCAAATATTCAAGGGGTAGAAGACCTAAATATGGGCACAGTGGTTGCTTTAACGTATTTTTGTTATTGTGTAAAAACTATGTGAAAAGCGATATGTGAGATCTCACTTCAGAAACACCAAGCTGATTAAGATCAACAAAAATCGTCGTATCGCATATGCGTTTCCTATGTTTATTCCATTATGTTGTATATACCTATTGCTTTAATTTACCATTACATGGCTTCTGCCTGAAGTTATATTTTAGAAGCATCTTTCGCTTCAAGTGTCTACTCTTCCTGTTATATAGGTGGGAAAGAAAACTGCATCCTACTATGAGTGTTTTTCTGTAAGAAACCGTAGCGAAATACGGCAATTTGGTTATCGTTAAATTTTAAAATGTTATATGAATATAAGGACTACGTGACGGTTATCGGGTACAATGTTCAAATACTTTTAGTGATTTTAATAATATTTTATACTTTTTTTTAACTTAAAAGAAACATTAAATTGAAAAATTCACCTTAAAACTAAGAAACCTGTAAATCATATATGCCACAATTATCATTTTTGATGCTTTACTTAATGATAAAATTCATTAAATATGTCAAACTTGTTTTATAACTCATTACATAAAAGGAGAATAAACTCTATTATTGTAACGCAAAGTTACTTTTCTTGACCTCTTGACCTTTTAAACTTTAAGATAAAAAGTAAACGTTTAATTTGAAACAATTTCAATTTATGAAAATTATTTTTTTTAACTACTTAGCAAAATAAATATTTTTTACTGTTAATTTTTTTAGTTGGACCCAAGAGAAGCAACTATCGTGTTTACCGTTCACTTAAGTACAAGAATACCGTCCCTTTAGCTGCTTAGGTTTAATCGCGACATAACAGAGAACTCATGGGCCGTCCTTAAGTACTTCACGCTATTTTTGACCATTTTTACTCCCCCCTCCCCATATCACAAATCTCGGACCCCCCACCCCCCTCCCCTCTAAAGTGCGTCACTGTTTCGAACAAAATTTGTTTGTTTTTTTAATTAAACACCGTGACCTCACACATGGCCGGACCCCCCCGTACCCCCTGTCACAAACTGTAACACTTTCTTACACCCCCTCCCCCCTCTCTGGAGCGTGAGGTTCTTTATGGACGGCCCCTCATCTGATTTACAGGACACTCCATTAAAGGTTTTACGAGGTTGTTCCAATTCCTTATGTGAAATTATTATTTTTCAAAGGATTAAATTTAATTGCTTAGTCTTTTGCTAATTTTATTTAATGACATTTATATATATATATAATCTATATATATATATATATATATATATATATATTTTAAGCACAAAATTTTCAAAATAAATAGATTTCAACTGAAAACTTCCGTCATTTTTGACTGGTGATAGGCTAGAATAAATTTAGGGGGAGGGGGAAATGAATGATGAATTTAAACAAAAAAACTAAAATTGAATTTTAAGCAATGCCACATAATAGGTGGCATTATTACGTTTTCTATGAATTAGTGTTATACCGTTAAAAATTTTATTATATATAGGGTAAAGTTTGTTCACTTATAAAAAATTAATTGAAAATAAACAAGTACAACATGTTGATAACATGTTAAATACATGTTGATTCGATTGTTGTATGAAGAAACAGAAAGCGTTATCTTCTTCTTTTTAAAAAAAAATTTATTTTATTTTTTGTGTTAGCCATATAACAGAACTATGGACTACGTTCATGTGGGGGACATTACGCAATAGAGATTTATAGTAAAAAAATAAATTTAAAAAACAAGTTATAGCCTCCAAGCGAAAACTGTTATGATATGTTTAATCTACCATGACAATTTCATATCGCATGTGTTTAAACTTTTCCCACCTAGCGAGTGAAGAGTTGATTCTATTAATCTTTGGAATAATTAGAATATTACTTTTAGATAAGAAGACTCCAGCTCTTCGCCTAGCAAGCTGGAACGTTAGGACTATGTGTCCAGGCATTACTGCCGACCTGCAGATTATTGATGATGCCAGGAAGACAGCCATCATTGACAGGGAGCTTGCCAGACTAAACATCGACATTGCCTGCCTTCAGGAGACTAGACTCCCAGAAAGTGGTACCATAAAAGAATGCAACTACACTTTCTTCTGGCAGGGTGGACCAATGGACACACCAAGGCAACATGGGGTTGGTTTTGCCATAAAAAATGGACTCTGCTCCTCCATAGAACCCCCAACAAAGGGCACTAACAGGATACTAACAATACGACTATCTACATCCTCAGGATTAGCCAACATCATCAGTGCTTATGCTCCAACCTTATCCTCGAGCTCAGAAGCGAAAGACCAGTTCTATGATGATCTCAATCAAACACTAGCGAGCATACCCACCAATGAAGCAATCTACATCCTTGGTGACTTCAATGCAAGAGTTGGAAGTGATCACATGGCCTGGCCAACTTGCCTCGGTTATTTTGGAAGAGGCAGGCTAAATGAAAATGGGCAGAGATTACTAGAGATGTGCTGCTTACATGGACTATGTGTCACAAATACTTTCTTCAACTGCAAAGCAATCCACCAAGTGTCATGGAGGCATCCCCGCTCTAAACACTGGCACCAACTAGATCTCATCATCACAAGACGCACACAACTGGCCAGTGTCCTCCTCACACGCAGTTACCACAGTGCAGACTGCGACACAGATCACTCCTTAGTGGCTAGCAAGGTAAGGTTACTGCCAAAGAAATTGTACCGCAACCAAAACAAGGGAAAACCACGCATAGGCATCTGCTCCACCAAGAATCCAGAGAGAACAGCAGAATACACCCAGAGACTAAAAGAAGCTCTTGTACAAATGCCACCAGTAGACACTATTGAGTCCAAGTGGTCACATCTGCGGGACACCATATATGGCTCAGCTATTGCGGCATTCGGCAAGAGAGAACGCAAAAGTGCAGACTGGTTTGAGGCCCACTGGGAGGAAATGAAGCATGTCACCGATGTAAAAAGAAAGGCTCTTTTAGCCTATAAAGACAGGCCTTGCCCAGAAACTCTACATTCCCTTAAGAGCGCCAAGAAAAATGCCCAGCAGGCAGCTCGCCACTACGCTAACACGTACTGGATCAATCTAAGTTCCAGCATACAGTCAGCTGCTGATAGAGGCGATACAAAGGCTATGTACGAGAATATAAAACAAGCAACAGGCCCTCTGACCTCCAAGACAGCACCCTTAATGTCAAAAGCAGGGGAAATTATCACTGATCGGGACAAGCAACTCAAACGGTGGATCGAGCACTACCTGGAATTGTACGCAACTATAAACCATGTCTCAACTGCTGCCCTGGACGATATCCCAGACCTGCCGGTCATGGAAGAGCTCGATAGCCTACCCACAATGGTCGAGCTAAGTAGAGCCATAGATTGCCTAGCCTGCGGGAAAGCCCCTGGTAATGATGGAATTCCACCAGAAGTTCTCAAATGTGGAAAAGAAATACTTTTACAACCTTTGCATGACCTCCTCACTCTGTGCTGGGAACAGGGGCAGATACCACAGGAGTTAAAAGATGCCAACATCGTTACACTGTATAAAAATAAAGGAGACAAGAGTGACTGCAACAACTATCGTGGAATCTCTCTCCTCAGTATAGTTGGAAAGGCCTTCGCCCGAGTTGCATTGACACGCCTGCAGACCCTAGCATCGCGTGTACTCCCAGAATCGCAGTGCGGCTTTCGAGCCGGAAGATCAACCATAGACATGATCTTCTCTCTGCGCCAGCTGCAGGAGAAATGCAGGGAGCAACATATGCCTCTATACATCGCGTTCGTCGACCTAACTAAAGCTTTTGATCTTGTCAGCAGAAGCGGCCTTTTCCAGATCTTAGTAAAAATAGGCTGCCCTACACATCTGCTTAACATCATCAAGCAATTCCACGAAAACATGCAGGGCACAGTGTGCTATAACGGTGCCACCTCCGAGGCTTTCCCAGTAAGTAGTGGAGTAAAGCAAGGCTGCGTGTTGGCACCTACTCTATTCGCAATATTCTTTTCCATCTTACTCCAGTATGCCTTCAAGAACAACAGCGAGGGGATATACATACACACCAGAGCTGACGGGAGATTATTCAATATTGCCCGACTTAAAGCCAAGACCAAAATAAGGAAGATTTTGCTGCGTGAGCTCTTATTTGCAGACGATGCCGCCTTAATATCCCACACAGCAGACGGCCTGCAGAACCTTGTATCCAGCTTCTCCGCTGCCTGCAAAGAGTTTGGCCTGACCATAAGTATAAAGAAAACCAACATTATGGCACAGGATGCTGCCTCTCTCCCGACTATCACCATTGACGACTGCAACTTGGATGCTGTTGACAGTTTTACTTATCTGGGATCAAACATCTCGAGCACCCTCTCACTGGAAGATGAGATAAGTAGTAGGATAGGGAAGGCAGCAACTGTTATGGCTAGACTGTACAAAAGAGTCTGGTCCAATGCCAAACTCACAGCAAGGACTAAGCTGCAGGTATACCAGGCCTGCGTACTGAGCACACTCCTCTATGGATGCGAGTCTTGGACCACCTATACCAGGCATGAAAGAAGGCTCAATAGCTTCCACCTCAGATGCCTGCGCCGCATCCTAGACATCAAATGGCAAGAGAAAGTCCCCAACACAGAGGTCCTGGCTCAAGCAAGCATGAGTAGTATTGCAGCAATACTAAGCCAAAGACGCCTCCGTTGGCTTGGACACGTCAAGAGGATGCAAAGTGGTCGCATACCCAAGGATGTGCTCTACAGCGAGCTGGCGACAGGGAAAAGGTCGGTTGGTCGGCCATGTCTCAGATACGTGGACATATGCAAGAGAGACATGAAAGTAGCCAACATTGATATACAAAACTGGGAAAACCTGGCAGAGGATAGGTCCATGTGGCGGGCTATAGTGAAAGAAGGATCACTAAGAGCAGAGGAGCAAACTAGGGCAGAAGCAGTCGGGAAAAGAGCGAGGAGAAAGGCCAGGAAACACTGCCCCACTGCTTTCGTGTGTGTGTCATGCAGAAGAGACTGCCACTCAAGGATTGGTCTCATCAGCCACACCAAGAGCTGCAGATAATAAAGATAAATCTATCGTCTTTCGTAGACGGACAGATGCCATACTTTTTTTATAAATGGAACCGAAACTTAAAAAACGAACTCTAATTTTAAGATTTATAAAATAAAAAAGATTTTGTCTTCAGGGAATTCCAGAAATGACACAGAAAACATATTTTCTTAAATTGTTCCACTAAACGGAAAAAAACTCAATGATAGTTCATTTTCAGACCTGTGACGACACATATACGTTAGTTCCTTCTGCGACAATGCAAGGCCAGATAAAAGTTGTTGTTTTTTTTTATTTAAAGATAATTACATGTTGTCTACGTGTCTTGCATTATATAAAATATAAATATAAACTCTTTGAGTATTAAAATTAATTTAAGGATAAATTAACTTAGAAGAAGAATTTCCACTCCATTTTTACAAAGTGAAGATATCAGTGAAGCAAGATTACGCCATCTATTTCCTGGAAAAGTCGTGAATACAGTACTTTAATGTGAACTTTGACCGGGAATTTCTGGAATTGTGTGCCAAGCACGTTCAAAACAAGGTTCTGTTGTTTTTTTTTACCATTAACTAACTTAACTGATTCACGGATGCTTAAGTACGTAGTTAAACCATTCCCAATTCGACAAATGAAATGAAAAAAAATTGCAGCAAGATAAGATAATCGATGCCAAGCTGTCACGATCTTTTTAAGATTGCGGGCAAAGATCTTTTTGAGAAAGGCGATAGCGAATCTGGAATGGACATTACATGTTAAGCATTCAAAGCATTTTCTAGGGTCTAGGCTATCGTGGCCTCAGTTTATTTTTCTACCTTTACGTTGAAAAAGTTATTTAAGCCTATTGTGTGTTGTATGAATATATAGTTTGAGTTACATGTCTGTTTATTTATTCTGTTTAACACCACTCTAACAAGGATGAGTAAAATCACGCGAGAGTTAAACGCCCTTATAGGACGTTACGATGCTACCGAAATAGTACATGACAAATGGGAAATATTTTAATGACTTTTTATTGTTATGAATATTTTAAAAGTTTATGATAGTTAATACTTATAGCCTTAAATGTGTCCAGGATATCTTTAGTGTTCCAGAAGCTAGACAACCTGAGCACCCAGAAAGAAGTACCACAAGGGGTGTTAGCCGTTTTTTTTTGGAACTTTTACTACAGAAATGAAAGTCCGGCTTGGTTACCTCGATCGACCCAGGATTTTGTTGATCAAGGTGGGATTATCTTCTTCTTATCTATACAGACGCTCCTTCTATGCAGAAGATAGTTGCGTCCACAGACCATGACAGATGATCTGTTGGCAAGTGGTGCAGCATTCACAGGCCACGGCTTTGTGGGTTCCACGCATTACCCAGCCGCCTAACTACATGTAGTGTTAGGTACCCCCATTCGGAGCGGGGTGACTCAGGGACGCCCTAGGCCCCGGGAACAAACCCTTGCCTTCACACGGATTCGAACCCGTGACCATCGGTACGACAGTCCAGTGCGCTGCCACTCGACGTCACAAGACTACTGAGGTCAAGGAACGTTTCCAGTTGAACACTGTGCCGGTGTTACGGTCAATGCTAATAACCTGCTGTGTATTACTATAATGAGGCTAATACACAGGTACTATTCAGAAAAATGTTACAGATACTGCTTTTTGGTTAGAGGTATTCTTTATAATTATGTTTTTTGCTGCAGTGCGATACTTTATCAATTTTTTTCTTCATAAATTTGTTTTTCAACGTTTAGTAGTCAATGATTTTTAAATTGCTTCTTCTTTATTTTTGATACAAATTTGTTCTCCTTTGCTTCTTTATGGTTTTAATTTTTTAAACAAACAAAAATATGCATGTTTTGGTTACTGAACCACGCGTTTCATGTCCTGAAAGTGTGCATTAAAAAAGAATAACTTTCTCTTTTCAGGCTGCCTATTTATCTTCTACATTATGCATTCATTTATCTATATAATCGCTTTTCTTATACTTTTCTGATGAAATAATTTTCTTAATTTACTTGTGGGCTGATACTAATCTACTAGTACTAGAAACGACGTTCCATTATATTCACCTTGGACACACGGGGGCATTCAAGCTGGCGTTCCCTAGATTTTGTTCGCAGAAACTATTTCAGAAACTAGATGAAATATCTGGATACAAGCAGTGGCGTCACTAGGGGGTGCGGGGGGGGGCGGGCCACCCCTGGTAACACCCATCAGGGGGTGACACCCAAGCCTAAAATTTACTGTGTACTATTTTATGTCAGAAAAAAAAGAAGACACATTTTTTCTTCTAGAAAGAAATTGAGAAATACAATGAAATATGTTTAAACCGAAAACGTATTAATAAAATAAATTATCAGTTAACAGGCAATAATAAAACGTCTCCACAAACTACTATAAAACTAATAAGGAAAAAAAGTAAAGAAAAAGCCGCACAATTAAAAAAAAGGTTGGACATAGAATTATATTTTTTTAACTACTTAGCAAAATAAATCTTTTTTACTGTTAATTTTTTTTGTTGGACCCAAGAGAAGCAACTATCGTGTTTACCGTTCACTTAAGTACAAGAATACCGTCCCTTTAGCTGCTTAGGTTTAATCGCGACATAACAGAGAACTCATGGGCCGTCCTTAAGTACGTCACGCTATTTTTGACCATTTTTAACTCCCCCCTCCCCATGTCACAAATCTCGGACCCCCCACCCCCCCCTCCCATCTAAAGTGCGTCACTGTTTCGAACAAAATTGTTGTTTTTTAATTAAACACCGTGACCTCACACATGGCCGGACCCCCCGTACCCACCTGTCACAAACTGTAACACTTTCTTACACCCCCTCCCCCCCCTCTCTGGAGCGTGAGGTTCTTTATGGACGGCCCCTCATCTGATTTACAGGACACTCCATTAAAGGTTTTGCGAGGTTGTTCCAATTCCTTATGTGAAATTATTATTTTTCAAAGGATTAAATTTAATTGCTTAGTCTTTTGCTAATTTTATTTAATGACATTTTATATATATATATCTATATATATATATATATATATATATATTAAGCACAAAATTTTCAAAATAAATAGATTTCAACTGAAAACTTCCGTCATTTTTGACTGGTGATAGGCTAGAATAAATTTAGGGGGAGGGGGAAATGAATGATGAATTTAAACAAAAACTAAAATTGAATTTTAAGCAATGCCACATAATAGGTGGCATTATTACGTTTTCTATGAATTAGTGTTATACCGTTAAAAATTGTATTATATATAGGCAGGGGCGGATTAAGACTGCATGGGGCCCCTGGCTGCAATTCAAACTGGGGCCCTATCCAGCCAGTGTACTTTTAGATAAAATGATTGATAGCAGCTAATTATAAGACTGTAACTTGCAAATATTCATCCAAAATGATTATTCATGAATAAACTGAATTCGAAGAAATAACTTTTAACCGGTATCCTAAAATTGAGTGTAAAAGACAATTTATAAAATTAAAAATAAAAATGAAAAAAAAATTCACACCCCACCCGGGGATCGACCCGCCACCGCTTGCACCACATGCCTTAGTACTTCACATTCGGCCACGAGAGTTCATTTATGGTTGTCAATTTAAAATATATATATAATATTCTTTAATAATTTCTGTTATTGAGCCTATCAAATCAGGTTTTTTGACTGCTAAGACTATCGTGTGGGAAAAGAGATCATTTTAATAGATGAGATTTTATTAATTTATCATATTTTCAGCAATTCATGTATACATTTGTCCACATTTATTATAAAATATGTAAAATATGCTAAGTTTAGGGGCCCTAAATCATCGGGGGCCCCTGGCTTCAGCCCGTTCAGCCCCCCCCCTTAATCCGCCATAGTATATAGGGTAAAGTTAGTTCACTTATAAAAAATTAATTGAAAATAAACAAGTACAACATGTTGATAACATGTTAAATACATGTTGATTCGATTGTTGTATGAAGAAACAGAAAGCGTTATCTTCTTCTTTTTTTAATTTTTTTTTAAATTTCATTTTTTGTGTTAGCCATATAACAGAATTATGGACTACGTTCATGTGGGGGACATTACGCAATAGAGATTTATAGTAAAAAATAAATTTAAAAAACAAGTTATAGCCTCCAAGCGAAAACTGTTACGATATGTTTAATCTACCATGACAATTTCATATCGCATGTGTTTAAACTTTTCCCACCTAGCGAGTGAAGAGTTGATTCTATTAATCTTTGGAATAATTAGAATATTACTTTTTTATAATTGGAACCGAAACTTAAAAAAACGAACTCTAATTTTAAGATTTATAAAATAAAAAAGATTTTGTCTTCAGGGAATTCCAGAAATGACACAGAAAACATATTTTCTTAAATTGTTCCACTAAACGGAAAAAAACTCAATGATAGTTCATTTTCAGACCTGTGACGACACATATACGTTAGTTCCTTCTGCGACAATGCAAGGCCAGATAAAAGTTGTTGTTTTTTTTTATTTAAAGATAATTACATGTTGTCTACGTGTCTTGCATTATATAAAATATAAATATAAACTCTTTGAGTATTAAAATTAATTTAAGGATAAATTAACTTAGAAGAAGAATTTCCACTCCATTTTTACAAAGTGAAGATATCAGTGAAGCAAGATTACGCCATCTATTTCCTGGAAAAGTCGTGAATACAGTACTTTAATGTGAACTTTGACCGGGAATTTCTGGAATTGTGTGCCAAGCACGTTCAAAACAAGGTTCTGTTGTTTTTTTTTACCATTAACTAACTTAACTGATTCACGGATGCTTAAGTACGTAGTTAAACCATTCCCAATTCGACAAATGAAATGAAAAAAAATTGCAGCAAGATAAGATAATCGATGCCAAGCTGTCACGATCTTTTTAAGATTGCGGGCAAAGATCTTTTTGAGAAAGGCGATAGCGAATCTGGAATGGACATTACATGTTAAGCATTCAAAGCATTTTCTAGGGTCTAGGCTATCGTGGCCTCAGTTTATTTTTCTACCTTTACGTTGAAAAAGTTATTTAAGCCTATTGTGTGTTGTATGAATATATAGTTTGAGTTACATGTCTGTTTATTTATTCTGTTTAACACCACTCTAACAAGGATGAGTAAAATCACGCGAGAGTTAAACGCCCTTATAGGACGTTACGATGCTACCGAAATAGTACATGACAAATGGGAAATATTTTAATGACTTTTTATTGTTATGAATATTTTAAAAGTTTATGATAGTTAATACTTATAGCCTTAAATGTGTCCAGGATATCTTTAGTGTTCCAGAAGCTAGACAACCTGAGCACCCAGAAAGAAGTACCACAAGGGGTGTTAGCCGTTTTTTTTTGGAACTTTTACTACAGAAATGAAAGTCCGGCTTGGTTACCTCGATCGACCCAGGATTTTGTTGATCAAGGTGGGATTATCTTCTTCTTATCTATACAGACGCTCCTTCTATGCAGAAGATAGTTGCGTCCACAGACCATGACAGATGATCTGTTGGCAAGTGGTGCAGCATTCACAGGCCACGGCTTTGTGGGTTCCACGCATTACCCAGCCGCCTAACTACATGTAGTGTTAGGTACCCCCATTCGGAGCGGGGTGACTCAGGGACGCCCTAGGCCCCGGGAACAAACCCTTGCCTTCACACGGATTCGAACCCGTGACCATCGGTACGACAGTCCAGTGCGCTGCCACTCGACGTCACAAGACTACTGAGGTCAAGGAACGTTTCCAGTTGAACACTGTGCCGGTGTTACGGTCAATGCTAATAACCTGCTGTGTATTACTATAATGAGGCTAATACACAGGTACTATTCAGAAAAATGTTACAGATACTGCTTTTTGGTTAGAGGTATTCTTTATAATTATGTTTTTTGCTGCAGTGCGATACTTTATCAATTTTTTTCTTCATAAATTTGTTTTTCAACGTTTAGTAGTCAATGATTTTTAAATTGCTTCTTCTTTATTTTTGATACAAATTTGTTCTCCTTTGCTTCTTTATGGTTTTAATTTTTTAAACAAACAAAAATATGCATGTTTTGGTTACTGAACCACGCGTTTCATGTCCTGAAAGTGTGCATTAAAAAAGAATAACTTTCTCTTTTCAGGCTGCCTATTTATCTTCTACATTATGCATTCATTTATCTATATAATCGCTTTTCTTATACTTTTCTGATGAAATAATTTTCTTAATTTACTTGTGGGCTGATACTAATCTACTAGTACTAGAAACGACGTTCCATTATATTCACCTTGGACACACGGGGGCATTCAAGCTGGCGTTCCCTAGATTTTGTTCGCAGAAACTATTTCAGAAACTAGATGAAATATCTGGATACAAGCAGTGGCGTCACTAGGGGGTGCGGGGGGGGGCGGGCCACCCCTGGTAACACCCATCAGGGGGTGACACCCAAGCCTAAAATTTACTGTGTACTATTTTATGTCAGAAAAAAAAGAAGACACATTTTTTCTTCTAGAAAGAAATTGAGAAATACAATGAAATATGTTTAAACCGAAAACGTATTAATAAAATAAATTATCAGTTAACAGGCAATAATAAAACGTGTCCACAAACTACCATAAAACTAATTAGGAAAAAAAGGAAAGAAAAAGCCGCACAATTAAAAAAAAGTTGGACATAGAAGAAGCGGTGTCGTTTTGTTTTAGAAGAAAATCCAACATACTGGGCTTTGACATACCGACACACGGAGTCAGCCTGTGAGACCAATCCCAACTCACTACTTCCTCCACGACAGTTGGGGGGGGGTAAGATTTTTCTTCAAAAAATAAATATATAGGTTTTCTTTGTTTTTAAAAAATATTATTTATAGGAAAATAAGGTATTTAACGTGTTTGTGTTATTATTTTTTAAATTTATAATTATTAAACATGCATATCTATGTTAGTGTAATGTACTCTAAGAAACATGATTTTCGTATTTTTCTTGAGTATAGGTACTTTTTAAAATAACCTTTAACACTAAATTAATTTCACATAAAAACATTTCAGTCTTTTCCATTTCGTATGAAACGATTTTCACTGATAGATCGCGTGATGCGTACGTTCGGCAGCCGAAGTAAAGTTGATTTTTTGAACGACGCGATCAGAACCGCACCTGCAGCTACGAATTTTTAACGTTGAAAACCGTCTGTTCTGAACATTATAAAGCAAATTACTGAATATATAATCTATTAAATTCAAGTATTTTGTCTACAATGCATGATTCCACATTTTCTCCTAATGCCTTTGTAACAAATATTTGATATATATTTTCAAACGTTATTAAAGAATCTGTGTGTTCCCGGTATTTGGCAGACTCAAGGAGATTTATGGGGCAAGTCGTGGGGGTGGGGGTGACACCAAGAGCTACCGCCCCGGGTGACACCAACCCTAGTGACGCCTCTGGGTACAAGGGGAGTCCCAAAAGTTGTCCGAAAATTAATTTGTCGAAATTTTTTTATGACTGGGAGATTCTTCTAAAATTTTTATCAATTTATTAATATTATACATTGTAAATAATGAAATATTATTACTGTAACATTGCCACTACATTTATAGCATGTCCACACATTTTAATTATTCGTCTTTGTGAAGAAATAATGTCATTTTGAGGGACTTGGATTTTAAAAAAAGTTGTTTGCTCGCTATTTATAAAGTGTTTGTTTTCATCATCTCGCACAAATGATGCTGATAATCCAAATCCAAACATAGTAATGTATAATCAATCGTCGGACAAATTTTATATTAGTTTATATACGCTCTCTCTCTCTCTCTCTCTATATATATATATATATATATATATATATATACATATATATATATATATATATATATGTATATATATATATATATATATAGCTACCTTGGCAGTAACATCACAAGCACAATCTCCCTGGATGAGGAAATAGGAACCAGAATCGGCAAGGCCGCATCATTAATGGCTAGGCTGAATCAAAGAGTGTGGAACAATGCGCAGCTCACAGATACCTGTGTACCAGGCATGCGTGCTCAGCACACTCCTCTATGGCAGTGAGTGCTGGACGACCTACGCCAAGCAAACAAAGAAGCTCAACAGCTTCCACTTACGATATTTGCGAAGGATTCTACGCATCAAGTGGCAGGACAAGATAACCAATGTCGAGGTACTCAGAAGAAGCCATATGCTGAGTATGCACTCAATTTTGAGTGAGAGGCGCCTGCGGTGGTTAGGTCATGTCCGCAGGATGAGCTCGGAGCGCATTCCTAGAGCCTTGCTTTAAGGTGAGCTGGCAACCGGTATGAGGAAAAGAGGTCGCCCCTGCTTGCGCTTCAAGGACGTCTGCAAGAATGACATGTCATTGGCACAGATAGACCATAAAACGTGGGAGACCATTGCGGAGGAGCGCACCTCCTGGCGGGCAAAAGTGCGTGAGGGCATTCATGTCGCGGAAGCATCCCTCATAGCTTTGGGTGAAAAGAGAAGGGCCAGGAGAAAGGGCAGGGGGGCAGAGGAGCAGGAGTACACGCCATCGTCCCATGAGGACGGACGGTTGCCATTCATATATATTTATATATATATGGTTTGCACAGCATTAATTTTTTGTGCAATATTTTTCAAAATATGCTGAGTGGTAATTTTTAACTGCTTCGCTGCTTCGGTCAGATATCTGCGCGGCCGCGCAGCTACACAGCTTAAAGAGAACATTGCTTATTGATTTTCATTATCCTTAAACTATCCGTTACAATAAATATGAAAGGTACCCAGACGAATGATAAAATTAATTATTTAATTGATCTGAAACTGTTCAAAGCATGGAAGCAAAGTCGTATATAACCATCCAAATTATAAGGCATAAAGTAAAAACAAAACAAATTTTCTTTCAGACCATTCGCTGATTTCAATTTTTATTTATTTAAATAAAGTTTGTTTGAATCGCTAATTTTTTTAAATATATTTATTGCTTAAAATATTTACATAAAACAATCGACTTTTGTTTACCTAAAGCATGCAGGGCACAAGAAGGTATTACACTTTTTTCATTTTATATAATAAATGTATACGTCTAAAATATGCATTCTATTTTTTTATATGTCCTTAACGTTTTACTCTTACTGCATTAAATGGTTTGTTACCATATAGGTTACTCAATTGTAGAGAGAGTGGTATAAGAAATGCATTCGTTTACTCCTTAACTCCTGATCAATACGATTCTAACATGTCATTCAAATTTCACCACGAAGGTAATCATGTATAACTATAAGCTAAAGAGCATTTAAATACCTCAAATTTAGGGCTATAAAGTTGCTGTATGCCAACAATAGAGCAACTTTGCCTTTTTTCATCAGAAGTTTCTACTTAATCGGAGAAAGCCCACAAATAGTAAGCAACACAATACACAACGTTTAGAACCGTGAACGTCAAGGGAAAGAGAATTCTTGCTGCTCGGTCGACTTGGCTCACACTGTTTCTAAAAACGGATAATTTACCCTTCGGAAACACTCCTTTCGATTTTGTCCTGAAATTTAAACGTAAACAGAGGTGATTCATACTTTCAGTAGACTTTGAATACAAGACCAAAGTAATAAATAAATCATATTTTTAAAGTTAGAATTTAAGTATACAAATAATTTATCCAAGCGGTGACATTCACCAAAACTAAACATAACTGACCTAGTTAAGCAATGACATAGTTTAGCCAAAATTCCCGCTTTGACATTTACAGCACTGGGTGGCCATGGGTAGTTCTGAACTTTAAATTTTCCATTTTCCAGTGTGAGAGAATCGAGGCTTGTGTTTTCTTCGGAAATCTGTAGAGAAATTTTTGCAAGTCCAAGAATATCTGCCAAACATTGTAAAATTGATTCACGTACATTTCTATACATACTTATGTTTCCCTCTGTTTAGACGACGTTTAATTTTTAAAAAATAAATCTGTGATGAAGTAGGTACGTAATTCCAGGGTCAAATAATTTAATGATTTCTATTTTTTTAAAATGAAAATGATCAATCAAGACTAAAATATAAAATGCATGTTATACACATCTCCTTCAACATACAAGTATAAAAATTATTTTATTTTATACATATATATATATATATATATATATATATATATATATATATATATATATATATATATATATATATATATATATATAAATATAATAAGCTAGGGTCGACCAATTACAGTTTATGGTTGGCAAGCGATGGAGGTAAAGGGTGGGATGAGGCAGGTAACAACAACCGTAGTGCGCACGTCTCGAGAACAACAATGCGTCGGCAATTCCTCCTCTCCTCCCACGACGTTTACTCACGTTGTTTTCATTTCTTCGTGCCGCTGTTTGTATCCGCCGCCCCCCCCCCGTTCTTTGCACTATCTATGAGCAAGTCTGCGGCGCATGCTACGCCACGGGTCGTATCTAATTTGTGTAATTTCGAAATAATTTCACAAATTTAACCAATGTAAATAGCAGAGCAGGGCTTTCTAAACTGTAATGTGACTTCTTGAGTGTTCAGTCTTGCTTTACAAAATTAATTGATAGCAAGACGCATGGGGTAAGAATAAAACTGAAATTTATTTGGGTGATTTAACAAGGGTATTGTTGGTTTGTTTGGGCTGATCTATAAGTTTATGGTGGAAAAGTAAAAATGAAATTGATATCTTTGGGGGAGGGGGCGGATAAAGAAGGAAAAGGTTGTTTTTAGATAAAGTAGCAAGTGTATGGCAGGTAATTTTGGTGAGCTGTCATTGCAAAAGAAGTAATAATTTTGACGTGTGTAACGAATAAGATAGAAAGTCAGCTTTGTAGAGTGCAAATGTAATGTATGAAATTAGATACCGAAATGATAAAGTGTTTTTAAAATCTATGTATATTTTAAACCCTTCTTGACCATTGAAAGTTTTCTTTCCTAGAACTCTAAGTTGATTTCCTTCATCTCAACCAATAACCATTTCTTTCCGATAAAAATTAATTTATTTAAATAAACATTGATCTCATTTGGGTACTTTGTTTTCATCACTCCAAGACGCACATCAATGGTCGCAAACTAACTTTTCTAGCTTAAGCTCTTCATGGGATATGGAAGGGGAATCGATTTGTAATTAAGTTTAAATTTAAAATATGTACTACTTAATACATCGGAAAAACATCGGAAGGGAAAAATTAATTATTTTTTAAAATTTATATTTTTTTTAAAAATGTACCACCAATGTACTTTATGAAAACTGTTAAAATATATTAATTCCGATTAATTTTCAATTCTATTCCCTGTGTCCAAATCATGATGTTTTATCTAACGGCATTTTTCGCGAATCACAGATAAGAGTTTCAGTACATGGAAGTATTGTTTTAAATTGTAAAATGAGGAAAATGAAAGACAAACTGAACAATACATAGATAAAGTAAGAAGACATTAAAGTCCACGACCTCATCCACGGAGCTGTCGTCGTCGCTTGACAGCATGAGTGGCTCCCCCGTGCCGTACTTGGTGAAGTAATGGACCACGGCAAACTCAAGTGTGGTAGCGATGGCAAAGACGAAGCAGAGGGCCACGTACACGTCCAAGGCTGTGATGTAAGAAACTTTTGGGAGCTGGCTCTTGTTTTCTATACCCAGAATGGTCATCGTCAAGACAGTCATGGAGCCTGGAGTAAAGTACAAGATACACAATCGAATTGCGTGAACAAAACAATAAACCAAAGCTTTATTAATTGACTAACTATCTAATACAAAGTAGAGCTGCAGAGTTTTAAAGTGATTTAAATATATTTTTTACAGCTTTTGATTTGTGTTATATTATTTATTTTAAAAAGCAACAACACTTCAGAGAGCAATAGTTATTTTTAACTTAAACATGGCTTATAGCGTATTGAGCTAGATCTAAGCTACTTATGATTATTAGAGTGACTAACCTAGGTTTAAAATTAAACACGATCTTTAGGTGAGTGAAAACTGTGGGTATAATGATCAAAATAATTATTTAATTGCATATTTATCAGAATCTAAAAGACACACAGGTCTTTCAATGCAATACAAAAATTTTGAGCTGCTTTTACAAGACTATGCTAAACTGGATACTCATCATCAGTTAGCAGATCCTATTAACTAAAACTTTGTTACACATTCAAGTCTCAGTAGCAGAATTTTTAGTTTTGTAGTGAGAATCAAGCACTGCTGTTTACCTGATAGAGAAACCTAATTATGCAGTTTCCTTAAATGAGATGACTGAGGAAATTTATGACATCAGCGATGTATATCACAGTCGTATTTCACTAAGCATAACCACGATTTCTGTCTAAATCCATGAATAGACCGATAGTTCCTAAGACTTATACTAAACTAAAAGTATCTATGTAAATAGCTGGAATGTTAATGTAATAAAATCTTCCACATAACTAGTATTTACCCAGAGCTATCCTGTCAGCTGTAGCTTCTCGATTTATCCAGAACGACACCCAAGAGAGGACAACTAGAAGGCAACAAGGGAGGTAAAGGTTGATGAGGAAATATCCGGCATGTCGACTAAGCTTAAAGGTCACACAGAGAACAGAGTGCATGGCTATGGAAGAAAACAACATTTAGTTACTTAATTTTTTTTGTTTTTAATAATTAAATTTTAAGGGGAAAAAAAGCTTTGAATGCACATTCGTTTTCAATGTTTAAAAGCTGAAAATAGCATTTTAATTAATTCAAAATGAGACTATTTATGGGGAGGGGATTAAAAGGTACAACATGGAAAAAAAATTTGCCGGTAAGATTTTGTTTGACTCAAAAATACAATTCTACTATTCTAATTGTCTTATTCCCGAGTTTCCAGTACAGAAAGATCCCAAAACGTTCCCATTTCATTGCACGTTCCCACTTTTGTGTTAAAATTTAGCTGCCTGTAAAAACTATATTTAGTTTTACTTTCGTTCAAGAGAAGATCCAAGATTTTATGATGTTGTTAACCCAGAATCACGTGCACTCCATTTCTTGGCGGGAAGCCATACGTTACGTCTGAGACATCTCTGGCCATTGAGGCATCGTAAATACGCGACAAGTTTTCCCAGAATCATTGACCGTTTTTATTTCCCCAAATCTTTTCGTTACGTCACAGCCTTTTCTAATGTGTTTTAAGGATGATATATCGATAAAGCTGAATAAGGCATCCTTGGAATTCGTAATGATCTCAATTTATTTATTTTTAAAGTAAAGAAAATACTTTCTTAAAAAATGATGAGAGCAGGTTAATGTTAATTTTTGTATTATTTAGTCTACTATTTTATATAGTATTTATTATAAAATAGTAACTATATGATTGTTTAAAATACAAACTTTTGATTTCTAGTTTACTATAAAAAAAATTATATACATTTTTTGTTATATATACTTCATTTATTATTATTTTATAAACAATAACATTAGTCATGACTTGTCCCAATGATGGGTGAAAAATAAAGGTACGTTACCTGGTTTTTATTACATCTCTACTTCAATGTTAAATTTTTAACTGTCTGTCGTATCATAAGGGATGGTTTTAATCTTCCCAGAAAAGAAATAATTTTGAAGACTTTCTAACAATATAAAGTTATATTGTAAATTAAAATATAATTGATCAACTTTTTAAACAAAACGGATAAAATCTCGTTCGTCGCATAATCGTTCAAAGGGGACCTGCAGAGGTAATAACAAAAATCTCTGAAAGTTAGCATTGACTTTAGGAGAAACTTTCATCTACTCATTAAAATAAAACTGATGCGTTCAAACAGGAAGTCATTTTCACGTTGTCATAAAGTGCGTCAAGCAAAGGGATTCATAGGGTGAGAGGTTAGTAGTTCAATTATTTATTAGAAAAGTTGCAATCACAGAAACATATCCTACGCATAAACATTTAACATAGTCATGCACCCACAGAAGATCGAAAGAAATTTTTTTTTAAATATCTACAATATACTACAAGCTATAGAAAGAAAAAAAATCCTTCCAAACCGAAATCCTATTATGATAATAAGAAACAAAATATACAATATTTGTAGCAAATATTACATAAAATATACAATATTTGTAGCAAATATTACATAAAATCAAGAAACAAAATATACAATATTTGTAGCAAATATTACATAAAATCAAGAAACAAAATATACAATATTTGTAGCAAATATTAAATAAAATCAAGAAGCTATAGGATGCCAAAGTTTAGGGAGACATTTTGATTTCTTTAATGTGGGCATTATATTCTAGCATTAGAAAGCAAAGAGGTAAAATTGAAACTAATAACAAATGTATTGGTAAAACAATTAGAATGTCTATACTATATGAAAGAGTTGCTGTTTGTGCAATTAAGCACCACCTATTTGGAGCAAAACTGTTTTTGCACTGAAGATATAATATATTAAGAGCTACATGCTAGACGAATTAAGTACACATCTGGCGAGTTGTGCAACAATCATGCGAATTCCAAGTTGACTTGATAAATATATTCCAGGTTATGTACATAGCATCCATATATATATTTCTACTAAACGACCATGTGCAAATGAGCATGTCGAAAAATCACAGTTCGTAAGCGTGGTTGGATGAAAAGAAAAAAAAAGGGGGGGGGGCGGGGGGGGGGCAAAAAAGCTTCTTGCGTTCACTTCCCGTTAAGTTGCGTTTTTCCTTCCTAGAATAACATATGATTCGTAGTGTAGAGGTTATCACGTCCGCTTTGCACGCTGAAAGTCCTGGGATCAAAACCCAGCGGGATTATTTTTTTTATTTTAAAAATGTTTGTGTCTGCCCGTTATTAAATCCCTTATATTAACTTCGCGGCCGTCTCTGTCTTGGGCTCGGCGGGCGGGCGGGCGGAAAAACAGAAGTCAAAAATGACCCACTTCCCATGATCCGATCGAACTGTAATTTGGCACACGGACCCGTCTGACCTAACAATGCATCGTATCAAAATTTCAGATCGATCAAACGTACCGTAATTAAATTAATGCATTTTTAGTTTATCCTTATATGAGGTATGTAATTCAAAATTCACTGTTTGTTATTGTTTTTTTTCTGCCAGTTTCACGTGAGTTTGAGTTGACGCCGACCGCCGTGTTGACGCCGACCGTCGTGCCGACACCCCCTCACATCCCACCCCCATTTATTAAAGACAAGGGACATCACTCGGTGTCAGTCTGTAAATGTTTGAAAATAATCAATACTGTTAGTTATGTCTCATATATAAGGGATTTATAGTCAAAAACTTTGTTTTTACGTGTTTGTTTTTTAAATCCCTTATATTAACTTCGCGGCCGTCTCTCTCTCTCTCTCTCTCTCTGTCTTGGGCTCGGCGGGCGGGCGGGCGGAAAAACAGAAGTCAAAAATGACCCACTTCCCATGATCCGATCGAACTGAAATTTGGCACACGGACCCGTCTGACCTAACAATGCATCGTATCAAAATTTCAGATAGATCGAACGTACCGTAATTAAATTAATGCATTTTTAGTTTATCCTTATATGAGGTATGTAATTTAAATTCACGATTTGTTATTGTTTTTTTGCCACGTGAAAGTTTGAGCATTGAGGCGACCCAACGAAACGACGGTGCGCTTTTGTTTACATTTTACGTGTCACTCTGAGCTCGGTCAAGCGAATCGGTGACCAGACTTTTCCCCTCTCCCCCCCACCCAACCCTCCCCCCCCCCACTAGGGTTATGATGCAAAGTTGAGTTAAGACAGATTCAGTCTGTAAATGTTTTAAAATAATCAATACTGTTAGTTATGTCTCATATATAAGGGATTTATAGTCAAAAACTTTGTTTTTACGGGTTTGTTTTATTTTCCCAATTTTCCAACATGACTAAGACTAAGGCTGTTAAACGATAATCGGATTTGAAAGCGAAAATCGGTTTTAAATTTCTCAAATCGATAATCGAATTTGATTCGGCCGGATTTATGAAGGGAGCTATAATTAATATAATTAATATATATTTTATGGCAAACCCGGCAAGCCGGATTTGTGCGAATTTATGAAAAATTTTCTGCTGGAGCCGGATTTGTATAAAATGGCCGGATTCCGGATTTGCCGGAGCCGCAGGCGAAATCCGGTTTAAAATCGGACTTGCATAATCGATAATCGGTTTGCCAAAAAAAACGAAGAAAAAAAAAGAAACTTCCTAACCATAGAAGTGTCAAACATCATCACAAATAAGTTTGCAATAAACGTTTGCAATGAAAATTTGCAATGACCGTTTGATATTAACGTTTGCAATGAACGTTTGACCTCAACAGGGAGTCAAACTGCCGGAATTGCAGCTTAGCCTCTGAAACATTGGTGCACCGCTTGGTTCCCCACACTGGACTTAACCGTTGAGGCTAGGGCGTGAGAGACCTACGCTAAAACAATGTTTTATGGCACTGCTCAGCAGATGGAGCTGGTAGCCCAGGTGTTAGCAAAAGCTTTAAGATAATTAATTATCTAAGACTACCAGAATATGAGATTTGGCTAAAATCGTCAGCGGAAAAAAGAAGTAACGTAGCCCAAAGAAAATATACAGATCGAGCTGGAGAAAGACACACAAGATATTGGACTTACATCTTAGGCAGACACAGATACACAAAGTAAGGGATACACTTGGAGTCAAGTGGCAGACACACAAAGTAAAATACACGAATGTACTTGAAGCTGACCAATGTAAATGGGCTATTATTGTAGACTCTCTAGCCTCCAGGAGGTATACAAATATATCAAATAATACAAATATCATTAATAATAGATTGGATCACAAATTTTTTTATTTAATAACATTTTATTTCAATGAACACCGAAATTATTTTTTTTAAATATATACCACGTTACACATTAAAGACGCTTTTAGGATGAAATTTTTTTTATACGCAATGTTGACATTTCAAGTTATCTTATGCCAAGATTTATTAGTTGACTTAATTGTGCCTCGTCTACTGATGTATGTGAGAGAGGCGAAAATTGAATTTTATAGAATTCATAATCAAGAAGAGATCCTTTCGTGTTATATGATTAGTTACGATACCTTAAACACCGGCTTTGTGCTTAGTTTCTAACGACTGTGTGCACAAGTGCACCTTAGGCCAAAAGTGCACCACGGGCCAGAAGTGCACTTTTGGCAACAAGTGCACAATAGGCAAAAAGTGCACCATAGACCACAAGTGCACGATAGGCCACATGTGACCATAGCCCAGAAGTGCACCACGCACCACAAGCGCACCAGACATTGTTAGAACGATGATTTGAAATAGTGTGTGACATAGGGTGGTAGTTTAGCTTGTATCAATCTCCCACTTGAGCATAAAAAAACTAGATGCTATTATTGAATGCCATTCACTCTCTATTGATTTCTGGAAATGAATAAGAAATTGCAGTTGCCGAACTGTTTTTTACATTTCTATAAGACAGGGGAGATCAAAAGTATGGAAAATTAGGGATACATTTCTTTCAAGATAGGAAAGGTTCTCTGTTTTCATGTTATTAACTAGACTAGAAATAAAAGAGTGGAAAAATTAGTAAGTTAATCAAAACGATTCATGAAGAGTGTGTTGAGCCAATGGCTCCCCTAATCATTAACAGGTTTGTGTCAATATGAATGGAAACTGAATATGATGGGCTAGAAATTGAAAATCAAAATTATTTTTACTAAAAATCAAAAATGAGAAAAATTTGTGATAAATCTTCATGCTTCTGGTCTTTAAAAATTCAAAACCTGGCACACACTTAATAGGCATCATTATTTAAGCAAAACCTTGAACATTTCATGCTCGATTGCTTATAAATATTAATAAAGTTATGATTGCAAAGTCTTTTCAGATTACGCTATATGGACACAGATCGTAAAGATTTTCTGAACACAATATGCCTTGAATCATGAGGCTGACGAGTTTCTATATAGATAATAATTTGTTAATATGTGATGCAATTTTGTATGCATTCTGAGGAGTCCGGTTTTATTACTTTGGGACGTCACAGATGCTTATCATGTGACTAATACTTTGGCTAATGACTTTAACTTTGTCAAAAAGTTTTGAACTATATACAGTGGTACCCAGCTTATGGGAACGGATCGCGCAAAGAATGATCCGTTGAACGAACGCTTCAGCGAACACACCGCGACTCGCAGAGCGAACGTTGCCTCGCACAACGAGTGCGCGTTGCGTGCCCCAATGCGTGCCTGCGCTCGGCACGCGGGTCGTTTGCTTCGGGATTTCACCCGGAGCGAGCGAACGCGGTCGCTCCTTCGTTCCTTCGGCACGCTGTACCGAAGAAACGACCACGTTCGCTCATAAATGGCCGACAACGCTGTCAGTCGGCCATGGCCATTCTAACGAACAATCGTGGCAGGTTCGTTGCTTTTTTTTTCAAGTTCTTGTCTTTTTTGGTTGATTTTTCACCAAATTTATAGCTTTTTTTCTTGTTTTGCCCCCCCCCCTTTTTCTGATTTGTGATGTTGCAGGAGAAGATTTTCTGAAAAGTGTTGAAATTCGAAGTGAACTCCAAGAAAAATGGTTCCTAAGAAAGGAGGTGTTAGTGGAAAAGCCCGAATGGTTCTTACCATTGAAACCAAGAAATAAATTGTTGAACTGCACAACAAAGGAGTGAGAGTGGTGCACTTAGCTGACTCTGACCACAACTAAAAACTGGACTGGAAATGAGAGTGTGTAATAACTGTAAATGAGTGTCTGTGTCCTCCTCATCCCACCTCCCAACATCCAACAACACCTAACCCTGCTTCGTGAGTGTCTAATAACACGTTACTTGCCTCTGAACACTGCCTGTCCTCTTTGTTTTCATATTTTTGTGAAAATTTGTGCTGGCCCGGAACCAATTAATTCATTTCCCGTAGACTTCTATGGGAAATCGCGATTCGCTTAGCGAACTCCTCACTTAACGAACGCACCGCTGGAACGAATTACGTTCGTTAAGCGAGGTACCACTGTATAATATCATTCATCTTGCCGACTGAAATACTTGCATTCAATAATTTACCGATGTGACTTAACAGTAAATAGAAGTAAAAAAAAAGATTTTTAAAAACCACGTTTTTATAAGCGGACTAAAAAGAAGAAAATATCTTTTTTTCACAGAATTGTGAACACAAAAACTTTTTCTGTATTGATAAAAAATTTCAAACTTATATGCTCAAGTATTTCAAGTACTATGATATGATGTAATATGACTAAATACGTGGGGCGGGCGCTTCTCAGGTTTAACTAATTCAATTCATTCATTTTCTTACTCGTCATTTGTAAACCCTAATCATTTTAGCCAAACACCTAAAAAACGTTTTGGGGTTTGAAAAATTGTGGACAATCAGGAACGAAAGTGAGTTAAAAAAACGTGGTAAAAATGAATAGCTTTATCTTATAGAAATTTGTAAAAATCTCAAAATCGGGAATACCTTGTTAAAACTCAGTTGTTAAAATTTCAATTCTGTTTTTAAATATAGAAGGAAAAAAAAGAAATTATTTCAATCTAAGTACATTTGTATGTTGTATATCTTGTACAATATTTTCTTCATCATTTTGAACCAATGTAAATATTTTCAAACTAAACAGTTCTTACTTCTTACTATATATAGACACATGACTTTCTTACCTCCCCTGACTAGCCCTGTGTAATTAGTCAGAGGAAAGCCCACGAGGTCAAACTGAGATAGGCGAAGATCAGGAGCAAGCTCAATGGACCCTTTCTGTCCATACCTCCAATTGTAAACAACGTCATCTACCGAGTAGGCAACTGGAACGTATAATCCAATCAATACAATTGTTATAAAAAATATTTTAAAAATTAGAATAATGAATAAAAAAATAAGTGCTATAATTCCACCATCAATTACGACATGTGTGACGGCCCTTTTTTTTATCAACAAATCTACACAAATTTTCTTTAATCGTTAAAGCTATAATCTTATACTGTTATTTATCGTACGCACTCGTTATATGTTACAATCTTCGCACAGTTCTAATGGATTCTTTAAGCATTTTCATAATTAGAACGACAATAGGCTTCATGTATGTTGTTCAAGCAGCTTTCAAAGTAATAAACATAATGAAATGTTGAAATAAATGTTCTAAAACTATATTGCATAAGATATTCTCAGTATAAAAAAAATATATTTAAAAATAAAAGTGGTGATAAAATATTTCTATTTCGTTATTGATTTCCCACTTAAGACATGTAAAAGCATGTAAAAATTATATTATCATGAATAAAAAAAGTATATGTAGGAAACTGGCTAGAAGTTGTTGAGTAGTTTCATTAGTCCGAATGTTTGTAATTATTATTTTATCAAGCCAACGTCCTTTTTTTATTTATTTGTTTTTTTCTTCTATGCTATGTTCCACAAAGATAAATCTTTTAACAGCCTCAAAATTATATGAAATTTAACGAACACGTGATGACCTGAAACAGGAACAAGCACCGACTCACGAAGTCATCAACACATTCTTCAAACATACTCCAAAATCCAATTTGAGAGTGAATATTAGTAAGGAGGCAATGAGTACTTTACAAAGGGCTGTGAGGTCTTTCTTTTTTAAAAAGATAATTTCAATTCTAAAAGTAAAAAGTCGGTGGTCATCCATTTACATGACCTCGAAGTAAACCATTGTAGGACCGTCACGTTATTCAAATACATCACTTTAACTTATCCCCTTTATTACAGTAGCAAAAAAATACGTGCAAAATCAATATTAGCAACAAGAAAATATGCTTACAACTTCCAAACATGAGTGGGCAATGCTGAATGTCCATTGGGAAATTCTCCAGATGCATCCTACAAGTCGCCTGTATCGTAAGTCTGAAAGAGAAATAAAGTAATCTACCAAGCAGATCGATACGATACCAAACAGCTGGGCTAATGTTTTTGGCAGGCGTAATGTGTTATTGGGTAAAATGTTTGTGAGATGTAATATGACTGTGAGTTCCTTGTAAGTCAACAAAGACAATATCATCATCATAGATATATATTTAAAGTGTATGTTGCAGGGCCGGTCTGAGGCCACAGCAACATATGCGGCCGCAGTGGGCCCCACGCTTTCATAGGCCCCCGCCTATCTTAATTATCACTTATTATCCTTATTAGTTCCGTATCCCTACCCAGCCTGGGCCTCGCGCAATCCGTTTCGCATACACACGCCTCATCGGGCCCCGCAATTGCTAAGACCGGCCCTGGTGTGTTGAAGAAGTAATTGGTTTGCTTAAGATTTAGTGCTCAAACATTAACTGTTATTCGAATGAATTACTTTGTGTTAATTCAGTTTGGGTTGAGATTTTTTTTTAAAATAAATTTATCTGGGAAATTTACCATATTTGATTCTACTGTCTATTCTAAAAGTTTCTTATCAGCAACTGAAGACGTAATTATATCTTTGTGTTTCTAAAATATTGTGAATGGATCGCAAATCATTTTGACTGTACATTTTGTTTAAAAGCCATTTTACTTTTTTACCTTTGTGAAAATAAAACGGTGCCGTTAGCGCCTATGCGCAAGAATCTGTTGTATGAGGTAATGGCGTGTAGGTAACTCTTCTGACCGTTGTAGAACACCGTGTCAGGATGCCAGATTCGCTCAAGTATTTTTATTCCAAGCGTCAGATTTTCTAACGACACGTTCATCGCCAACCTCCGGTCCATCCAGCGTTGTCGGAAGTAGCAGTCCAAAGTGTAGATCTGTAAATGAAAATAATCTGAAGTGTGAATTTTGCCAATGAAAATAAAAGTAGAGGAAGATATCTGTAAAATTAAACAGTATTAAAATGTTTGTTTTTTTTTGTTGTTGTTGTTGTCCATCTTTGTTATATTTATAA